>JAGDYQ010000001.1:28376420-28409161 GCA_021962125.1 Bulinus truncatus
GATTTAGCTCCAATACAGTTGGCCTATAGGAGCAGATTTAGCCCCAAATGCAGTAGATCTATAGGAGCAGACTTAGCTCCAATTCAGTAGGCCTATACGAGAAGATTTAGCTTCAATACAGTAGGCCTAAAGGAGCATATTTAGCTGAATACAGTAGGCCTAATCCCCACTTAGTACTTATAATATTTCTGAAGAAAATAATGATGGGAATGATTTAGACTAGCGTGAAATACATCGTAGCCTACACTCCATATATCTCATCAGTTAAAATGTTGGTATTTCTAGAACGACCATCTTCGCTACTGAAGACTATAAGTCATAATAACTAATTGCAGGGCCTAACGTTTTAAGTAAAATTCCATTAGCCATATCGGGCCATCGGGGCAGATGAAGTGTAGAATTCATCTGTTTCTATAACCTCGGCATATGAGGGGATTGTTTGGTTAGCACAACGCCCAGCCACTTCCCCAACTTAAGTCAGGTGCCCATTTAAAGCTGGGTGGACTTGTGATACGATTTTGCACCAAATTTCACCTGGAAAAATTCCATGGGTCTCAACGAGGATCGAACCCAGGACTCTCAGGTCGACAGTCGAGTATCTACACCACTCAGCCATCATCTAACGTTTTAAAGTGTGGAGTTGTTTTTTTTTGTAGTTTATGTTTTAATAATACCAGACAGGGTCGTTCTTATGGAGAGACGAAATATGCTACTGTCTTGGGCTCCCATTGCAAAAGAGGCCCATTCAAGTATTAATTTCTAATAAATCGGATGCCCCGAGAGCTACTTTTGATTAAGGAAACCTTTGCCTAGGGTCTATAGTTACATAAGAAAGGCTTTGATTCCAGGCAGCTTTTAAGGCAATGGTGATAAATAACTTCACAGACAATAAATTAGCCCGATTCGTGCTCTATTATTAGGACAGAAATATCAAATATAATGTATACAACATATCCATAACAAAGCAAAACCTTTATTCTGTGTTTACGTGCTTATACTCATTTGCATAAACATGAATATCATATAATACCAAGGGCGCGTCAGTAATGTTTCAGCTGTTGTTTTCGCTCCCTTGGGCAAAAGCTTACTTAAAACTCTACAAGCTGCAGGCATCCAATAAAAAAATAAATTTTTATAGAGCCATGAATTTATGATTTATTATAAATTGCACCGAACAGGTTTCTAAATGATTATAAACAAGTAACCATTCACTGATTTTGACATACAATATATAATTTTCATATCTTTACGTTACAACCATTGTTTTTCCCACCCCCGTTCAACCAATTCAAATTATCTAGGGGAAAAAATATGCTATACTATTCATCATTTTAATTCTAGATTTTAAAATTGTTTCAAAATGACAATGATGGTGACCGACCTCAAACTTGTTGAGTTTTACTTTTTTCAATCATAGGTTGTTGTTGTTGTTGTTGTTTTTTTAAGTATTCCACAGAAACAAAAAGTCAAAGTTTAGTTTTCCAAATGCCCATTACAAAAAAAAAAAAGTTGGGAACTATATAAGTATACTAATGAAAATCAGGTTACAACCAGAGGTGTGCGGATCTTGAAATTTAGCGTCCGCGTCCGTCCATGGATTTCTATTAATGATCCGCGTCCGCAGAATCTTACAACATTGATTTGCAGTCAGTCCGCGCGTCCGCATTGCTGAAATTTAGCTGTTTAAATGACTTGAAATTTTTTTATGGTAACGCTAAAGAAGATCCGCGTCAGTCCGCAACTTAACCATACGAAGCGTCTGCTGTCAGTCCGCGGATTCGGAAAAGTCTGCGGATCTGCGTCCGCAAGCGGACGCGTCCGCTGTCTGCTCATCTCTTGTTACAACCCCTATTTCAGTGATGTCCCTGTAAGGATGAGATTATTAGGGAGCGACCGATAATCGGATCGGTATCGGACCGATATTGGCACTATCGGTAAATATCGGAATCGGCCGATTTTTTTAGGGAGCGACCGATAATCGAACCGATATTGGCACTATCAGACCGGCCGTTTTTTGGCTGCCGATACATTGTTCTTTTTTTTCACAAATCTAGTAACTCTAAGCTGGTTTGGTCTGTCTTTTCAAATCTTTTGTTCTTCTAATCTCCTTCAACTGCAAAACACCCTTTCATTAATAGCAAAATATTGGTATCGGTATCGGCAAAAATGCTGGGGGAAAATATCGGTATCGGACTATCGGTAAAAAGGCATATTGGTCGCTCCCTAGAGATTATTTTCCCTTGTGCCGAATTGAGACAGTTTATATATATATATATATATAAATATATATATATATATATATATATATATATATATATATATATATATATAACTCCGCCTTTGTCGAGGCTGCTAATTGGGGGTGGGTATAGGGAAGTGGGGTAGCGGAGTTGAACTCCTTGAACCGTAACATGATCACGCTGATCGCGATACCGAATCACCACAATTCGGAAAACGTAAGCGTTATTTATTCTCATTCGTGGAAAATATTAGGCCAAAGAACCAATCATAAGCAAGACCTTTTAGGGTTTAAGTATTATCTCTCTCTTTCTCTCTCATATAATTCATATATATAAAGAGAATATTATATATAAAGAGAAAGAATGATTGATTGACAGTGCAATTTAATGGCCGTAACTGTGAGGAGGCGTTCCGACCAGGTGGCACTTTGTCGTCCATTATGGGGGGCATTTCAACATGTAGGCACAGGAATTGTTGGGCGTTTTTAGATTCCGCCCGGGAGCCATTGTATTAAAGCTGCTGGATTAAAAAAAAAAAAAGTAAAGTTTCACTTATAAAACCTTAACAGACCATCAAGATCAGATGAGGTATTCATCTGTTTCTGTAGCCATTCCATAGCATATATACACGCATAATTGTATAATGCCAATGGTAGCCTAATGCGGCTCTTTACAAATCGGTTACAGGGATTTGTAACTGGATCGGCATCTCTGAAGGTCGAAAACATATCGTGAAGACTAAGAATAGACCTACTGAAGCGTCGAATTTAGATGTCAAACAAATGTAGTTGGTGGATTCTTGAAAATGTGTAAGAAATTTGTAAACTAAATTGTCTTCGTGCTTCCATACTTTGACTGAAAAAAAAAAAAAAGAAAAAGTTATTATCCAAAAATCTCACCTTCTATTGTATGCAATGGTTTTCAATATTCGCAGGGCTTTGGGCTTAATTGTATGAAATTTAGATGTGCCATGCCATCAAACATGTCTTAAAGGGAAACAGATTCTTTCTGCAATTAGCTGATATGAATGACTGACTGATAAATGAGCAATTAATTAGGCTAACGATCTCATTAAAAAAACAACCTTTGCAACCAAAATGTTAGGCATCAGCCCATGAATTGGGTAGCGGTGACAAAATACCTTACAACGCTTTTCATGGGCTGAGATCATTCGTTTTCAAAGTGTTAGTCGCGGATGAATATTCGGTGGATGGTCGTGATACAATTTAAATCTATAGCAGTGCTCGATTTAAGAAAAAAAACCAGTGCCGGGGGTAAAAAAAAAATTCTGCAGATCGGAGGATAAATGTCTATGATTTCATCCCCGGCTGGGATATATTAGCTAAAGCAGAGCCGGGGATGACAGGTCTCAGTGCCGGGGATATCCCCGGCATTACATAAATTCATCTGTATATTAGAGAAAGACAAATACCCGCGCTTTCATCGGAGAAATTTATATAAAGAATAAAAATAAGTCTTTGTAAAGTGAGTTAAAATTTGACAAACCTTTTTAAGTGAAGATAATTATTTGTTAAATTCTGAGGTAAAGGGGCGTGGGTATGTCTTACTGCATGTTTCCTTGATCATGCAGGAAGAGTTGATATTATGAGGTCAAGAATGGCCGTGAATCATTTTGGATGTTAGTATATCGTGGAGGGCAGGGTCAGTCTGGGGATCAGGGATTTCTGCACGGATCACTTGATCGACGATAGCTGGCACAATCATATTCTCTAGCCACAACATAATGAGAACATGGATAAGACCAGGCTTTTTTCTATTCTATTGTGTACATGTGTCAAGTTGTGCAGTCAAAAATGTAACCTTGGTAAGCAAGTCCATCATTTTGCTTATTTTGAGATACACGACTGATACGTTTGTGACGATCGTGGAGGTTTTTGACACGGAAGAACTTCAGTGATGCCAGTCCATGTGTGATTTAAGAAAAAAAAACGCCGGGGTCATCATAGCACCAAATTTAATATACCATGAGTCTGGAAGGGTTTGTCTATCTATAAGAGCGATCGTGCTCATCTTATCTGAAGTCTACAAGGCCATGTAGACAGACACCATAGAATACAATGGGAGCAGGCGCAGGGCCGCATCAACGTGTAAATATTTTTATTTACCTGGAGATTTGGGAGGAAATTTGTCAGCGCCCCACCCCCATCCCCCGTTGTCTTAATTTGTCAGGATCCCAAAATTCCAACATGAGACCCTGACAGTGACAGGCGTTGTTCGGGACAACAACATCATCTCCACCGACTCCAGGAAGATCTGTCAGTTGCCAGAAATAAAAGATACTAGACAAGAAAAAGAAATATGACTAATCTTAGGAGGACTCTCTCCATAAAATGAACTATGAGATAAACTTCATGGTCACCGTGACATTGCTTTAGTAATAGTGAAAAGTACTTCAAATATCACACACATAAATAGATAAAAATGCGATTTTATGAACAGACCAACAGATTGGTTAGGGCGCCTTTAAGAGAGGAAAGGATAAAGGTTGAAATATACCGGGCATAGAATATTTTGGGCCGCTTCAGAAATAGAGACGGGTAATATAAATTATCATAGTAATATGTGTTAGACATAAAGGCCTGTATAATTTATTTGTTAGTTATAATTTTTTCCCCTTTTTCCAATTGATTTTTTTTAAATACTGGAATGTCAAGAAAGCGAGTTTTCATAGTGGGTCTTGAATCATAAAAGTCTTGGAACCTCTGATTGACATGGTTAAATCGCATTTGCATTAAATCAACGTTGAATGCCAAAGAAATCCAACGTAATCAATAATTAACGTAGAAGCCCATTACATTTTATATTCTTTCTACAGTTTTGTCTTATTTATGCTATAGATACTGCCAATTGTGATAACATATTGAACTCATGATAATAAATAAAATAATAAATATTATGGTGAATGATTGTTATCATTTTTTTTACCATTTAGGGCCTTAGCCGACTAACCAATAAAATATTCGTTTACTATTCAATCCAAGCCATTTATGGAAACGCTTAAAATAGAGATACAGTATACTATAGTAAGGCTTAGTTTCGGAAAAAAAGCATATATAAGTAAATGCTTTCTGATTTATTAAATATACTACTACAACTTCATGAATAACTGTGATATATATGTTGTAAAAAATAAATTAACATTTGATTGAAATTAATATAATTTAACTGTTCGACAAAGCATTACCGTTAGGGGGCGCATCATCTTTCACGAGTCCTTCATAGGAAGTAGTTCATCCCACCGTCACGCCGGCTTGTCTAATATCTGTTTTTACTCAAACTTGTTAAAAAGTAACAATGGCCTCCGGTATCAAAATTTCAGATGAAGTTAAGGAATATTGCCAGAAGGTAACCATGAACAAAGCTGGACAACAGAAACTGCAGTTTGCAATTTTAACATTTTCAGCGGACAATAAAGCGGTTGTTGTCGAATCCAGTGGCACTCAGGAAGAAGCAAAGCCTTATGATGAAATTATTAAGGCTCTACCTGCTAATGATGTTCGATACCTTATTGTTGATTTTCCTTATGTCAATAAAGATGGCGTCTCAAAGAGTGAAGTGATTCTTATCTCTTGGTGAGCTATTACATAAAATGATACATAATAATTGTCTTTTTTAGTTCTGTATTTTATCCGGAAGTGGTAAAATTGACTATAAAGTCAAGTTGATCAAACTCCTTGTAGATATGTCATTAAACTATGATTAGCATGAACAGTGGAACCCTTACTTAGTTAATGAATGCAGTCTGCTCCAGTAAGGTGGTCCTTAAGCAGGGGGTTCATGGTGTAAAATTAGTAAATCATAATTTAGCTAAAAAGGAAAATAGTGTTGAGTAAAACTAGTATGACTACATTCACCAAAGAATTGATTTTTGTTAGTGTTTATTTGTTAGTTGTAATGTAATGTACACACTAACAATGAACAAGTTTTATTGCAGTACTTTTTAGTTATTAATTTTTCCAAATGTCATTTCTAATAAATTTACGAGCACATAAATAGCTCTTATTTTGATGGTAAAAGCATTTCTGGCTTTCCGACGTAAAATTATTTTTCAGAGAAAAAAATTTGCGGTTATCTGTTACCCTCATGAAAATTGCTTGAAAAGACCTTTTAACCCATTCCCTGTTTGAGCGACTGGAGACGCTCTACCTGGCTCACTATGAAATTGCTAAATAAAATCTGCCCACAAGCCATTGCCAGGAATTTCTGTGTTTATCTTTCAATTGGGATTTTGTGAGATTTCAAATTAAAAAAAAAATGGATGTTTCTTTCTATAATATCCAGTGGGGATGGGTGGTCGTGCGGTCAAGCGCTTGAACTGAGGCTCCCTGGCTCGATCTCCGATGAGGACAGATGGATATTTCAGGTCATAGCTTAAATCTCCACTATATCTCCTGTGGTGCCTCCATTGCCATTGCACTATGGTGGGGATGAAAGAAGGACACCACAAAAACCGTCCCAAGGTGGTTTATAGGACCTTAAGAGATAAACATCTCATCTTTGAAGGGAGTTCACTGATTTGTCATGGAATGTATTTTTCTGGTTGTGTTAAATCGTTTTTCTCACTTTTTATCTTGTAATCGCTTTTAAATTTCCTGAATTGTCACACATTAACGGAATATTCTGATGATGAAAGTGATTTAGGACTATTATTTATCAGCTGGAAATTGTCATTAATTGACTTAGAAAAGTCAGTCATATCTGGACAGACACCATGAAGTAAGGTTACCGACAAGATGAAGAATTTTACTAAAACTTAATGGATTGCTTATCATTTGTCAAATGAGAAGAGTTTCATAGATTACTTTAGGTTGAATTTAACATTAGTAATCAAAGAAAAAAAGGTTTGTTTGTAGAAACCTCATATCCTCCCTTTCAATTAATTTAATCGGTTATAATTTTAGTGGGATAAAGTTTATTTCAAATAAAAAAATTAGCTACTTACATCATCTTGAAATGTCATCATAGTAAATGTACTCCACAAAATATCAACTGTTACATAAACATGCATTTAACAGAAATATAGCACTTTAACAAAATTAAGCAATTGTGAATTTATTTTTAATCTTGTCTTTGTGTATGTTAGGCCTAGATCAATATTATAGAAACAAATTGTATGAAAACTACAATTAATTACAAATAAACTAAAAAAAAACGCTTTGGCGATGCTTATCATAAAAACATGCTCTAACCTTTTAGAAATAGTATGCTGTGTTAGGTTTTATAAGTTCAAAGCTAATTTTCGATGGATTTATATTTTGTTAATTTATTGTTTGCATAATGTTTTAGTTTGATTCTTTTTAAAAACCCTTTAAATGGACAAATTAAGTGATTCTAGTGATAGCCTCTACTTTTTTCTTGCTGATTTGTTATGAATCTTCTAGTGAGTCAGCAAAATTAATAAATAGCTTTAAATCCAATCTAGGAAGAAAGTGGACAAATAGCTTTCACACTACCATGTGTTGCACAAAACTGTTCGTGGGGTAAAATTATATAAATTCAAATTAAAATCAATCAATATTAAATTTTTAAATGCATGTAAACTTAAGGAAATTCCCTTACATTTTAAACTTCAAACTCTTTAGTAAGTATATCCCATCTGCTTTGATGAAACTATAAGGGCGATTCAAACCTCAAAACTATCAAAATTTTAGGCCAGTTCTAGATATTATAAACTGTTGAGATAATCTGTGGTATAAAAATTGATTAAATTGATGAATACTTCATAAAATGAGATTTAAAAAAAATATTTTTCTATAGGTCAAAAATTAAGCAGACTTTTTTAAACTTTGTATTTAACAGTTTAGGGGATGGCTCTTTTTTCTGTAAATATGATTTTTAAATGAGTGAGCTTTCCCAATTTAGTCATTTTATTGAATCATTCTTATGTTGCATTTTGTAAGCTTATGAAGTTTTGCATACAACTTAAAAAATACTTTACATATGCACAGTGTTATTTTTTATGAAGTATAATGACACTTTCAATTCAGTAAAAAAAATGTGCATAAATTATTAAATGGTGTATCTAGTGCTGCTCGGAAAGTCAACTTACAGATATAACCAAGAGTACCAGAATTACATTTCTTGTGATAAATAATTCAAAAATTATGCTGAAGGGGCTAATGCAATCTACTATTTTTCCAGCGAACACTTTTAGACTTAATTCTTTTATAAAAAAATAACTTTAATGATATATATTTGTTATGTCTGGAACTAAATGGGGCTTTTATTTTTTCAAATGTGTTTAGTATTTGTTTAATTTGCAACATAGCATTTTCATTTCAAGGAGATAGACCCAGTTTTAAGTCACCAAATCTGGGAAGCCTGTAAAAATTTCAACATCAGATCAATTGGATCTTGTAAAGGCAGTTGGTCATGCAATAAAATAGTTTTTATTAAAGGCTATTGTATTTTTATTAGAAGACAGCCTATGTCAGCTGGTCTAGATCTCTTGAAATTTTATGTAGGCTGGTAAATTTGTACTGCTGTTTTTTTTTAATAGCTAAAAAATGTTGACTTCAAAAGAGCAATGTCAGTAAAATCATTCACTGTATTAATTTTAATATATCTGATCTAGGGCATTATTTTTCTTTTTCAACTGTGCAGTTGTGCTTAAATTTGTATTGCATTCTTAGTCTTATAATAACATTTTTTGTGTTGTTTAGGCATCCTCCAACTGCATCAATCAGAAAGAAAATGGTGTGCGCCTCTACACTCAATGCTCTAAAGTCAGCTTTATCAATGGGTAAAAATGTCTATGAAGGAGATACCTTAAATGAAATTGACAGTTCAGCAATTAATGATAAAATTGGAGGAAAGAAGTTGTAATTAGGATAGCATTTTATTATTTGTAAGTTATGTTTACCTTATAAAAGTTTTCTCTTTGAGAATGTATTCTTTTTTTTATTAATAAATAAGCAGTCCATAATGACTAATTAAGTAAATCTGTCTGCTTTTAGCTATTAACTTAGTAACTAGTATATTTTTTATTTTTTTTTTATTTCCAGATTTGCTAAAGCATTTGGAATGATTATTAGGGATATTCTTTTTGAGGGCCATTTGAATTACAGATAAATGCTATTTCCTCTATACAGTACCATAGATTCAAGTTTATTTATTTTTGTTTAAACTTTGCTATGTAACAATTTATTTTTTACTACTTGATTTTCAAATTGTGCATGTAATGAAATTGGAATTAACAAATTTGTAAATGTAAAATGTAAAATTTTTTTTTGTAATTGATAGATCTAATTAGACAATAATATAACTTGATATTTTTTTTTTTGACAAATATGTTTTGTTTGAATATTTTTTTTTTAAAGTTATTTAAAAAAATTGATTTCTGATTATTTTTATAGTCATTTTTCTGTTTAATGGCAGATGTATAATATGTTGCCAACGCAATATTTTTTTTAAACTCATTCCTCCACGACTTGTTTTAAGTACTTCCTGTTTGCTCATTTCTATTATAGGTTGAGCATTAAATTAAAATTCAAGAAAATAATGATTTGACATGACACTGACTCAGAGGAGTATTTAGGCAGGAGGTTGAGGGATGATGCTAGTGGGTTTAGAAAAGAAAAAGTTGTGGGTTAAAAAGTTCAAAATTTTCTGTCAGTTTAGTTAAATTTATTTGATAAAATAGATCAACTGATCAAATAGAATTGTTTTTAGTCGAAACCTTATCCTATGGATAAAAAAAACAAACTTCAATGTTGTTAAGCTGCTGTTTCATTCTACAAGATCAAGACAAAATTAACACTTTGTCAGTTATGTGTACATGACCTCTGCCATTTCGTCAACAGTGATTTATTTGTATGTCACCACTTTTTTTTCTTTGCTTAAGATAAATTTTTGATATTGAAAACTGTTATTCAATTAAAACAAAACTTGATGCATGTATGGAAATAATAATAACCATTTTGGCTTCAGTAGTTAAATCTACTGTGCTACTTACTGGTACACATTTATGTCTAGTGTATTAAATTGTTTCTTACTTACAAGCAAATAAACTGTTATAATTTTTATTTCAAGTTTTATTTGGTGGAAGTAAATGTTCGTCAGTCATGTTTGAAATTTACATTTTAATATTTTTACAATTTCATGGACAAAATTTAAAGCTTTATCACAAAAATTCAAGTTACCAAACACACATTATATTGATACTTGTACTCAAGGTCAAACATTTTCAAAAGGCTAATTGTAAAAAAAAAAAACAACCTTTATTTCATTAAATTTAAAGTCTTATTTATGTCTGACAGCAAAAGAATAAAATATGCATGAAGAATTTAAATCATTTGTGGAATGTTGGTAAGTTTATCACATCAAAACATATGAAACATAACAAAAATACAAAGGCAGATAAATTCTTTGTAAACTTTCACTTATTAATAATTCTTAGAATCTTATGACATTGATATGGATCAAACAAAACATTTAAATTTTACCAGGTACTTGTGTTATCAAACATCTTGTTATCAAACATGGGCTTAAAGAGAAATATCACTTACAAATATGAGCTGATCTGTTGTCATAATTCGGATCTTGCATAAATGCACAATTATTTAATAGAGTGTTGAGGTTATGATTAAGACTAGACTTAATTGAAACAAAGGTGGAAATCTTATTTACAATGTCATAACACTGCAGGGTTGTCTAATAACATTAATCCAATGGAAATGGGTATTTTTGTTCATGCAGTAAACCAGACTTGGGACTAATTTGAAGGAACAAAACATCCATCGCAGCTTACAAAATAGCATGCCAACTACATTCTCAGTCATTACATTAAAACACTTTTAAGTACCGTGTTACATAAAATTTGCTGAAGAGCCAAATTTAGCACACAGGGAAAAATTGTTGAGTGAATTAAAAATTTAGGGGCATTTCAACATTTTCATCATAAATAATCAATTTTACTGGACAAAAATATTGTTAAACTAGAAAATGTTTCTTGCAACCAGGCTGTACAACAATATGAAATTACATTAACTTGACTTTTATTTCATTCAAAACGAATTGATTTTTAATTGGCAGTGACAGGTTGCGTCCTCTAGATAATTCCAGAGCTGTTGTCTATCAATACATGTGTTGCTGTAAAACTATTGCTTAGTTCCATTCTGAAGAAGTTTGAGAAGTTTACTAGCACACAGAGACACCCCACTGGCAGCTGCCGTGTTAGATCTGGGTGAGAGGACACTTCCAGGCCTTGATCCTGCGGTGAAAGGTCGTGGGGTCATGGCATCACGGGGAGTATGGCAGGACAACAGCGGAGTTAATTTATCTATACCATGCAGGGCTATCAGGTCCTATTGTAAAACAGATAAAAATATTTGCATTGGCAGAGAATTTATAAAAGAAAAGAAAGCTTTACACAACATCATTAAAAAAGATAATTATAAAAATACAAAGTATTTTTAGAATTTTTTTTTCAATAAGCTTGATTTTTTTGCTATGATATAATGTCATGTGTTGGATGGATGGCTGAGTGGTGTAGATACTCGACTGTCGACCTGAGAGTCCTGGGTTCAATCCTTGGTCAGAACCATGGGAATTTCTCCAGGTGTTATTAGGTGCAAATTCGCCCCAACTGATTCACCCAGCTTTAAATGGGTACCTGACTTTAAGTTGGGGAAGTAAAGGCGGCTGGGCGTTGTGCTAACCATGCAATCCCTTCATATGCCAAGGTTATAGAAACAGATGAATTCTACACTTTATCTGCCCCGATAGCACATTCTTTACCTTTAACAGTTCTTCCTGCTGACATAGACTTCTTAAAGCCAACATGGTGTTGATCTGGACTGCTGATTGAGCATCATGACAAGCAGCTTCTAGTAAGCTGGAACAATAGAAATATTTTCAGGATACATAGATGGAAAAAATTAAAAGCCTAATGCTTGTTCAAGAGTACCAGTATGCTGTATTTTTCTTCATGATAAAATATTAAAATAAAAAAAACAGCAACTTACTGAGCTACTATTTTATATCTTTTTATATCATTACACAGACCAGACGAATGCATTCTTAAGTTGCCACACGCACCTGTGAATAAACAACACATAGCTTTAATTTTGTTAACCCTATAATCATCGTAAGGTGTGGCATTCTGTTTTAATGTTGGCATTGGTACTAACAGCTCGATATAGCATCACCAAGTGCATTATCACAATAATAACTTCCAGTCATTGGTAGTGCCCTACGTAGCAATGTACCCGCTAATTTTTCCAAAAAGACTGTGTCCTGCAAAAGACACAACTGTGAGCATTTCAAAGGTAAGTTTTATTTTTGTGCATTTATGTGCTTTGTTGTACTGTGTACACTGTCACATGTGTACAGCTTTTAGGGGAACACTGGTACTCAGTATTCTATATGAGTATTAGTTATAGTAATTTAAGTCCATAAAACATATCATCATTTCTTGGATTGTTCGGTATTGCCAGCATCACAATATGATGTGAAATGCTGTATGATTTCCAATAAATGCAAATTCTAAAAATTATAATTATGGGCATAATCTTGGTCATATTTCAAAAAACCCTTTCAGTGAGAAGTACGTGAATTGAAAAAAACAAAAGCAGAATATCTTACTTGCAGCATTAGCTCTTGTCTTGGTGACTGGGTCATGCAACAATTCAACCATGTGAGGTAGAGCAAGCTTCAGTTTGGGATACAATTCACTACTGTGGTAACAAGCATTTCCAAATGCATAGACAGCACACTAATTAAATTAAAAAAAAAAATACATAATTTTGAAAAGAAAAAAAAAATCATTCTAACATTTGAGAATAAGAAAGTTATTGTACTACAGGATTGAAAAAAGTATATATGTGATACTAGCCTAACACATTGAGGATAAAAAATCAGATTGTGGGTTGAAATATCTCTTATTTACATAATCAAAAAGTTCCAATATTTCCAATGAATCTCACCATCCCTTTATATTTATTACATTAGTAGCTTTTGAAAATTATCTTGCACAAGAAAATAACTCCATAGGCAGAAAACAATCAATATATTTTAGTTATGATACATTGGGAAATGAATTAGTGATAATCCTAAAATGTTATTGCTAAGGGTAAGAGTAATGATACTTTCAAATGAATCAGTAAATAAAAAAACCAATTCCTACAAGCAATTAACAAAAGAAAAAGTTCTTAAATTTCATTACAAATATTTTTTTCTTACATGAATCAATTTGTACAGGGTATTCAAATGAATTTTTTCAGAGCAATGACAGTACTTTTTTATATATTAATAGACTCACAATGAACTTCCTATGAATTATCTGTTACATTCAGTTATATCAAGAAATGTCAATGATATTTTAAAACAGGCCATCAATTTATTCCAAGAGATTCTTGTAACAACCAAAATTTACTACAAATGACCTTGTTGAGTTGAAACTATTAAGAAATACCATTGGCATTTCTACATTTTACAAGAAGAGAGAAACAATTCAAGGTAAATGTAATTTCTAAATTACCTTTCGAACATTAGAATCACTATCTTGCAGGCACAAAAGCAAATTGCCCAAAATTTTATCTCTGGTGAATGGTATATAAAGAAATTAAACAGATGTTTACATAAATAAAGAACATCATACAAATATATGTGCATATTCATTTCAAAACATCTATATATACATGTATACATAAAGCATTTGTTAACTATTCTAGAAAGGATTAATTGCTGGGTTGTTCAGGTAGCCCAGATAAATCTAAGTGACCTACTTGTGCTTGAGTATGGAGTACATTTGGTCATTATGTCTCATGATGTTTCCCAGCAGACTACAAGTTCTAGATTTGATGACAGAGTTACTGTGAATCAGGAACTCAGAAAGAAGTCCATAATCACCTAAGAAAAGGTAAAAAAAAAAAGAAATAAATATAGTTTGATAAGTGAACTAAAAATGAATTACAAATTCTAATTACTTTAGTCAATGGCAGGGGTAGCCATGAGTTTATCTAAAGAGCCACATCTAAAAGAGTTAACTAGATTCAGTTTAAAAGTAAAAAGCTCGAAATAATAACAAAAATGATATACAATTTTTAACAGGTACCCATTTATATTTACAAAGAGTTATAGGCAGCTAACAGAGTCATATTTGAAACACCAAAGGTCTAGAGTGACATGTTTAACTTTATATCATGACATCTTAAAATGGAATAAATTTTGTTAAAAGTCTATTAGCTAGCTGAATTCAAATTTTTGAAAGATCCTTTTAAGACTTTGCTAAATATTTTGACTCGTTTTATTTCAAGTAGAAAATATAGCTTAGAAAACCATTTTTTTCTTCTCTCTATTTATTACCACGTAAGTTATGATACTATTATTATTAATGAGAAGTAAAATAATCAAACATCCAGCTCACCATCAGAACCTTTAAATATATTCTTTACAAGGTCAAGATGTTCTGGTGAGGTTCGGACCAAATGACTACACATGGAGATGATATCACAGACCACTGAGATGGTATTGGAGGTTTCCAGACATTTTTGTATAAATGAAACAGCCTGATGAGTCAAAATAAATTGAAGAATTATATTATAATTGTCATACAGGTAGCAGTTAACGTAAATAATAATTTCTAAGAAAATTTTTTAGTTTATAAAAAAATTCTTTAGATTAAAGCATTATAAAGGAAAATAATAGTAACTTAAATAATAATTTATAAAAAAAATTGTTTAATCTATAAAAATTTAGTTTGAAGGCATTATAATAATTTCAGTTTTAAAAATTATTTAAACGAATACATGCATAACATTTTATTTTCAGTCAATGTATCAACCACAAGGTTGATGCCGCAGTAAACAATTTTAGGGCAGATACTTCATTATATTCATTTATTATAAAATTCTAGCCACATCTTAAAATAATATAAAAGCAAATTAAAAATGATTTTTTTTTTGTAACTAATCATCAGTTGTATTCTCACCTTGTAACTTTTTACAGATGTAGCCAACTGCTCCACAAATATTACATTGCCCAAAACCAGACGAGCTAAAAGTCCTATGGGTGTTTCTAATGGTGGGCCAGACAAATAATGAACACAAGCCCCCAGCAGCCTTGGCACAAAGTTTGACACATACAGACAACTGGCAAACAATAAAAGACGAATTAGGATAATCTTTTTAACTACTCAAACTATTATTAAGTTAGCTAAAATATAGAAAAATGGTCTAGAAAATGAAAATCAAAGCCTATTTGTTGGTTCTGGTTTTAGAGGCTACAATAAAAAGATCAAATCGCAATTTAAAAAAAAAATCAACAGAATAAAGGAAGCAAAACAATCAAGCTGCTTAATGATCATGAGTGATAATTAAAATTTTTAATTACACATTTTCTAAAAAATTCATCCATTATTTCCTCCAAGCTCAAATGCTTGAAGAATGGGTCATTTTTATCTATTTCATAGATGTGCAAAAACTGAGCTACATCAAATAAAAAAATGAGTTCAACTTACTGCTGGATTTCTGCAAGTAATTCTTCAGAGGTATCTACTGCAAATGGAAAACAGCCCATCTGTGTGACTGCAAGAACTATGTCTTCTACCAGCTGTGGGCCATCACTTTTAAAACTGTAGTATTGAAAACATATCTCATAAAAGATTCAACAGAAAAGTTTAAAATGATGAATACCATACATGAATGTAATAAGTTATCACCGACAAGGAAGGAAAATTATTTTTTTTTTAAATATGGCGACTAACAATGGAAGAAGTAAATTAAATTTTAAAGTGAAAAAAACTAATTTAATGAAAACCCAAAACAAGCCACATGCTAAAAAATGTTCATGCAAAATAACTTACTGAGAAAAGATTCCCTGCAAAAACTGAGGGTGTAGAAAATGAACTAATGTGAGCATCAAAATACTGTCAGAAGTTGCCAGATTGGGCAGGCACTGATAAGTTTCCTGTTAATTAGATAAGCAGTTGTGATTTATAATGTATGGCTATGATTTACAAAGTGAATGAAAACATCCTTTAAAAAGCGCTGAGATCTATACAAGTTAAAAAAGGTGAGTTCACCTAGCTATAGCAGTCAATGCCTACAAAGGGATTAAGTTTATAGTGCCCAGCACTGACTAGAACACATTTTATAAATGAGGTGGTTCGAGGGATACCACCCACATCCAAGAAAAATTTCTCAGCATTTTAAGACCTTTAAAGTCATGTGCTTAACTCATTCTTTGAAAATGAAATAATTCAACTTTTTATTTTGAAAAATAATATTAAAAAATTAGGAAACATTACATCTTTACAAAGCCTATTTATTAAAGAAATATTAGGCTACAACACCCTGAAAATTAAATCTCTTTTGATATTTTTTTTTGTCTTACAATATAAAACATTAAGCACCACAAAATTAAATATCATTGGGTAAATCTGCTTTTTAAAAAAAGAGAGCAAAAAAAAACACTACATATTATTTACTTATATTTAGTATCAACAAAAAAAAATGGAAACAACAGCATTATTCAGACCTTAGTGAAAACATTGACAGCCATCTGTAAAGATGCCATCAATCCTTGTGGAGAGATGAGCGACCAGTCTGGAAGCAAAAAGGAATCCGACTCTTCTGAGCTTTCACCTTTCCCACTGAGGGCTGGCGATTCAGAGTCTGACTGGATGACCTGAACGCCCTGTGCTATTCTGTGCCACATCGCACTCCAGATGCCTGATTCTATGTACAGACTGGCGACTGGGCTGTCACTCTAAGATTCACAATTGACAACAACTTTTATTTTATTCATACATTTTTTTCACCTCTATTTTTCTGATTTAATATGTTAAATTATTATTGAAAAAAAAAAGTGAAGGAAAATATTTCATTAATCAAAATACTAATTTAAAGTACCAGTAAGTCGTAGAATCTCCTAAATCAGTGGTTCTCAAATATCTTTTAGAATATGTTGCATGCCGGTCTCATTACAATTTTTAGATGTCAACAGAAGTTCAAGAAATAAAAAAGGGGCTTAGCGAATACCAACAATAGCATTCAATTTAAAGTGCTTGAATTCTTCACTATCTGAAATTACACATGTCCCCAAGGAGACCGTAAACCCCAGTTTGAGAGCCACTGCCCCCCTCCATATCAAAAGTTTAGTCCTATTACAAATAAAATATCTAGTACCCATAGTATTCATCTGAAAGAATAAATATTAAAAGATGTTGAAAAAATATGCACGTTTTGGTTTGGTTTTGTACAACAAAAAATGCGATTGATAAAACTATTTTTATTTGAGAAGTTTGAAAAATTTGGATAACTAAAAAAAAAAAGCTGAAAGCTTGATGTCTTCTAAAATGGGAAAGATAAAGTATTGGTTTTCTTTATTCAAGTTGTTTATTCAAATTGTTTTTTTTGTTTATTTCAAAGAGTGTGATAGGTAAAAGACCTTTTTTTTTTTTAGCAGCATTAAGGGCCCAGTAAAATCAGGTATGGAAGAGCCACAACAACAACTCAAAGAAAGGAATGTGATTGGTCTATTTGCATGGGGCCTTTATACTTGTGGGCCCTATTAGTATAAGGCCCTGATAGGTTTAAATATATGTGAATGTTTCCCATTAGTAGATGTAGAGCTAGTTCAAACTGTTTGTAACATAAAATGTTGGTAGAAAAAAAAGCACATACAGTGTAACACAAAGAAAATTATTAAAAAAGGTAAACTAGTGATGTAAATAAATAAAAATGAAAAATCTACAGAATAAAATTACGGACTGAATCTACATGAGATAAATATCCAATTGGAGATGAGACCAGTGCTTTGATACTTTGATTAAAAAAAAAATTTAAATGTAAAGATATGGAAAATAAAATACAGTTCAATAAATTGCTTCAGAAACAAAATGAAAAAAATAAATAAATTTTAGAACACATTTTTTAGTTAAAAAAAAAAAGTAAAATTATCTGTTAAAACATTTAAAATTAATAAAAGTAAAAATCTGACAAGACATTTCTTCACAACAATCTATTGAATCATCTATTATCTTCTTAGCTGAAAGATAGAAATTTTTCTTAGAAAGAGATGCAAACAAAAAATAAATAGCAAAATGTTTTCTAGATATGTTGATAGAAAAAATATTTTCCATTGACTTATCAATGTGGATTAGTACAGACTATGCCACCTTAGCAAAAAAAGAATATGCTCAGTCCAAGCAGAGTTTGAATCAATAAAAAGAAATAAAAAGTGTCCCACTAGCATAAAAAAATTGTGAAACATACCATGGCTAAATACCAAAATAAACTGAAATACATGTACTATACAAGAATTCTTTTCAATTAAAACATGTATTAATTTATATAAATATTTTAATATGTCTTAAAAATGGTGGTGAACATTTTATATAGTTCTTTATATTTAGGCTATTTAATGAACTATTTTCTTTATATGTTGAATTAACTAAGATTATTATGCAACACCTAACTTAACCACTTTACTATTTAGTAATGGGAGCTTGTATCTTTTTAGAATCTCTAGCCTACTCTAGCAGTTTCAAAACTAATTTTACATCAAAAATAAACTAAAATAAAGATAGTTAAAATGATGAAAGAAGGGCAATCTAATATCAACATTATGGAAAAGTGATCACCCACTTTATAAGAGGAGTCTCTTGTTTGAGTAGACTGTTGGTAAAATAACAATTATATCAATAATAGAAAAAGAAAGACAAACAGGGTTATGAAAAATTACTTTCATTGACATATTAGTGTGTACTTGCAGAAGGCATTAGTTTGATATAATTCATAAAAATTGATTAACGCAAATTCATGAACAATTAAAAAAAATGCTTTTAAAAAAATCATAACGAATGGCTACCTGCAGCTCTATGTTTAAACAGCTTTCCTAAATGTAAAAATTAATTAGGATAATATTTTTGAATGCTAATATTTTGATATCTGAGGATGATAAACTGATAACGAATTAACTGAATAAAAGTGGTCTTTAAGCAAATGTAACGATAATGATAAAGTCTTTGTCTGACAATATGCAATAAATTTAAAAACTAACAATCCTTTTTTTAGTGAAAACAGAAAGTACTGTAAAGATATTTTGATAAATATTGAGTAAAACTAGATTGAGTAAACTAGAAAGCTAACCAATTTCTTTTTTTAAATTAATTATTCTGAATGTCTGGTTATATATAATTCAGTCTATAAAGTTAGATAGCTCAGATCGAATTAACAGACACTTTAAGTGGGATGTCTTGAAATAATCATGTTAAGTTGTGAGTTGTTAACAAAAGCTTGAAGGTTTTATAGAGAAATATTATTCCAGGATAAAGAATTAATAAATTAGTTTAACTTAATGTCAAATTTTATATCTTCTTACACCACAGAGAAGTTCATTTAATAACATCAAAAGCCCATCCAGTACGCCATATTCAAATGGTGGTCGAACACATATCTATAATAAAAAAAATGATACAATGGACAAGAGTTTAGTTGTTACATACTAAATAAAATTAATGTTACACAATAACTGTTGTTAATTGACAATCTACATCACTCTTTACCAAAATTCTAATGGCGTATGCCAAGTTATGCTCTTAATGACATAACATCTACACAGTTTTCAAAATTTAAAAATAAGAAAGAAAAATGTTTTAGGAATAGATAGGTTTTAGGAAGAAATCACTGAATATTGTTAAAGAAATACAAGTAAATTTTAAAAAAGAAAAACAGACATTTTTTATCAATTTAAGTAACAACCCCCACTCTCTTACCCACATTTGTCAAACGCTGATCTACAAAATAACTTTTTTTAAATTTACATAACAAGAATTGCTTCATAATTAACATTGCTGGTATAAAATCTACAAAATAAGTATTGTAATAAAACTTAAGGCAGCTAGTGAAGTCATCTTCTATTCTAGTTCATGTAACGATTTTCTACAAAAATTAAGGAATTTCAAAAATCGAAGATAAGCCATAATCATTGGCAGCACCAATTTAAGGTTAAATTTAAAAAAAAAAAATAGTTTTATAAAGATAGCTGTATCTGACATCTGATATAATTTAAATACTAAAATGATCTGTTAACTTCAAGATGTCAAAAAGTACCTGATCTAGGTCAGTGAACACAGACAGACAAGCCTGTAACATTTCAAAGGGTTGAACTTCAGCATTGATTCCACAAATCACCATTTGGCTAAACAGCAAAGCAGCTGCAGCCTGAAAAAGATATAATTTTATATTATTCCAGAGTATCAGCACATTTTATTTTGATAAAATGATGGCTACTGTTGCAAAAAATTAACAAAGCTTAATAAAAAGTAAAAAAAAAAATATCTTAAAAGCAGTGTAAACATTTAATGTGTTTGAAACCTTCCTATACGTTAGCATTAATCATTATAACCTGACACAAAAATATTTTTTAATTTTACCATTCATGATATAAGTTATCAACACCGAATTTTTTTAAAAAAAACTTACAGTATGACTTGCGAGAGTTGAATCTAAAAATAAACCAACCATCATGGCAGCGGAAGCAGCAAGTCTGAAACAATTTTGAAAACGTTGCTTATCCAAAAAGTGGCTTTTTTTAAATTATTATTTTGCTTTGTACTAAACCTAGCTTTACTTTTTCTTTTCTGGCATGTTTTCTCTTTCATCAGACATCTGCTTTTTAAAATCAATTTTTTTTCACTTAATAGACACAAAATTGTTAATGCTGAATCTTTAAACTCAAAGACTATTACATGTATACATTTTTTCATTAAATTCCACAAACATCTTAAGATAATAATTTTAAAAAGGTGCAAATTTTCAATGTCAGAATTTGTGCAAAATATTTTTTAAAGCATTGCAGAAAAAAAACCCCAATATATTTGGTTTTGAGTTCACTATTATTTATAATTATTTATGATTAAAGATGTTAAGTGCGCTTTTTAAAAAAAAATTATTTTGCATGACTTTCTAAAGATATTTTAAACTTACGGTGGAGGCAAACACTGCTGATGTATAATGATAACACTAAGAATGTAAAGAACCAGTTCAATTGCTGTATTGACCTCCATGTCAGCCATCTCAACCTGAAATTAATATTAAGAAAGAAAATTATTAATTTTGAGACAATGAAAGTAAAAAAAAAAGGGTCAAATTTCATGAAACAAACAAGTTTGTTGTAATTATTTTTATCAAGAGTACCGGTATGTTTCATCATAAGTTTAATACAGATTTAACTAAATTTTTTAACATGAACACATATTTCCTCCACTTTATTTGATCAAAATTAAACAGGTACTTCTGATTTTATGACTAAAATAGCTTCGCTTCCATGTTATTTATGTAAAAAATTTTTTTTTGTGTGAAATAAAGCTCGCCAAGTTTATTTAAACTTTTAAATAATTATCCCATTATTTTCAAAAGTCATGATTAGTTAAAAAAACTTGGCGAGCTTTATTTAACATCCCAGTAAAAATTTCCTTAGTGCTAGGACATGAAAAGTTTATTGATATATCAATCAGGTGACTGTTTTTTTTACAACTGTAATAACTGTTTGATAATAAAAAAAACTTTAGGTTAAATAGAAATAAATAAAACTACAATAGGACAATGGGAAACCATGAGTGCACACCATGATATAAAAGTGCCAGAAAATTTTTTCCACTTGGCAGCCTGCTAAAAGCTGTAAATTTAAATTAATCCTTGACAGGTTTGCAAAGAGAGGTGACTGCAATACTGTGTCAATTTTGGAGACCAAGCAACAAAAACTGAACATTAAAATAAATAAAAACAACCAAAACTTTCCCCTCACCCCACCGTGTAGAAACAATCTGGCAAGTTTCATATCATCAAGTCTGTGGATTTTTTCAACTCTGTTCCCACCTGGAGTGGTCATGGCACTGCTGGATGACGGATTTAGTTCACTGACATATTCTACGAGAGCAGTGTCCATCTAAGTCAACACGGGACACACAGATTTAAAAAGTAATTTTTTCAGGGACTGCTACAATATCTACTCCTTCTTTGAAAATAATTAAAATCTAACGAGTCGTAGAGTTTTTGCAAAACCATAATTTGGTTTTAAAAAACAATAATATAAATGATTGTAAATGAATGATAGTAGCCCCTACTGTCAAGCAGACTGCCGTGCAAATGTTTATTTCCACACAATATAGATACTTTAACTACAAACGAACACTGAGGAGGGTGTAATATTCTTTGCGTTCATTCATTTTTTTCAACCCATCACTCACTTTCATGATCACATTACTAAGCGAGTGTCCAAGTAAAAAAGTAAAGTTCCCTTAGCCCTACTGAGCCATCGGGCAGATAAAGTGTAGAATTCAACTGTTTCTATAACCTTGGCATATGAAGGGATTGTGTGGTTAGCACAACGCCCAGCCGCCTTTACTTCCCCAACTTAAGTCAGGTACCCATTTAAAGCTGGGTGGACTTGTGTGACAACTTTGCACCAAATAGCACGTGTAAAAATTCCATGGTTCTCACCGAGGATCGAACCCATGACTCTCAGGTCGACAGTCGAGTATCTACACCACTCGGCCATCTGTCCCACAAGTGTCCAAGTACACAAATTATTTTTTCTATATGTCTGACAGTCCACAGATTTTCTCATAACATACAGATTTGGAAAATCTAATGCCGGCTGAAGATAATTATTTGCTTTTCCTTGAATTACCTTCCCAATAATTATGCTTAGCAAAGACTCAACATGCTCAGGGTGTTTATCCATAAGCTGACACAATTCTGGTGAAGCTTGAACACAACTATAAACTATCTGAAATTGGGGTGAAAAAAAAAGAAAACTATTAATCAATCACTGATAAACAACAAATGGGGAAAAAAACATGATGTAAATTTGGAGTAGCTTACTCATTAAGAATACAAAAAAAAAAATCACACAATTATGATGGTATTATAGACAGGTCTGATGTGATTACTGAATATCCGTAAGTGCTTAAAAAAAAGCAATAAAATGTCCAAATTTTTTACTAGAAACAAATAACAAAGGGCAATTTTTTTTTTTCAAAAAACAAACCTTTAGAATATCACAACAGTGCAATGGATGCCTCAAAAGTAGAAGAAATTCATGACCAATGTTATCTGAGTCCCTTATAATTTTATCTGCCAGATAATCTGCCACCTGCATATAATAAAAAAAAAACAGATTAAATTTTAAAATGTCAATATTAGTATCAATAACACTTCTCGGGTGACAGAAAATAACAGAAGTGGGTGCTTGATAATATGTTCAAAAAATCAAAAATAAAATTGAAAATTCTTTGGCTATTTTTCTTAAACGGACCTTCCACTTATTGCTTAAAACTTTCCTTTTCACCATTTCTTAACATTGCACGTCACACTTCTGCCCCCCCCCACGCTATTACCTAATAACTAATAAGTGAACTACCCATATGAGAGACAAAAAACTTTAATTACTGTAGCGATGGTAAATATATAAATATATATAGCACACCTTTTTCTTGCCAGTTTTTTTAGCATCTAATTCCTGAGTTACATATACAACAGATACTAAGCTAGCAACAGCCTGGTGGATTAACTGCTCCATCCGCTCAGAAGCAACTTGAATATTACCATCTGCTGCATCTGGAAAAATGGAAAAAAAACAGCAATATTATATCTATATACCAATTTTTAATTATATGTCATATAGACAAAATAAATGTTCTTTTTAGGTTTTTTTTTTCCTTAACAAATTGTAAAATGACGTAGTGTTTTATTCTAGAAGCCAAAGTATATCTCCCCCCACCCCCAACATTTTAGAGCTAGGTTTTTGGTGACCAAGCTGGCACATAAGCCAATTGTGAGACAATACTCAAACATTAACCACATTTACAGCATTATGTTCCTAGGTTTAAATGCTTAAAAAAATTATAGCCTCCCGAATTGCTGTGGTGGATTTATTCAATCGCAAGACCAGTTATGTAAGCCACAATTAAGCTAGATGGGCCAAGAGGCATGGATCATACTAAGCAAGTTACCCCAACGCAGAAAAAAAAAGTAAAATGCCTTTTTCCATGACTTTTACCACGTCAATGGTGACAGATGACATGACATTACTGACAAAAGAGAATAATTCTGGCATTCACCAGTGCTTTAGCCCCCAGACCTACAGGTTGACAGTCATACACTCTATGAAGTGCACCCCCATCTTCTTTCTTGGAAAATCATTTAGGGGATGGCTTATGTAGAAAATAGTCATCTTGGGTGTGTAGGACTAATCAATAAATAATGAGTGATTCAATGCAAAAAAAAAAGTCAGCAAATCTTATAACCTGTCTGTGATGCCTAAATGTCGATAATTTTGTATTAATATTTTGTTAATTTTTTCCTCTCTGTTAGTGTTAAATGTAAAAAAATAAAAAAATAAAAAGGTTTAGCTGATAGATTCAAGGTGCAGTTTAATACATATCACAAAATTATTTACATGTATATACATGCACTTTGTATAAAAGATACATTATTTTCTGTCACAAAAAATGTTTTAACATTGCAAAAAAGCTTTAGATCTAAGAAAAATAATTTTCTTTTTTACACCAATGGTATTCTATAAAAAAAAAAGCCTTACCTGTTAACTGTTTCAGTACTGCTGGATTCCCTTTAATAGACAGCAATATGGCATCCAGACTTTCCTTGTGCTTGGTTGTCAATGTAGAGAAGTATTTGTCTGGGTCCTCGACATTCCCTCTTTCATAGGAACCACTCAAGAAAATTACACACTTTAAAGACATATGTAAAATAAAGTGTATCAGTTCCAATTTTCTTTTTTTTTTTTCGCTGATTGATATATCTTCATCTTAAGAGAAAAAGTAGAAAAATAAAGTTCCCTTAGACCTAAAGGGCCATTGGTGCAAATGAAGTGTCGAATTCATCGGTTTCTGTAACCTTGGCATATAAAGGGATTGTGTGGTTAGCACAGCGTCCAGCCGCCTTTACTTACCCAACTTAAGTCAGGTACCCATTTGAAGTTGGGTGCCCTTGTGGGATTTCGACAAACTTTCAAGAAGACCATGGGAAATTCCCTTGGTTCTTACATATGATCGAACCCAAGATTTTCAGGTCAAGAAAAAGTATCTAAGTGTAAATTTCATGCGCATATTCTACTGGAAATAGAGTAACTGATCAAAGCCAAACATTTCTTTAATTGCCATATTATATTAAACCAAAGAAAAATAATCAAATTCCACAAAAATAACTTTCAAAAGACAGAAAAACGCTGGAACACATTAATCAAAATGATAGATTTTTTAGAATGAGACGCAATTAGATATATACTAAATTCAGGTATTAAATTACAATATAGTATGACACTACTTAATAATCACACTATTAAATCAATCCCAATATTGATTCACGAACTTTCATCAAGAGGTTATTATGACCAAATAAAATAACAGAACATCACTGGATGAATATTTTTCTTGAACTCACCAACAAAGTTTGTTCCAACAATCTCAAGTCTTCATCAATGTCCTCATTCACCAAATCAGGTATCAAAGACCAGAAGAAATGGACTGCATTGTTGTATAGTGTAACTCTATTGCAAGTAGTTCAATTAAATATATTTAATTAATATAGAAATCTACAAGTATATAGTGAAATGTAAAACATTTAAAAAATAAAATGTAATCATGTAAAAAAAAATATTTCGAAATTGCATATACATGTATTCTACAATCTTAACACCAAGCAATAAACTGTTTAAAAAAAAAATTACCACAAAATTGATAGTACATGTACTATAATATTTCTAACATGTTTACATTTGCTTATCTTTTGAGT
This sequence comes from Bulinus truncatus, assembly GCA_021962125.1. Taxonomy (NCBI): domain Eukaryota; kingdom Metazoa; phylum Mollusca; class Gastropoda; family Planorbidae; genus Bulinus; species Bulinus truncatus. Next base: position 28,402,444 of record JAGDYQ010000001.1, read on the forward strand.
CAGCATCTTTCCAATCCACCCAAGCTATTTCACAGGCAAAGTAAGCATTGATAGTGATTGCTATATCTATCAGGATCTGCTGGGCCCAGGGTTGCTAAGAGGTTCAAGAAAAAATAATAATAAAAAAATGTATAAATTATTTGTTTATAAAATCTAATTACATGTACAGTATTAGCTTTGCATCCATTCATATATAAAGTATATTTTTATCTTAAAGTTCAAACCTTCATAACAGTATAGATACACTTTTATGAGTTTTTATAAGCAAGAAAATAAAAAAAAAAAATAAGCACTGTTTAACCAATAGCAATTTTATCATCCGAACGATCAAACTTTAATTCATTCCGTCTCATACATGCAGATTTTAAAAGCACATTATTTAAAAAAAAAATTGGATAAGAATACATATTTATTCATTTATTCACCTGTTTCACTTTGATGCTGGCTAAAATATCTTTTAAAAGTTCCAGCAATTTGTCGGGAATCTGCACAGCGTTACAAAATGCTGCAATCTTCTTGACATCACTGAAAAATAAAGGTTTAAAAAAATGTAACAAGAGTTAAACATTAATTAAACAAAACAAACTTAAAAAAAAAAAAATTTAGTTAGGTTCATTTCACTGCCAACGGTTCACTGACCTATCCACTAATTACTATTTAATGATAAAAAATTTTTTTCACCATTTAAGTGTGACCATGTTTGTGATCACTCTGAGAACTGATCGCAGCCGAGAGGCTCCTTCTAACATACATTCTCTGACCTGTGAAAATACAGCAGGATAGAAATAAGGGTTTAAAAAAAGACAGTGAATTAAACTAATTTATAATATTATAATGATGCTAAAAATTCTGTAGTGTGTATCAAAGATTTAAAGATAAACTTCAATGTAAATAAATTGAGTATATTACTAAACATAAAACTATGTACAATAAGGTGCTACTGTATTCTTGCAAACCTGAGCAGAGCTGGACATAAAACAGACATGCAACTTCTTGATGGCCTCAGCATCATCCAAAAGCTGAAGCGTAAACTCTGGATCACCCTCCGGGTCAGTGAGGTCTATCAGTTTCTGCCACTCATCTTCGCTGTCAGCTTCCTGATGATAAAATAAACAAAAACGGGGAAATGAATCACTGTTGTGGTTTCCTCCATTATAGAGTGGCTCTAAAAAACAAATACATTGAACAAATTACAGTTAATCTAATACACATTCTAGCCCTCTTCTCTCACTCATTTAAGTAGCACAAAACTTGTGACATGTAGCTCTTAAATTTAATATAAGATTAATGTCAACATTCAATATAACATTTGTAAAAATACTTGATATCTTAAAAATATCTCAAACAATATTTATAAAAAATATAGCATAGAAGTCTTCAATGACTACTCCAAATAGTCCTAGTCTCTTCCTATGCATCAGAATCAACTATAAATCAAAACTTTTTTTACACTACTCTCCAACCATACGGGTTCAATATGCAGCTTCCAGGTAAAAAACAACAACAACGGGCTCTAAACAAACATTTCAGCATGGTGATATATGATAATAAATATTGGTAGTTTTATTAATAAATTTAAAAACTAGTAGAAGTTAAAGGTTCACATTTCTATGAATTAGAAGAATGTAAACCAAATAAAACAAAACCAATCGAGACTGACCTCTCCATCTAGTTTCACATTCTCCATATTGACACTCTTCTCTGTCTTCTTTTTTTTATTTAACACAATTCTTCCCTCTATCTCAATGCTGGGATACTCTTTCTTGTAGTCTTTACTGATTCTGTGGGATCTTTGGGTGACTTCCCCTGCCTAAAAAAAAAAAATAAATAAGAAGTTCATGTTTATCTAAGTTCTTTAACGACCAAAGCTAACGTAATTTAATTAGCGTAAATTAACACAAAAACCATTTAAAAACAAAAAACTTCAATCAAAACCTGTAAAAGGAGTTTTCTAGAGAGAACAAGGCCATAATTAAAAAAAGATTGTGCAGGATTAGTTTTAATCACAATTCATTTTAAGTTTTATAAATAAATAAAGCTTTATATAAACAAAACATCTAAATATGTAAATTGTGAAAATATATTGGTGCATACTACAAGTGAAGTGAATTTTGAGAAATAAAAAAGAAATATAGGTAAAATAAATTAAGATATTTTTTAAAATATATTTTCTTTGAAAACTGCAAATAATAAAATATTTATTTCTGGGTCAAAAATATAACACCAGTAATATAATGAATCAAATATTCCGAATTAAAAAAAAACCTATGAATATTCTTTTAAAGAAATCAAAATACAATTAAACACGGGATCTACAATATATTGAGCCAACACAATACATGTATATGTCTTACTCAGATTTTATCAATGAATCAAATGATGAAACAAAGAATAGATCCTTTAAAACAGTTTAGAATTATGGATTTTTTTTAAAAGATGTATGCAATACAAGAAAACAAATAAACCACAATACCCATGTAAGATTAGTGAAACATTTAGACATTGAAACAGACCTATGATAATATAGTATGAAAAAAAAGGGATACATTTTTTAAATTATGATATGATGTATAATATTTTTAATACAATAAAAAGCGAATCATATATCATTGTGTTTAAAATTAATGGTCAAAGCATTCAAAATACTATGAAATGCAAATAATTAATTATCTGTTTTAAACCTTTTTTTTTTCAGTCAATACAATTCCATTTTTCTAAGGAAAAAAAAAATTTTTTTGATTTAAAAGAAAAACAAAAGAAATTAAACAGATGCAAAAACAATTTTAAGAAAAATGTAAATTTTAGAATTGCACAACAAGATTATGTTGACAACAATTATATTGTAATTTAAAAGTAATATCATAAAAGATTTTTTTTGACAAACCTCTTCCTTAGTTGGTACCTGAATAATCAAGGTATATAAAATGTGATATGAAAGTGAGCATCTAAAGAAGAGCATCTTAACAAAACATTAAAATTAAATAACAGTTCATTAAAACAAAAATATGTTCAGACCACAAAGGGGTTAAAAATAAATAACATGGGGAGTTAATAAGGAAGAAAAAAAATTGCCAACATGCGAATGAGACTCAAAATTAAGCCATCATTTACCTTGCTGCTGTCCGGATCGTCCCATTCCTTACTGTTACCTTTGTCTTTCATGTCTTCAGCTTGATCCCAAGCCTGTAGTCTGCTGCGTTTCTGATGCTGCAATGTTTTAGGAGATGAAATATCAAGCAGCATCTAACAGAATTTAAATCTCAAACTCTTTTGTAATTTAATGCTAAATTCAATTATCAATAAATATCTAGCTCCAGTTGTTTAACACTTAGATGCCAGTAAAAATAAAAAAAAATGGACAGGGCATGTAAAAAAGTTTAACTTACATTTTTTTCCACTTCTTCCATGGCTTTTTTTCGTGCTCTGGCCAGAATTTTGGATGTCCCAGGTGGGTTTGCTTTTGACTTAGACTGTTCTTCTTTCAGCACCATCATGGATGAGGTCAAAGGTTGAGTGAAAGGGGATGGCAGCTTGGTGTCTTCTAAGTTGACTGAAAAAAAAAGTCTTCCCATATTTCATTTCACAGTAAAACTAACAAAAGTATTTATGTTTATTAAAGGCTACAATAGACCTATCTATGTAGAAAATAAATGGAAATAAATGTTACGATTTCTGCCTTTATTATAAAAATTGTTGTAATTAAAAAATTATGGAAGATTTAATATTTTTTGTATAATGAAAATAAGTAGAAAATTTTTTTTTCTAGGTTTACAACTGACCTTTGACCTTATCTGCTATAAAGGGATGGTGAAGAAGATCGGGCCATGCTAGTCGATATCTAGGATTTTTGTTAAGCAGCCCTGCAGATGTTGTGAAATAAAATAACTCATTTAATAAAAAATCATTTGAATTATAAACATTTAGTTAATATTTAAATCATTAAATATTCTTAAAAAAAATATTTTTATTTAAAAAAAAAAAAAAAACTAGACTAGCCTTGCAAGAAATCTTTGAAAACTGGAGTCATGGTCTTTGGCCACTTGACAGGGTCTTTGATGATCATATTGACCAACTGAAAAATGCTGTTGGTGAAGAAAGGAGGGGAGCCAACAAACAGTTCATAAAGTATGCAGCCCAGGGCCCTAGGAGAATGCATGGTAAACAAATGATTATCAAAAATGACTTAATGGAAAACATTTTAGCAATATCTGTATTTAAAAAAAAATCAAGTTTTTTTTTTTTAATTTTTTAGCTGTTGATCAAAGATCTATACTATTTTTCTTTATTGGTCTCTATCTATCTGATATACTACAAACCATAGATCTGCTGTGTGGTCATAAGGTTTTTCTTCCACCAGCTCTGGAGACATGTACAGAGGGGTGCCCTGTGAACAAAATGATGTGCATTTTCTTTATTCTATTTTGATAATAATTTACAGACACAAAAGTAAAACAGTGTTGATAACTCTTATAAAAGTATCAAGTAGAAATAAGTTTTCAGATCTTTATTTAATCAACACATGAGTGAATATATTAACATTAATAATGATCTGCAGAGTCACAAAAATGAAAAGAAAAATGGATAAGTGTGTCAATTAATAAATAGGATATTTTGAATAAATAAAAAAAAAATACAGCAAAGAAAAGGATAATTTAACTATGGGTGAAATTAAAAAAAAAAATTAAATTGCTGGCGGTATCTTTTTTACAATCAAATGTGTACAATAAAAGATGAAATTCAGTTCACAAATATTTCCATAACCAGGACACTCATATATATTTCAAGTACTCACTTTAATGGAGGTGAGTACTAAAGTGTTAGTGCTCATGCCCCTAGCAAAGCCAAAGTCACACAATTTAATCACACCTCCTTTACCAAGCAAGATATTCTGTGGTTTCATGTCCCGGTGAAGGATTCTGTGTGAATGTAGGTAGTAGAGTGCAGATACCAGCTGGGCTGCTATTACCTGAACCTGAAGTAGATAGTGGTTTTAAAAACAATAGTTTGAGATATGAATAAAGAAAAAAATCTTCTTATTCTTGACAGTAAAGAATACTTAAAGAATATGTAGAAAAAGATATTTTATTTGACAATTTACTGAAAGGTTCCTTAACCTGTTCTTCGGGTAAACTGGCATCATCTTCCAGAATCTGAAACAGTTCTCCTTCTGCAAAATCAGTTACAACTACTACCTAAAGAAACAATTTAAAAAATGCAATTGTTAAAAAAGGGTTTCAGGAAGATTAAAAAAAAAACAATTTAATGTCAGAAGCATGACAGTCCTAAATAACAATGAATAAGCATTCAAAAGCTGCTAACCTCTTTATCTGTGTCAAAGCTATCCAGTAATTCAATAATGTTGTCATGTTTCAGGCCACGCATAATTTCTATTTCTCTGCGAAGACCTTTCAATTCTTTTTCTGATTTGCCTAATTTGGGAATAAACTTGAGGGCAACAATCTGAAAATGAGATGATTGGTTTTAATTGATTTTTAGATAATTCTAATTAATAAATGATGGACAGTGTCACTGGAAATTACACATCTCAACATTAAATAAGCTAAAAAAAAGAGTTGGAAAAGTAGTGTTTTACCTGTGATGTGTATTTTTTTCTACCTTTGTAGACTTTACCAAATGAGCCTTCTCCAACAATTTCCAAAACATGGTAATTTTCCATAGTTCTGGGTTTAAATGCTGTAAAGTAAACAAAAAAAAAACAACTATCAAACAAATACATAATTTAAAGTATTCAGTTTTTCCACATTAAGACAATTCTGTAAAACTTTTGATCATGAGTCCTACATTTCATTAATAAATAGTTGGGATTAATTATTTGTCACTGTATGCCAAAGTAGTGAAAACAATGAAATGGAATTAGATTTTAAATAAAGTTAATTGATCTATAAATTTTTATGTTATCTTGGCTGTAAATAAAGTTTGATTTTCTTTTCACATTCTTTTTCTAACAATAACTTTATAATTTTTTCTGGACAGACTATGACAGAGACAGAGCATTATAATAATACATCATCTATGTAATAAGGCTTCAACTGACTCTATGGTGTGAATATAATTTATAATATAAAATATAATTGATGGAGAAAATATAATAGACCATTATTTTTATTTTGTGCTACCACTGCTAGCAAGACAGGGTGCTTTGTCACTGTGTCTTTAACACTAGTCAAATTGGCAGTGCCGTGTATCTGCCATCTGGGCGAATGTTCCCTCTACTTCTGTCAGCAAGACAGAAAAAAAGGTTTTAAGCACTTGCCCAGACTGTGTTGTATGCCTATATCATCTGACAGCAGTGACATACTGCCAAAGTCTTGAGTATGACAGAGTGGAAGGGTGTTGTGTGGCGATCACATCCAACCTCCACTAGCTGTGAATACCAGAGTCTCGTCTTAAACTCATTGATAATGTTACTAAAACTATTGCAAAAAGGTTCTTTTATAGCATTGCCAGGAGACACCAAGTTTCTTCCCTCAGACTTATCATGGAAAATAGCACTAGTAATGCACTTCAAACTACACCTATGAATGTTGTGGTGTGAGATGTTTGTCAATTATACCTAATTTTTTTATTGAACTAGGATGATGTTCAGTATTTTAATAATTACTAATAATATTCAAAGTTATTACACATCAGCTTCTGACAGTACGCACTTCAGACATTTCAGTAGATGAGTAGGTTTTTTTTTTTTCTTTTTTTGTAA
>JAGDYQ010000001.1:28409661-28492161 GCA_021962125.1 Bulinus truncatus
CCATTTAGTTCCAGACATAACAAATATATATCATTAAAGTTATTTTTTTATAAAAGAATTAAGTCTAAAAGTGTTCGCTGGAAAAATAGTAGATTGCATTAGGCCCCCTTCAGCATAATTTTTTGAATTATTTATCACAAGAAATGTAATTCTGGTACTCTTGGTTATATCTGTAAGTTGACTTTCCGAGCAGCACTAGATACACCATTTAATAATTTATGCACATTTTTTTTACTGAATTGAAAGTGTCATTATACTTCATAAAAAAAATAACACTTGTGCATATGTAAAGTATTTTTAAGTTAAAAAATAGTTGTATGCAAACTCATAAGCTTACAAAATGCAACATAAGAATGATTCAATAAAATGACTAAATTGGGAAAGCTCACTTCATTTAAAAAAATCATATTTACAGAAAAAAGAGCCATCCCCTAAACTGTTAAATACAAAGTTTAAAAAAGTCTGCTTAATTTTTGACCTATAGAAAAATATTTTTGTTAAATCTCATTTTATGAAGTATTCATCAATTTAATCAATTTTTATACCACAGATTATCTCAACAGTTTATAATATCTAGAACTGGCCTAAAATTTTGATAGTTTTGAGGTTTGAATCGCCCTTATAGTTTCATCAAAGCAGATGGGATATACTTACTAAAGAGTTTGAAGTCGAAAATGTAAGGGAATTTCCTTAAGTTTACATGCATTTAAAAATTTAATATTGATTGATTTTAATTTTGAATTTATATAATTTTACCCCACGAACAGTTTTGTGCAACACATGGTAGTGTGAAAGCTATTTGTCCACTTTCTTCCTAGATTGGATTTAAAGCTATTTATTAATTTTGCTGACTCACTAGAAGATTCATAACAATCAGCAAGAAAAAAGTAGAGGCTATCACTAGAATCACTTAATTTGTCCATTTTAAGGGTTTTAAAAAGAATCAAACTAAAATATTATGCAAACAATAAATTAACAAAATATAAATCCATCGAAAATTAGCTTTGAACTTATAAAACCTAACACAGCATACTATTTCTAAAAGGTTAGAGTATGTTTTTATGATAAGCACGCCAAAGCATTTTTTTTTTTAGTTTATTGGTAATTAATTGTAGTTTTCATACAATTTGTTTCTATAATATTGATCTAGGCCTAACATACACAAAGACAAGATTAAAAATAAATTCACAATTGCTTAATTTTGTTAAAGTGCTAAATTTCTGTTAAATGCATGTTTATGTAACAGTTGATATTTTGTGGAGTACATTTACTATGATGACATTTCAAGATGATGTAAGTAGCTAATTTTTTTTATTTGAAATAAACTTTATCCCACTAAAATTATAACCGATTAATTTAATTGAAAGGGAGGATATGAGGTTTCTACAAACAGACCTTCTTTTTCTTTGATTACTAATGTTAAATTCAACCTAAAGTAATCTATGAAACTCTTCTCATTTGACAAATGATAAGCAATCCATTAAGTTTTAGTAAAATTCTTCATCTTGTCGCTAACCTTACTTCATGGTGTCTGTCCAGATATGACTGACTTTTCTAAGTCAATTAATGACAATTTCCAGCTGATAAATAATAGTCCTTAATCACTTTCATCATCAGAATATTCCGTAAATGTGTGACAATTCAGGAAATTTAAAAGTGATTACAAGATAAAAAGTGAGAAAAACAATTTAACACAACCAGAAAAATACATTCCATGACAAATGGACTATTACTTAGTGAACTCCCTACAAGGATGAGATGTTTATCTCTTTTAAGGTCCTATAAACCACCATGGGACTGTTTTTGTAGTGTCCTTCTTTCATCCCCACCATAGTGCAATGGCAACGGAGGCACCACAGGAGATGCAGTGGAGATTTAAGCAATGACCTGAAATATCCATCTGTCCTCATCGGAGATCAAGCCAGGGAGCCTCAGGTCAAGCGCTTGACCGCACGATTACCCATCCCCACTGGATATTATAGAAAGAAACATCCATTTTTTTTTAATTTGAAATCTCACAAAATCCCAATTGAAAGAAACACAGAAATTCCTGGCAATGGCTTGTGGGCAGATTTTTTTAGCAATTTCATAGAGAGCCAGGTAGAGCATCTCCAGTCGCTCAAACAGGGAATGGGTTAAAAGGTCTTTTCAAACAATTTTCATGAGGGTAACAGATTTTTCTCTGAAAAATAATTTTACGTCGGAAAGCCAGAAATGCTTTTAACATCAAAATAAGAGCTATTTATGTGCTCGTAAATTTATTAGAAATGACATTTGGAAAAATTAATAACTAAAAAGTACTGCAATAAGACTTGTTCATTGTTAATTAGTGTGTACTTTTTAGTGTCTTCACCCACTTTGTCAACATTACATTACAACTAACAAATAAACACTAACATAAATCAATTCTTTGGTGAATGTAGTCATACTAGTTTTACTCAACACTATTTTCCTTTTTAGCTAAATTATGATTTACTAATTTTACACCATGAACCCCCTGCATAAGGACCAGCTTACTGGAGCAGACTGCATTCATTAACTAAGTAAGGGTTCCACTGTTCATGCTAATCATAGTTTAATGACATACCTACAAGGAGTTCTGATCAACTTGACTTTATAGTCAATTTTACCACTTCCGGATAAAATACAGAACTAAAAAAGACAATTATTATGTATCATTTTATGTAATAGCTCACCAAGAGATAAGAATCACTTCACTCTTTGAGACGCCATCTTTATTGACATAAGGAAAATCAACAATAAGGTATCGAACATCATTAGCAGGTAGAGCCTTAATAATTTCATCATAAGGCTTTGCTTCTTCCTGAGTGCCACTGGATTCGACAACAACCGCTTTATTGTCCGCTGAAAATGTTAAAATTGCAAACTGCAGTTTCTGTTGTCCAGCTTTGTTCATGGTTACCTTCTGGCAATATTCCTTAACTTCATCTGAAATTTTGATACCGGAGGCCATTGTTACTTTTTAACAAGTTTGAGTAAAAACAGATATTAGACAAGCCGGCGTGACGGTGGGATGAACTACTTCCTATGAAGGACTCGTGAAAGATGATGCGCCCCCTAACGGTAATGCTTTGTCGAACAGTTAAATTATATTAATTTCAATCAAATGTTAATTTATCTTTACAACATATATTATCACAGTTATTCATGAAGTTGTAGTAGTATATTTAATAAATCAGAAAGCATTTACTTATATATGCTTTTTTCCGAAACTAAGCCTTACTATAGTGTACTGTATCTCTATTTTAAGCGTTTCCATAAATGGCTTGGATTGAATAGTAAACGAATATTTTATTGGTTAGTCGGCTAAGGCCCTAAATGGTAAAAAAAAATGATAACAATCATTCACCATAATATTTATTATTTTATTTATTATCATGAGTTCAATATGTTATCACAGTTGGCAGTATATATAGCATAAATAAGACAAAACTGTAGAAAGAATATAAAATGTAAAGGGCTTATACGTTAATTATTGATTACGTTGGATTTCTTTGGCATTCAACGTTGATTTAATGCAAATGCGATTTAACCATGTCAATCAGAGGTTCCAAGACTTTTATGATTCAAGACCCACTATGAAAACTTGTTTTCTTGACATTCCAGTATTTTAAAAAATCAATAGGAAAAAGGGGAAAAAATTATAACTAACAAATAAATTATACAGGCCTTTATGTCTAACACATATTACTATGATAATTTATATTACCCGTCTCTATTTCTGAAGCGGCCCAAAATATTCTATGCCCGGTATATTTCAACCTTTATCCTTTCCTCTCTTAAAGGCGCCCTAACCAATCTGTTGGTCTGTTCATAAAATCGCATTTTTATCTATTTATGTGTGTGATATTTGAAGTATTTTCACTGTTACAAAAGCAATGTCACGGACCTAAGGTGACCATGAAGTTTATCTCATAGTTCATTTTATGGAGAGAGCCCTCCTAAGATTAGTCATATTTCTTTTTCTTGTCTAGTATCTTTTATTTCTGGCAACTGACAGATCTTCCTGGAATCGGTGGAGATGATGTTGTTGTCCCGAACAACGCCTGTCACTGTCAGGGTCGCATCCAGGAATTTTGGGACCCTGACAAATTAAGGACAACGGGGGGATGGGGGTGGGGCGCTGACAAATTTCCTCCCAAATCTCCAGATAAACTAAAATATTTACACGTTGATGCGGCCCTGCGCCTGCTCCCCTTGTATTCTATGGTGTCTGTCTACATGGCCTTGTAGACTTCAGATAAGATGAGCACGATCGCTCTTATAGATAGACAAACCCTTCCAGACTCATGGTATATTAAATTTGGTGATTTGATGACCCCGACGGTTTTTTTTCTTAAATCACACATGGACTGGCATCACTGAAGTTCTTCCGTGTCAAAAACCTCCACGATCGTCACAAACTTATCAGTCGTGTATCTCAAAATAAGCAAAATGATGGACTTGCTTACCAAGGTTACATTTTTGGCTGCACAACTTGACACATGTACACCATAGAATAGAAAAAAAAAGCCTGGTCTTATCCATATTCTCATTATGTTGTGGCTAGAGAATATGATTGTGCCAGCTATCATCGATCAAGTGATCCGTGCAGAAATCCCTGATCCCCAGACCGACCCTGCCCTCCACGATATACTAACATCCAAATTGATTCACGGCCATTCTTGACCTCATAATATCAACTTTTCCTGCATGATCAAGGAAATATGCAGTAAGAAGTACCCACACCCCTTTACCTCAGAATTTAACAAATAATTATCTTCACTTAAAAAGGTTTGTCCAATTTTAACTCACTTTACAAAGACTTATTTTTATTCTTTATATAAATTTCTCCGATGAAATTAAGCGCGGGTGTTTGGCTTTCTCTAATATACAGATGGATTTATGTAATGCCGGGGACATCCCCGGCACTGAGACCTGTCATCTCCGGCTCTGCTTTAGCTAATATATCCCAGCCGGGGATGAAATCATAGACATTTATCCTCGGATCTGCAGAATTTTTTTTATCCCCGGCACTGGTTTTTTTTCTTAAATCGAGCACTGCTATAGATTTAAATTGTATCACGACCATCCACCGAATATTCATCCGCGACTAACACTTTGAAAACGAATGATCTCAGCCCATGAAAAGAGTTGTAAGGTATTTTGTCACCGCTACCCAATTCATGGGCTGATGCCTAACATTTTGGTTGCAAAGGTTGTTTTTTTTTATGAGATCTTTAGCCTAATTAATTGCTCATTTATCAGTCATTCATATCAGCTAATTGCAGAAAGAATCTGTTTCCCGTTAAGACATATTTGATGGCATGGCACATCTTAATTTCATACAATTTAACCCAAAGCCCTGCGAATATTGAAAACCATTGCATACAATAGAAGGTGGGATTTTTGGACAATAACTTTTTTTTCATTTAAAGTATGGAAGCACGAAGGCAATTTAGTTTACAAATTTCTTACACATTTTCAAGTATACACCAACTACATTTGTTTGACATCTAAATTCGACGCTTCAGTAGGTCTATTCCTAGTCTTCACGATATGTTTTTGACCTTCAGAGATGCCGATCCAGTTACAAATCCCTGTAACCAATTTGTAAAGAGCCGCATTAGGCTACCATTGGCATTATACAATTATGCGTGTATATATGCTATAGAATGGCTACAGAAACAGATGAATACCTCATCTGAACTTGATGGTCTGTAAAGGTTTTATAAGTGAAACTTTACTTTTTTTTTTTAATCCAGCAGCTTAAATACAATGGCTCCCGGGGCGGAATCTAAAAACGCCCCACAATTCCTGTGCCTACGTGTTGAAATGCCCCCCATAATGGACGACAAAGTGCCACCTGGTCGGAACGCCTCCTCACAGTTACGGCCATTGCACTGTCAATCAATCATTCTTTCTCTTTATATATAATATTCTCTTTATATATATATGAATTATATGAAAGAGAAAGAGAGAGATAATACTTAAACCCTAAAAGGTCTTGCTTATGATTGGTTCTTTGGCCTAATATTTTCCACGAATGAGAATAAATAACGCTTACGTTTTCCGAATTGTGGTGATTCGGTATCGCGATCAGCGTGATCATGTTACGGTTCAAGGAGTTCAACTCCGCTACCCCACTTCCCTATACCCACCCCCATTTAGCAGCCTCGACAAAGGCGGAGTTTTATATATATATATATATATATATATATATATATATATATATATATATATATATATATATATATATATATAAACTGTCTCAATCGTGGTTACTGATTCGGCACAAGCGGAAATAATCTCTAGGGAGCGACCGATATGCCTTTTTACCGATAGTCCGATACCGATATTTTTCCCCAGCATTTTTGCCGATACCGATACCAATATTTTGCTATTAATGAAAGGGTGTTTTGCAGTTGAAGAAGATTAGAAGAACAAAAGATTTTAAAAGACAGACCGGAAGACCGAAGTCAGAAACACAAACCGCGGACTGACAGCGGACGCTTCGTATGGTTAAGTTGCGGACTCGCGGACTGACGCGGATCTTCTTTAGCGTTACCATAAAAAAATTTCAAGTCATTTAAACAGCTAAATTTCAGCAATGCGGACGCGCGGACTGACTGCAAACCAATGTAGTAAGATTCTGCGGACGCGGATCGTTGATAGAAATCCATGGACGGACGCGGACGCTAAATTTCAAGATCCGCACACCTCTGGTTGTAACCTGATTTTCATTAGTATACCTATATAGTTCCCAACTTTTATTTGGAAAACTAAACTTTGACTTTTTGTTTCTGTGGAATACTTTAAAAAACAACAAAAACAACAACCTATGATTGAAAAAAGTAAAACTCAACAAGTTTGAGGTCGGTCACCATCATAGTCATTTTGAAACAATTTTAAAATCTAGAATTAAAAATGATGAATAGTATAGCATATTTTTTTCCCCTAGATCATTTGAATTGGTTGAACGCGGGTGGGAAAAACAATGGTTGTAACGTAAAGATATGAAAATTATATATTGTATGTCAAAATCAGTGAATGGTTACTTGTTTATAATCATTTAGAAACCTGTTCGGTGCAATTTATAATAAATCATAAATTCATGGCTCTATAAAAATTTATTTTTTTATTGGATGCCTGCAGCTTGTAGAGTTTCTAGTAAGCTTTTGCCCTAGGGAGCGAAAACAACAGCTGAAACATTACTGACGCCCCCTTGGTATTATATGATATTCATGTTTATGCAAATGAGTATAAGCACGTAAACACAGAATAAAGGTTTTGCTTTGTTATGGATATGTTGTATACATTATATTTGATATTTCTGTTCTAATAATAGAGCACGAATCGGGCTAATTTATTGTCTGTGAAGTTACTTATCACCATTGCCTTAAAAGCTGCCTGGAATCAAAGCCTTTCTTATGTAACTATAGACCCTAGGCAAAGGTTTCCTTAGTCAAAAGTAGCTCTCGGGGCATCCGATTTAATAGAAATTAATACTTGAATGGGTGGGACGGATGGCCGAGTGGTGTAGATACTCGACTGTCGACCTGAGAGTCCTGGGTTCGATCCTCGGTGAGGCCCATGGAATTTTTCCAGGTGAAATTTGGTGCAAAATCGTCCCACAAGTCCACCCAGCTTTAAATGGGTACCTGACTTTAAGTTGGGGAAGTAAAGGCGGCTGGGCGTTGTGCTAACCACACAATCCCTTCATATGCCGAGGTTATAGAAACAGATGAATTCTACACTTCATCTGCCCCGATGGCCCCCGTTAGTGCTACGGGAACTTTACTTAATACATGAATGGACCTCTTTTGCAATGGGAGCCCAAGACAGTAGCATATTTCGTCTCTCCATAAGAACGACCCTGCCTGGTATTATTAAAACATAAACTACAAAAAAAAAACTCCACACTTTAAAACGTTAGATGATGGCCGAGTGGTGCAGACACTCGATTGTCGACCTGAGAGTCCTGGGTTCGATCCTCGTTGAGACCCATGGAATTTTTCCAGGTGAAATTTGGTGCAAAATCGTCCCACAAGTCCACCCAGCTTTAAATGGGTTCCTGACTTAAGTTGGGGAAGTAAAGGTGGCTGGGCGTTGTGCTAACCAAACAATCCCTTAATATGCCGAGGTTATAGAAACAGATGAATTCTACACTTCATCTGCCCCGATGGCCCGATATGGCTAATGGAATTTTACTTAAAACGTTAGGCCCTGCAATTAGTTATTATAACTTCTAGTCTTCAGTAGCGAAGATGGTCGTTCTAGAAACACCAACATTTTAACTGATGAGATGTATGGAGTGTAGGCTAAGATGTATTTCACGCTAGTCTAAATCATTCCCATCATTATTTTCTTCAGAAATGTTATAATTACAAAGTGGGGATTAGGCCTACTGTATTGAGCTAAATATGCTCCTTTAGGCCTACAGTATTGAAGCTAAATCTTCTCGTATAGGCCTACTGAATTGGAGCTAAGTCTGCTCCTACAGATCTACTGCATTTGGAATTAAATCTGCTCCTATAGGCCAACTGTATTGGAGCTAAATCTCCAATAAACAATACCCTCACGGACAGATAGAGGTCACCTAGGGGCATAAATAGGGGAACCCTAGGGGCAGCCACTAGGTGACCCCTATTTATTTGCACCCTGGAATTGTTAGGGGGCACCCAGGGGATGCCGATCGGCAGTCGCCTAGGTGACCTCTAATGGTCATATTGTGACCTAGAGAACTTTTTTGGCCCTTCCCTGGATAATATTGCTCACCCCTTATAATATATCAACTCATTCAGAAAGTACAAACATTAAAAATGTGCCACTTTTGTTGACATTTGGCATTAAGTTATATTTTTTTTTACAATTTACAAACAAACATCACACACAAAGAAGGAAAAAAAAATCTTTTTGAGATATACTGTTAATTTTATTCTTATAATAAACCTCAGTCAAAATTACATATTACAACATCAAATTTAATGAAATCTAACAATAAATAAAATAGTTATGACATTTTATATAAAACACACATTTTATGAGCCAAAATTATCAGATAACCAAAACAAAAAAAAAAAAAAAATCAAAATGAATAAAATGCCACATATTATACATTAGTGATTACTTTAGACAACTTTTTTATAATGATTTTGTGGTAGGCTATGTAAAATGTAGAAAAAAGACAGTGTTTAATTTTATTCACAATTAAAAAAAAAAAGGTAGAAATAATTTTTTTTATAACAATGCCTGTAATTCTTATGATCATATTAAATCTACACTAAAAATACACAATATACACAATATACTAAGGATTCATAAATATTTATTTACAGATATGTTTAAAAAATCAGTGAAACATGCATGAACATTTCTTTATCGAAAAAATAAAGATTTTTTTCCTGAAATTAAGTGAAAGACATTTTAACATTGTGCTCATTTCTTCAACATGTATCAGCTAAAACCCAAATATTCATCCCCCATTTAGTTGGCTTTAATGTATTGTCTAAAAGTATATTTACCAATGTATATTCTTTCATCTATATTAAGATTTTCACAAGCCTGGCAGCATTTCATTCACTTTTTTCTTCTGAAAAAATAATGCATATTTTACCTTGGCTGGAAATTTTGTATTTTTAAAATCCATGAATTAGTTTGAATCTGAGCTTAGATATGAATGATCACGTCCAAAGTCCATAGAATAGCACATCGGTGGATAAATATGAATGTGTGGAGAAATATGAACGTTAAATTGGTGTTTGTGAAATACTCATGCACTAAACAATAAATATGTAAAGCTCATTGGGTGTCACTTAGTCCAGTACTCCGACAGGGAACTTTTCAGGTCTTTCTCGTGTTGTGCATTGCTGTTTGTATATTTCCCTATTCGTACCATAACTCCAGAAGAACACAACTTGATAAAAGCTCCTGCAGAAAAGTAAAAACAATGTAAATTTTGAGTGGGATTTTTTTTCATATATGTAAAAGTACAATATAGTTTGTATTACATAATTTCTCCATACATGTAATAGTCAAAATTCTTATGATATAAAACTTAACAAATTAGTACAAGTTACCTTTCTTCCATAATATAGAATACATAATCACCAATGAATTTATTAGTAATTTATTACTATTTATTAGTAGGCTATTTAATTTATAAATGATTGTTACCTGGCAAAGAAATTCAAGATAACATTGTCTTGTTTCTTGTCAATCATCATCGAGAAGATGAAGATCTGGTGCCCTAGCTGGAAGTGTCAAATCGCTTTGAGAGGTCTATCAGCAGTAATCCCATAGTCATATGTTTGTTCCCAAATCAACCGATATATTTTCTCCAGATGTGGCAGATGAACTCTGTTGCATGTCTTGGAGCGTCTCCTTTAACTCACTAATTTGATTATGTAGTACCCTCATTTCTGATTTCAGTTCCAGCATGAGGGAAAGCAGAATTTCAATTTTTTTATCACCTGCTATGAATGAAAAAGGAAAAAAAAAAAAAATCCATTTACAGCAATTTTAATACATTTTTTTGTCAGTTTGTCACGAATGAATGTTAGAATCAGTCAGCCTGGTAATTCTAACTACATCAGGCATTGACATGAACTTAGAGGCAGAAATGTAATAAAAACAGCCTTACCAACAACTTCTTAACTGGTTGCGATTGCATTTCCTGCAACATCAGATCTTGGAGCTGGCTTTGCATTTCCAGGTCATCTGATTATTCCAGATGAAGCTGGTGTGGTGTCCAATCTGTCTCGCTGTGTATATGGTGTCCAATATGATTCATCACCATCTAACCAATTTCCTGCTACAACTGCAACACTTTCAGGTCTTTCTCCACCACCACCAATGAATACAACCACTGCAAACAGTCCTGGCATTCTAAAGAAACAACAGATTCATTAAATTTATGTTCATTGAAAATTAATTGAAAATTGTTAATTGAAAATCGCAAATACCAAATACAACATATTTGAGAAATACAGGAGGAATGGAATGTAGACACTATGGCAGGCTTTAGTAATACAATATCAGGTTCCATTAATCCATTATTATTAATATAAATGTAATATGCAGAAATTTCACCTTGTTATAAGGAAGTATGTATGATAGAAAAACCAATCTTCGAACTCTTGTACTGAATTACAAAATATTTCCTCTGCATGTCACCCCTTCTGCAGTAGTTCAGAGTTCGACCCAGAGAGACCACATTTTACTATTCCAATCTTCTCTGATGACAATGGATATGTATAAAAACACTAACCCTAATCTAATACTAACCCCTAACATTAACTCCAACTAAAACTAAACCTAACTCCTAATACTAACCCTAACTAACCCAAACCTCTAACAATAATCATATCCTTAACCCTAAGATGATTTACATTGTGGGTCCTGTGGTAAAAGTAAATGGTTCTGCCTACCTACAAAGTTTGTGTATAATTTATGTTTGACTTTTAGTGAAATTTTTAATAAAATAAAACGCAAATTAAATAAAAATAATTATTTAGGGTTAACGACAAGATAAAGTTAATATGCCTACACCAATTACACAATAGAAAATTTCATTGGTAGGCAAAACTATATTTACTATCACCCTTTTTTTAATTTTGGATAAAAACAGTTACAATGACAGATTGCATGGCATTATTTATATACATAGTAAAATGGATACAATAATCATATTATGTTAAGTAATATACATAATTACATATAAATAATTTTAATATTAATATAATCTTAATTAGAAATTCTTAGAAGTATTTGGGTAAAAATCCATATATCATATATATATATACATTTATATTATACTATAATATTTATCAAAATACTTTCTATTGGTAAAATGAGGGATTCCCCAGTTACGCCCAGTACATAGATCGATACCACTTTATACATATTTCCATTACAGGAGCATTTTGTAACAACTTAAAATTAGAATGTTTTTAAAGTAATATTTAATTAAAATCAACCGACCTTTCAACGAAATGCAACGCAAATCAAATGAATTTGAAATGAACCTTTTCAACGAAATAATATCAGCGCGATCGAACTGTAAAGATGGCCGCTTCCCGACTCTGTTAGAGGCTTAGAGCGCATGCGCCATCCAATATGGGTCACTCAGGGGCTTGCCCCTTCGATCCAGCCGAGAGGTCCTATAGGAAACTGCCTACCGATGTCCGATAGGTGCTTGACAACGGGAGTCCTCTCGGTGCATGTTTATTGGGTCTGCTCCTATAGGCCAACTGTATTGGAGCTAAATCTGCTCCTACAGGCCAACTGTATTGGAGCTAAATCTGCGCTACTGTTTACTAAAAGTTGTTTATGTGAGTTTAAAATAATGTTTCATAGTTACACCACTGTAGGGGATATTTTTCAATTGGAGCCCGAATAATCCACCGACTTTGCCTGCCTTAGAACTGTTTCAAAAGCAGCCAATAATCTGTTTCTCTTCTCCCTTCCCTCCCGAACATTCTTTTCTCAGTTTGTGTTACTGTAACTAAATGTGTTAACATTTATTTATTGCCAGGATTTCTCTCTCTCTTTCTCTCTCTCTCTCTCTCTCTCTCTCTCTCTCTCTCTCTCTCTCTCTCCTCCTCTCTCTCTCACTCACTCTCTCTCTCTCTCTCTCAGCGACCCAAGAAGGAAAAATAAATGGGATAACATGTTAAGTAGGCCAAAGACCTTGAATCAACATAAGATTAATTCATTTAAAGCGCAAGAAGGTTGTTATTATAAACATCGCGAATAACTCTTTACTTTCTTAAATAAACAAATTTAGTTTGTGTTTTTCACCAGCAACCAGCTTTATTTAAACAGTCATTAAGCCCTCCTTATTCACATTTTTGTCGAACGTCGGGGTGGGTGGCCTCAGGAACACAGCTGTGGGCAAGTCTCACCACTCTGTCATCAAGCCACAACAACAAAAAAAAAAGGGCCTGTTAAGTCTTTAATGCTATGTAGTTAATTCTAGATAGAGCGGCGTCTTCCTCGCGCTCTTTACAGTATGCAATCTTTATGACAGGCCTAACCGGCATCGACGAAGAAAAAAAATCAGGCATAATTATGTTTTAAAAAACAACAACAACAGAATGCATCTCTCATTGTTCTTGCATTGCCATCACTGATGTAAAACATATGATATCTCATCATCATTATTATACCATTAACCGATGTGGTCGATGGGGGAAAAAATGGACACACCAATACAGAGGCATACCTAGGGTGGGGGGAGGGGGTCCAAATTCGAAAGTCCCCCCTGGCCCGAGCTTGAGGGGGGGGGGGCAAATATTTTTTACATTAAATATTAAATACATTATCTCATGTCGTGGTGTCGAATGTCAAATGCAGGGGACCCCAAAGAGCCAAGCCCCCCGGGCCCCCAAATCCCTAGGTTCGGCTTTGCATCAATAGATATATGATATCTGATCACACCATTGCATTATTAACTGTTTCATGTCTTGTTAGCTGAGAAACAAATGCAGCTAATGCTCAGTGAATGTTACTAGTTGGGCAGCCGATGGAATTTCCGGGCCCCCGATGTAAACATGTCATGCGGGCCTTTTTAAAAATATTCTACACACATGAATGTGATTTTTTTTGTGGGAGCTTGTAACTTTCAGAGATGTTTAAGGGCCATACGTCAAAGGACTATCCCGGGGCCCTATTACCATCACATTTAATAGGAATTAATTCTTGAAAGAGCCCCATGTTGCAGTGGGGGGTCCTATGTAGTTGCATAGTTAGCCTATCCATAAAAACGGCTCTTCTTGTTTATGTTTAACACCAAAAGATTGGATTGAGAGAGATAGGAGTGAACAGGGGCGCCGAGAGCCAACACGGGCCCCAGGGCAGGGCATCATTGCGGGCCCCTTAATAAACAATGAATCGTGAAAAAATTGAAATGCAATGACCCCGCCTGCCCCCCCCCCTCTCGGCGTGCCTGGGAGTGAACCGCTAATAACATAACACAAACGCATTCAACTTTGAAGTGATTGGACGACCGTAAATTACGTTACACTCGATGCTCCACAGCAGTGGTCCCCCAACCTCGGGGCCGCGGAGAGACTGCTGCCAAAGAGATAACATAGCACATGTGACTTAGTCGGCTAGCATTGTGACTAGGTGCATTGAAGAAATAGCTGAAAACGTCGAGACATAATTATACGCTCTACAGGTTGACAAATGTACAGATATATACACAAAAAGGCAATACAACTTGTTTATGTGCGATGTCTTTATCAGGAGGATTTGCATGAGGATTTGTTTTGTGCACCAGTGGCATAGCGAGCTTAACTCGCGCCTGAGGCACAATACCTTTTAGCGCCCCCCCCTCCATTCGAAAACCATATGTAAAATATACCATTTGGCGCCCCTTTGTGAGTAGCACCCGGGGCATGATGCCCCTTCCTTGTCCAACCCTCGCTACGTCACTCATGATGTGTACTATCTTTGCCAACTAACACCACAGGATGAGAACTGTTCAAGTTACTGGATATCAGGACAACTAAAATGCTCATAAAGGGGAGGTTGGGAAATATCTAGTATCTATTCTATATAACCCATTTATACAAAAATCGATTTTTTTTGTCAGCATATGCACAGAAGGAGCACTTAAATCCCTATATATTGACATTTCCGAAATCCTATCTGTGTGATTAAGCGGGGTTTTCTGCAGTGGCAGCAATTAAAACAAAACAAAGGAATAAACTGGACATAAGCAAAACACTTCTACTTCGGGTGTCATTGTCAACTATTAGCCCCGGATAGAACCTTCTCGTTGCAGAGAATCAAGCCTAGGATTCACATCGATCTAGCATTCTAGTGAATTAAAATGTTAAATCACATTATACTCATTTTCTGGTGTAACTGTTTTTAAATTAAGAAAGGAATGTTTGAATACAATGAAATTATACATTTGAAAACAACGTGATATATATATATATAGTCACATGTACATATATATGTATATATATATATATTATATATATATATATTATATATATATATATATATATATATATATATATATATATATATATATATATATATATATATAAGTAAATAAATATAATAAAACATTTGACCTGAGTGAGTGCCTCGTAGAAGACTGTGGTAACAAATGTCTTCAGAACATTAAGATACAACTAAAACTTCTCTTATAAAATAATATCTTACTTTCGAATAATAATTAGGCTACATACCTTTATGACTAAATATTTTATTAAATATAGCAACTCTAATTACGTTTTGTCAATATTTTAAATATTCGCATGACTACAAGAAATGTAACAGAATCATCCAATTTTTTTGTTTAAATTTCAGTTTAAAAACACCTGGCCATCTAGTTTGGTTTGTTGATATTGATCATAAGACTGGGGATGTTTAATAGGTTAGCTATATTGATCGTGGTAATAAAAAGAACTTTGTAAAATAAGTCGTTTAAGGATACGATTTAGAATAGTATCGTGTGATGTATAATTATTAATTGACTTACTGTTTGCTAATAAATGCAGTTTAATGGTTGTTTTTTAATTTATTGATTTCTTTTGAGTTTGAGATAACTGTGTGATTCTTCATAGACCATTACTGGCATTACTTGTCACTTACTAGTGACTTGTGATTCTATTTAAGTCAAACAGTTTAATGATATATACTTACAAGGAACACAAATTCTTATTCCTAGAGCGCATACATATTTATCATTAGGATTGTATGTATAATACACATAACACATTAAATCTTGAATGTGTTGGTCTATAATCATTTCTTTCATGGGTGGAAATACTTCAAATAGCATTATAGTGGAACTGAAATGTAACTTACTTAAACTTTAAACTATAGCATAGCCCCATGGACGCCATGGGTAGTCAACAGCAGATATTTCCTCAGAATCTAAATCATCAGCCCAGTCAGCTGACAAAACACCAAATACCTTATTTGGTATTTTAGGCGATGTTTTTGAAGTTTTTTTTGTCAAATGGAAAATCTATATTATAATAATATGTACCTAGTATATACTGTGGTAATTTACATTGTAACAATAGTCAATAGATTCTGAGCAATGACTAGTAATAATTATCTGTGTAATCTTATGTATCCCCATTACTTATTTAAATCATTTTAATGTTATGATTCGTTTTGTAGTGCTGTTTCAATTAGTGCATACTTCACATTCTGGGATGATTAAGTATTATTTTATTTGAGTTGAGCAAATTTTAACTAATGGAATAAAATTCCTGAAAAATGTTAATTTACATACGTACAAGCTTTTCTTTCCGTGAGATGTACAATTTCTACAGCTTCTTAAGGCCCGTTAGGGCTAAGAAGGGAACTTTACTTACTTTTTCTAAGAGGCCTGAGTCTGCTTTGCCATTGTTGATCATATGGTTTAAAACATACCCCCTACTTCTACAGGAATTCCTTTTCTAATGCTTCTGAAATAAAAAAAGAAGTCTTGGTGGTAAAAAAACAACACTAGAAAGGCATAGAAAATAGAGAAAATCACTGATTCTTTTATTAACTAAATGACCAAAGCATTAGGCCAGAGAGAATCTGGGATTTCAAGCTTTTAGTAGTCTGGGGTGTTTAAGATATTACTACAAAACTGTTAAATTTCATATAATCAACATTCTTTGACTTATTACTCTGCTTCTTGTCCCAAGGGTTTCCATCATAGCTAATTACCTTTATTATATATCTTCAGCAAACTTTTCTTATTTTATCAATTAGAGTATTCACTTGTTCGCCTTTCAGTAATTAGACTTATTTATTTTGAAAAAACATTACATTTCAGATAGCTAGCTACATCAAAAGTATTAAGGAAAATGGAGATATTATCTTGTTGCAGTTAGCTTTCAGAGTAAATGTAAAATAATTCTAAAGTGCAGGCGATGGCAACCAGTGCACAAAACAAAAAGAAAACATTCCATATTGATGAAACAGATTTACTGTGCAAGAATGGCTGTGGCTTCTATGGCAACCCTGCTTGGCAAGGATTTTGCAGTAAATGCTACAGGGAAGTTTATCAGACTGCACACAAAGCACAGATGCAGCACGATGCTGCCAAAGAAGCTGCTCAGATATCTCCATTAATGAAAAAGTAATAAAATACCTACATCTAGTTTTGCTGGATAGAGATAATTATCTTATTGAAAAATAGTTTTTTCTGTAAAATTAACTCATGCATTTCTTTTGTGACTTTTAAATGTATATTGTCTTATGAAAACACATGTTAAATTTATTTAAATACAATCTATATATATACAAAAAAAATTATATTATTTTTTTAAATATTATGCTTAAGGCATTATTGTAATTTATGTTATTCTAATGTTAAAGAATTTAAACTTAGGGTATCACCCTGAAATAAATTTTTATATTTAATTTCTTTTTTAAAGAGTTACAGGCTTAGCTGACGTGAGAGCTTCATTTTCCAAATTCGAAGAGAAAAAAACTCAGCAGGTTAATAAACGCAGCAATACTTTTAAGTCGTTCCTGAGAAAAACACCAAATAAAGGTAATCAGAAAAATTTATTGATAACTCACAAAAGCTTTACATGCATTATATTGAACTTGTGCATTTTTTAACTATACACAATAAAACATATTTTTAGCTCGATTAATTTTTTATTTGCAGACAACCAGCCGTTTGTTAAGGAACAAAGACGAATCAGTGCTGAAAGTCAGAAAATTGGCACTGAGTTTGCAGAATTTTTGAAGTCTATTAAAAGAAAGCCGGCTGCTTTAGAAATTTCAAAACTGGTAATCAGTAGCTCCATTTTTTTTTAACATTCATTCTAAATTATTCTAAATTAATTTTTATTGACAAATATTTATGTTCTTTTGAAATTGAAGGTCAGGGGATTCATCGAACGTGTACAACATAACCAAGACTCTTCAATAGATGACCTTTCAGAAATGGTCCAAGACTTTTATACAAGCTTATTTGACAAACTAAGCTGTCAGCCAGTTTTTAAAGGTGAGAATTTAAGTTGACATTTATACTGGTTTTTTTTTTGTATATTATAATTAATAGGCCAATCATTGTCCATCACGATGGGGGCACCAGGATGAGCCTCATCTTTTTTTTTTTCATATTTTATTCATTGTAGATGTGGGCAAACAGAGATTGGTGATCAACAATGGGTGTAAATAGAAAAATGTTATTTTTTTTTTATGCCTTATTAAAAGCTGTATTTTCAAATGTAAATTGTATATGATGAGTTCTTTAAGAAAGAATTAAAAACCTGCTCCCCTTTCCAGTTTTATTTGATGATTTCCCCCTCACTTTGTCATCTGATAAGTGTAAGCCCACAGATAAAAGAAAATATTTTTGCAAGATAAAGTAGTTAATCTTATTCTCTTTTTGCAAAAAATAAATCTCAAAAAAGAAATGCAATTTACCCGATTAGAAGGAAAAAGAAATCATTATTATTCTTTTTAGTATTGAAGCATAGAGAAAAAAAAAGGAAACATAAAAGCAATAGTCAAAATAATTGGTATATTGGTAAGAAAAAAAAATCAGATATCATGTAGTGGGTCTCATCATTTTTCGCAACTGTATCCCAAAGGATCTAAAAGTATGTACACTGTACCCCTCAACCGTAAGTTTGCAAAAAAATGTACTTTTTCATAATGGAATTTGCTTATCTTCCTTAAGGGATACTTATTCTTTGCGTAGCCCTACATAACCTTTGCGGACCACTGTTGAGAACAGTAGAGCTTTGTCTTTCAGTCAAGCAATCAGCACATTATTTTACATTAAAGTATATTACATGTAACATCAAAGTATATATCATGTATCAATATCAAAACACTCTAAGCTGAATTGCAAAGAATAAAATAGCTAATTTATAAAAATTTGACCATATCTACAAATGAGAGTATTCATGTACTGTGCACCATTATTCTGGGAAAACAACCCAGTGTAATGAAAATTTTATCAAATATGAATATTTTGCTAGTTAACTAATTGAAAACTTTTCTTTTTTTTTTTTTTTTATTATCCTAAGCACCATTATTCTTCTACTACTGTAATACTTAAACACCATTAGTCCTTAAAGTAGTACATTTTTTTTTGATTTCATGCCAATATTTCTGTTTAAATCTTTTCCAGGTTTCACACCAGAAGTTATTGACAAAGTGATGGACTTTGCTGAGCGTTATATATTGACCCGCCTATACCCTTCCATTTTTTGTAACCCTTCCACCAATGATGAGGAAAGAGATCTTGCTATACAGAATCGCATTAGAAGCCTCCACTGGATTAGGGCAGCCCAGTTGGATACATTAATAAACGAAAACGATCCAGCAATTAGACATGAGCTGGACAGTGCAATAACAGGTGAAGTATTGCATTTTTGTTCTGGCTCTCTATCCCACTTCATCGTAAACTTTGCTATCTAATTTATGGTTTTGTCACAAATAATTCGAATGAGCCTTTACTTGGAATTTTCTTACATAATGAGTTGTAACTGCACAGCTTTAACTCAATGTCTTTTTGTAATATTGTTGTATCCTGAGCACAAAGTCTCTCAATATTTCAAGCTTTTATAATTCTTAAATCAATTGTTTTCAGTCATGATTTTTTATGAGTTGGTTAATTTTCTAATTGGTTATAATGCTTCTGTTACCTTAAAATCAGGTAATAGCTATGTGAGGAGGAGTGTGGAGTTATTGTTTAGGATGCATTTTTAAACTTCTGCATTAAACAATTTTGACAAAGGTTTAACAGTGCAGGTGTTGATTGTGTATTTGACGCATGATTTGTTTTTTACAATCAATCAGAATTTTTATACATTCTTTTTCTCATGTAAAAAAAAATCAATTTATACCTTTTTTTTTTTTTTTTCAGAAATCATTGAGCTAGACTTGAAAAGAACTTTGTTTCATTAAAGTTTTTTTACTTTTTTTTTTTACAGATATTATTGAGCTAGATTCCAAAAGAGCTACCCAAGACAAACTTCAGTGCATAGTCAGCTGCAGCAAACATATATTTGAAGTTTTGAGGAAATCAAAACAAGGACCTGCTAGTGCTGATGAGTTTCTTCCTGCGTTAATCTACATTGTGTTGAAAGCCAATCCTCCTTTACTCCAGTCCAATATACAGTACATCACAAGATTTGCTAATCCAACACGTTTGATGAGCGGGGAAGAGGGATACTATTTTACCAACCTGGTCAGTAAATTAGATATCAGTATGATATACTTAATTAAGACACCATTTATCAATATTTCTATTGCATTTGAATGTATCATTTTTAGGAATTTGTAATTTTGCATTTATTATACCCTGGAACTAAGAATGAAATTTTAGTTTATCATTTTTATTTGTTTCCATTTTGAAACTTGTCTAACTGTTCCTTAATTTTGTTGGTCCACAAAGGATTTGCTGATTTATAGTAGCCGCGTCTCACTGGCATAGTGTAAAGCCAAATTATTGTTTAGCCATCTTTACTATTTCCAATTCATTTGAATTTCAAAAGGTACATTGACCTTCTTGTTAACCTTGAAAAAAAAATTATCATCAACATTGACCCCCAACACATTGATCTCACTCGAACGGTACTCCATCCCCTGATTTCATTATATAAATGTGAATATGCATGTATAACTCACATAAAGATCTCTCTGGTGGTTCTTTGACTCCTGAAGTTGTCAACTATTTAGAAGTATGAAAATTGTAAAATTTTTTTGTTAACATTTTATGCCTATAGCTTGATTATTGCTCTAGTGTAAGTAAAGTTTCCGTAGCCCTAAATGGCCTAAATATGAAGTTTAGAATTCATCAGCACATTAGCCCAGCTTCCCCAACTTAAGTGAGGTACCCATTTGAGGACTTGAGGAACTTATCTTATATTAGGACCTGGTAGAATTCCTTTGGTTCTCACCAAGGATCGAACCCAGGACTCTCACCCATCTGTCCTTCATTGCTCAATTGTTTCCAAAGTGTATTTGTCGAGGCACATGTGTGCCTTTTTTTTTTTCTTCTTTTTGTCTAAGATGTCAAGGAATAGTTGTTTTTTTTTTTCCTTCTTAAAAGATGTTATTTATAACACAACAAACACAATGGATGTTAAACTATTAGGTATTTTAATACACATTATTTTTAGATAAAGCACATATGCTTCCTGGTCAAAAGGGAATAATAGCTCCAATAAATTTCTTTTACAAAAATGAACACAACTGTTTTCATCCATTCACTAACTTAAATTCAATGCATTGCTTCAAAATGACGTCAGATATGTAAGTGTATATTTATTATCAATATAAATAGACAAATATAATAATTACATGTATTTTTAAAACATATTTGTTAGAATTTTTTCAAAGTTGATAGCATATTAATTAAAATATTGATTTTTCTTTTAAAATGAAAGTGAAGTTCATGAATTCTCTTTGTTTAATCTGACATACCAGCCATTGATGGTCCTGTCAATGATTATTTTTTTTACAATGACCTACATAGCTTCTGAAAGCCCAGAGAAACCGTATTGGGTGGGTATAGTGTCACAGGAACCTAATGGGGCAAACAGAATAGGCAGCTTTGCTTTACTAGACTTTCAAAATGCCTCTTAAAGGTTATGAAATGACAACCATTTTCCTTTGTGAAGGTGTTTCTCATAAGAAATTATTTCCTGTACTGATTCCTTTTTCTTTCAAGCCTATTTGTTCCTCTGCTTATCTGCTTTCTTCTATTTGTTCCTCTGCTTTCTTCTATTTGTTTCCTTTTTTTTTTAAGTCATACTTTATTAGAAATGACTTAAGCTTATTTTGTAATTTATCAGACATTTGTAGATTTCTTCCTGAGTACTATGTATCTTGGTCCTTTTTGTTTATCTATCTTCATGTTTTTACTTTAAGTTAATTTGATATGTGTTTGAATAATATGCCTTTAAGTTTTACATATTAAATATAGTTGTAAATTACAATTTTTTTGCTTTTTTAACAGTGTTGTGCTGTTTCTTTTGTGGAGAGTATAAATGCGGAGTCTTTGAACATAAGCAGCACAGACTTTGAGCGCTACATGTCAGGAGAAGCCTTACCGCCTGGCGCAGGGGGTGAACAGCTCTGTAAAGGCTTGCAGTTGATGTACGAGAACCTGAGAGTGCTGTCTGAGCTGCGTCAGCGCCAGGAGAAGGTCATGGCAGAAGCGCTACAGCTGCAGGCTGACATGAATGAATTTAAAGAAAATTTTATCCAGAAGGTGGATCAGGCTAGGGAGAAAACACCATTGACGATCCGCCCCCGTAAAGTCAAAGTAGATCCTGATGCAGAGTTTTCAGGTCATAATAGCAATCTGCCTTCACCGCTGACCCCGCTCAGGGTCCACCTAGACAGCTCCGTTGTTGAGCAGGAAATTGCTGAAAATAGACAAATTGACCAAGAAGCTGAGCAAATGGCTGTAGATGATAATAGCAGTGTGAATTCTAGGTTTGCCATGGACCCTAAAAATGACATTGAAGATATGCTGTTGGGAGAGGATGGCACTGTGACCACCACAGAAATCCTCGATGCAGGTCAGCAACATATGGGAGTTAATGTGGACCAGGAGGACTACATTGATCAGTAATGAGGTCATGTGTCTTCCGGCCAGGTTTCTATTTCCATAGTTAGTGAGAATCGTTTTTTTTTTTTATTGCAGATAAGGGCTGTTTTCAGGCTCATGTAATGTACATATGTTATTGCTTCAAGCAAAAAAATTATTATTTATTTTTCGACATTGTCGAAAATGCTTAGATAACTATTTTCTAGAATTAGTTTATTTTTTTGGCTGAAAAGTTTCTCTCTTATTATTTTTAACTCTTATTACGGGTTTTTTTAATTTGCAGTTGCTGCATAAATAAATTAGATTTGATGGCGGGATAACAATTATCTATTTTAAAAAGTCTGCCATTTCACAGCAAGCATTTTTAATGACATCTTGGGCAGATCAAATCAGCTCTCTACATATTATAGTCTAAACACTTATTTTGTAGTTGGTTCTGTAAATGAAAAAAATAACATTCAGGGTTAGCTAATGGTTTCATCCAAATATTCAGTAAAATATCTCTTACTACTAAACTCTAAACCTTGTAAACTAGAACCAAAAATAGTGCAATGTTTACTATTTTGTGTGGTTGTTAAGTACCCTTTTTTTGTATAACGTTAAAACACAATAATTAGTGTTATTCTCGGATGCTGTTTGTAAATTCCAATGAAATTAGGACATTTGACTGATACAGAAAAGGTACCAGAAATCAATGTTCATAGTTATTTTATATAAAGTTCTCATCGTTAAGATGGGATTGTATTTTGTTTAAAAAATTGCTGTTTTTTGTTTTTGTTGTTTCTCATTAGTCATAGTAGTTGAAAAAGTCACTTGCTTGGTTTTTAAGTTCATTGTAAATAGTATCTTATTTTCAGTGGAATTTGTTTGTACAAAAATCTAAAAGAAATGCTTTCAGAATTGTCTTTTTTCCGTTAACATTGTAAATTGCTGTTATGTTTTACAGTATATGTCACTTATTCAGTAAATTATATCTTCCTTTATGCAAATTATAACACTGACCTATGTATTGACTCATGTAGCCACAAAATGAGATTATTTTCACAATTCTAATTTGGGCCTGTTAGTTAATCTGCACCACATTATCTTTACAACTGCCTGTTTCTCACTTGCTTTCAATGATATCTCATTTCAATATGGTCTTTGAATGCTGTTCTTATTATGATTATTGCTTTTTTTATTTTTTTAAGTTATTGCATTATTCCAGTTACTGGTTTATCATTTTCTTCTGGTTTCTTATATACATGATTTTTTATCATATTAATTTTTTTTTGTGGCAATGCTATACATTAGTAGGGTTTTGACTTAATTTTATCTCTGAAGAATTTCACTTTTTTTTTGTTTTTTTTTGAGACTTAAAATTTTTTTAAAAACTGAAATGTGAACTAATTGAAATACGTTGGGATATTTAAATTTTTGAAAATCCTTGTAACTGACTATTATTGTTTATCTGATGGTTGCAATATAATGTGTCGATAAATATTTATTATAGAGTTGTTTCCTGATGGATTCATAAGTGTTCACTTTGTCCTCTATGTGTCTGTTATTATTCAGATATTAGGATGTTTTTTTATATTTTTTTTTATAAAACCCAAATATTTTGTGGAAATATTTTGGAGCAGACAAGATAAATTCAAATAAAACAGCATTAAATAACGTGATAAAAAATGTGAAGAGTTTCTGAGCTGGCATTTTTTGTAAGATTTGTATGTTTTATGTTGTAAATGACCAATAAAAAAAAAAAAGGAATTGTGGCATTGAGAGAATCGCTACCATGAACAATGTATATACATTTACAAAATTCAAATGGAAAAAAACAACAACAAATGTTACAAATTATTACACGTGTGTGTATGTATTTATATATATATATACACACACATATGTATAGTAATTACACATGTCAACTTTGTCGATTGTTTAATGCCAGTCACAGCTGATGTAATACTCATATAATGTGACCTATTAGCCTCAGTTTTTTGTATCAAATCAGCTTGCATGACTCATAAAGTGCTGTTTATATGGTGATGGTGATATAGAAAATTCAAACCAGAGTTGGTTATGAGTGTACAGTAGGTTTCCTCATTTAATATGTTGGGTACAGATATTCTATAATAAATGTAGATGTGAATAGATATGATCTTAAAAAGATGTCAAGTATAATTGGTGACAGAAGTTTTCATTTTTTAAATTCAGTTTTAAATACAGATAGCTGGATACTTTCAGTTATTTTTTTGGAATGAGCACAGTATTTTTATTTTCCTTATATGGTGTAGACAAGAGACACACATTCTTTGGTTTTCTTAAACCAAGCTTAGGTATAGTGTGTAACAGCTGTATGCAATCAATCTTAAATGTTTTAAAAGGAATAAAAGACTGGTTATTAATTCTATAAACCTATGTTTTAAAAGGTAATAAATTTACTCACAGTCGTGGCACGGAATGATCAGCAAATATGTCTAGATCAAATTTTTAGAATAAATTAATTTTCATCTACGTTTACGAATACCAAAACAGTTTATAATTATTTTTCAAAGAAGTGTACTTCAATTTTTCTTGAGCTCTTTCCTTATTCTGGGAACAAATAACTAATTTTATAGATATATTTGCCATTCTTAGATTATTAGGGGCAGTGATTTATTAGGGGCCCTTGTCAAAAGTATAAAATCATTTTAGATAGGGAATAGTACTGAATCAGGGCCCTTTGGCAGTTCAGGCCCAAGGCAGTTGTCTAGTTAGCCTATCCATAAGAACGACACTGGCCTAGCTGATAAGAAGAAAGACACTAAATATGTTTTATGAACATATTTATAGGAAAATTTAAGGAAACAAAAAAAAAATACTTGGCCCCACGTTAAGGTTATTTAATGTAGGCTGTACCCAGCACTAAAACATTATTCTTATATAAAGTTGATCCCATGTGGAAGACATACCTGTAAAAATCTACTATACCCAATATATAAACAATGCCAACATGATTATCTTACATTCTGTTAGCTAATAGCAAAACACTGTAAATTTTGCACAGTTACTGTAGAAAAAAAATGAAATAAGCTTCTTGACTTGTTTAAAGCCAAAGTAAAGTTCCCTTAAGCCCCAAGGGGTCGGGTCATCAGGGCAGAAAAAGTGTAGAATTTATCTGTTTCAGTAGACACTGCTTATTGTGGGATTGTGTGGCTAGCACATGCCCATCCACCTTTACTCCCCGAACTAAAGTTAGGTACCCATTTAAAAGCTGGGTGGACTTCAGGACTTTCACCACGACCTGAAAAAAAATCTCATGATTTTTACTAAGGTTCAAACTCAGGATCCATCCAGTCAACAATTGATCTATCTACACTGCACGCCCACCTGTCCCCTTATAGCCAAAAGAGATGTATAAAATCCATTAAGAGCTTTCATTGTTAATACAGTAGTATATATGTATGAGTGGAACGGATGGCCGAGTGGTGTAGATATTCAACTGTCGACCTGAGAGTCCTGGGTTCGATCCTTGGGAATTTTTCCAGGTGAAATTTGTTTCAAAGTCGTCCCACAAGTCCACCCAGCTTTAAATGGGTACCTGACTTTAAGTTGAGGAAGTAAAGGTGGCTGGGCGTTGTGCTAACCACACAATCCCTTCATATGCAGAGGTTATAAAAACAGATGAATTCTACACTTCATCTGCACCGATGACCCATTTGGGCTAAGGGAACTTTCTTTATATATGTATGAGTATACACATATGTATACTAGACAATAGTCCAATACTGGAACTTTGAAATTTTGTGATTATCTTCAATCTAAGATAATCTTCAAAATGAGATAATCACCTGTTATGACATTTCCAAGCTGTTTGATCCTTTTTGTACTGGTTCTGTTTGAATAATTTTAAAGTTAACCAAAATTAAATCAAAAGTACTAGTTCTGGCATAGAATAATTATCATTTAATGGATTAGTCATTACTAGATAACTAAGTGGTATGTCTCAGTAGACGTAGCCCACATTTTCAATTTTTTCAACACTTTTATTATTATTTATTGATATTAAATAGCCACATAGCAAGATAAAAGGTTAACTGAAATATTTATAACATGTAGCTAACAGCAGAGGCTTACCTAGGGGGGGGGTCCAAATTCGAAAGTCCCCCCCGGGCCCCAGCTTTAGGGGGGGGCTCCCAAAAAATATTTTTACATTAAATATTAAGTCCATTATCTCATGTCATGGTTTCGAATGTCAAAATGCAGGGGCCCCCAAAGAAACCAAGCCCCCCCCCCGGGCCCCCTAATCACTAGGTTCGGCACTGGATAACAGCAAAAAAAAAAAAAAATCAGACTCCAGCCAGATAAATTTTCCTGACTGTAGACTGAAGAGCTATTCATAAGCTTTCCGGTGCCCAAGTTAAAAGGACGTTTGGGGGCTCCATGCTGATCTAGTACATTTGGGGGCAAAAAAAACGTTACTGTTGCAGATATTAGACCCTTCATTATCTTTGAAAACCTAGAGCTTCTCTGATAACCCCATCAATTAATTGCTCAGATTACCCTTCCTTGTAGTTGACCTATAGTAAGTAAATCGATGTTTTTTTAGTAGGCGTAGGCTTACACAACATTTTATAGGGAGTAAATGACCTACTTAAAATAAAGATAGCTAGACATTTCAATTAGCTACCCTGCTGTGGGGATAAAAAGATTAATGGAAATCACATTCCGGGGGGGGGGGGTTTAGACTTTTAGTAGAGTGGAGCATATTGTAAAATAGGGCTACTAATAAACCCTACTTCAAGACTATCAATGCAAGCAGTGCATGGGCATGAGAGTGTGGGCGTCAGGCAACATTGTATATAGTATTAAATTAATAAATTGATAGTTATGTTTAGCTTATAAATAATATCTAATTCGTTATACAAAAAAAACTTGACTGCATTATTAAAAAAAACAAAAAAACAAATCAAATCAATGAAAATTGTTGAAAAGCAACGCGTTTATCTATTATCGTGCGGCGAATGGGTACCCGCGGAAAAGGTTTTGCAACCCGTTTATTTCCATAGACAAATCTAAGATAGTCGTAAATTTGGGCTATATATTTTGTTACAAAAAATAAAATCATTAAATGTAATTTGATCACTAAGGAGTATGCATAGTGTATTTTAAAATAATAAAATGGAAATTTTAAAATAAGTGTTCAAATTAAAAGTGAGTCATCGTTTGCGACATACAATTTTGTTCTCAACTAGTCCAGGAAGAATTGAAAGAAAAAAAAAATGGATCTTCGTCGATGAAAGAGTCTGAGTAATTTTTTTCTTCTTTTGTTGTTGTTTATATTATATTCGTTTATGTCTGTCAATCAACTTCGACTTAATCTATCAATCGTATTTGAAGATATTCATAATAATTGCACAGCCATTCAAATTCAATGAATATATTATTAAAAAAAAAAAAACTATTATTAAAATCTGACTAATAACAAAGCAGATGAGTCGATGATGAGATGTATAGACACACTATAAACTAGTAATGCTTGACTCTTGTTTAGACTATTTACCGTGCTGGCTGTACTCTGTAATAATTATGGTCAATATTCATTCTAAGAGTGTAAGAAAATGCATAGTCTTGAGTTGGGGTGAGCAGTTTTTTTTTAAAGATTTCAGATGTCACAGTCAAAATCAAATGTATTTTACTATTTACCCAGTCCCAATCAATGGCTATATCAATAGCCTATGTAGTAAATATTTATATAAATATATAGTATATATTCTTACTGAGAAAGTTAAGTTTCTTAGACATGACATGTTGATGAATGATGGAGACAAATTTCTCGATACATTTTATGAGTTAAATTTAAATGCTCGTTAGATCATATTAAATGCAAAATGGCTTACTTATTTTGAATTTTTTCTATCTAAAGACTATATTAATTATTTTGAACTAAATTCCAACCCACCCCCTTTCCCCAAAACTCTGTTACAATGAAGGCAGTATTCAGATTTATCTGACTTCAGTGACTGCCATGTTTGAAAAAGTTTGAATAACTAATTTGGGACTGAGGGTACATTTGTACCGTATTTCCCCATGTATAAGCCTCCCCTTTTTCCAAAATTTTCAAGCCCTAAAAGTAGGGGGTGGAGTGTATGAGTGATTATTATGAATCTTGAATTTTATTTCTTTGTAAATTTTCTTTCTTTACAACTTGTTTCTCTAATAAAATATTTAAAAAAAAAAATTCATAGTCCAAAAATTGGGGGGAGTGGCTTATACATGGGGAAATATGGTAATTAAGAATATTTCCACTGTGAAATTAAACGTGTACTACTTGTAATTGTATGTTTTGCTCATTTCTATTAATTAATATCCTTAAGGTCATTTTTTATCAAAATTTTTATCACCATGACATAATTGTCATGCCTTAAGGCAGTGGTTCCCAAACTTTTTGTACCTAAGAGCACGTTCTACACTTCAAATTTTTTGATGGGTACCATCTATTCTTTAAATCAGGGGTGGGCAAACTTTTTCTACAGAGGGCCACATTGAAAACTTGATAGTTATCCGCAGGTCGCATATATATTTTGTCTACTTCAATTACAATTTACAACGTATAAATAGCCATGCATTTGTCATTTTATTTCACATTCACACTCTGTTACACATGCACATTACATTTTAAAATACGACTATATCAATTGCTAATTTGGTAATAAGACTTTACTATTCATAATTATTTCAAAAAAAGTTTATTGCCACCTGTCATAATAATTATGAAGACGAAGGAAATTAATTTACATGCAAGCTGACCCCAGGGTACAAGTATAATTAATGATAAGTATGTAACTGCTCACAATTTGGATAAAGCTCTTGAACTGTGGAACCAGTTTACTGGTTGCGGCAAACATCCTTAAAACTCCAGCAAAAGAACTGACTTGAACTTCTCCTTCAGGTCATAATGTGCTTGTAGGTCAAGCAGCTCTAATATACTGGAACCATAAAACTGATATATCTTTAGATTCAAATGAAATAGTCGGAATAAAATTTAAAAAATATAACGAAAACTCTTAAACAAAGAAAATTAACATAGGATCGCAACATATACAGAATATGGGCCGTAGTTTGCCCACCCTGGCTTTAAATCACTTATATTGTGTTTTTCTTTATTCTAACTATATTAAATATGTATTAAAACACATCAAAATATTGAAATCAATAATGTGGCTATTCCTTTTTCTATTGATTTCATCTGTTGGTTTGTCTTTTTATTCACTGTTTAACTTCCGAATAAAAAAAATTTTTTTGGTAAATTGTTTTTGCTTTAAAGTACTTTTGTGCTTTTTACATAACTGCTGTAGAAGTCTTTTTATAAGATATTGCTACTTATGCTTAGTTGTCTGAATATTTCAATATACAACTGATCCATTGTGACAAAAGAAGTTATGTTATTATCTGGTAAAGAATTAATGCATATTTAACTTGATAGTCATGATGTACAGCCTTAATATTATTTTATATGTAGTTAAATTGTTATTGTTTTCAAAGGTGTTTGCTTACCCTGTCATCTGTGCTTGGAAAACTGGAAAAATGTTTTCATTGTCTTCTTTTAGGGAAAAGTAATCTGAACATGGGTTTGAAGTTTATCTGGCTAAACGTCTAAAACGTTATCAGGTATTTCATCATCTTTTTTTTTTTGGTTTGAAGTTAAATTTAAGTAACTCGATTCAATTTTAAATAGTTTGAAAATATTTTTAATAGCTAATTATTATTATTTTTTGTTTGGTTCTGAAGATTTGAATGTAGTGGATGTGGTTTACTTAACCTCCACCACGGATTCAAAAACTAAACAAGGAGATCAGAAAAAGATGACAATGTCCAGGAGCAGCATGCGACCTCCACCTGTCTGTGCTGATTGCTCTGCTGCTGGTAAAATTTAGCTAAAATGTTTCTTTTTACCTTTATGATTATTGACTTTTGCTTGCAGAAATATCCTAGAAAAAGAAAAATGGAAATAGATCAGGAAGTGGCGTTGCTTAACATTACCCTGTTGGGTACTGTACAGTTAAGGTTAACATTAGGTGAAGACATTCAGAAAAGGTGCCTGGGTGTTTCACATATTTTTTTCAACAACCCGCGGGAAATACTATTTTCTGAACTATTCATTTTGTGCTTTAAAGAAATCTTGTTCTGTGGAAATACCATACTTGACTTGAATTCAATGCCATAATAATGCATTGTTAATATTTCTTTCCCTATCATTGCAACTTTGAGTATTTATATATTTATTTTCAGACCCTACGTGGGCATCTATTAACAGAGGCGTATTGATTTGTGATGAGTGTTGTAGTGTGCACAGGAGCCTAGGTCGCCACATTTCACAAGTCAAAAACCTTAAAAAAGGACAGTGGTCTGCAAGTCAGCATACAGTAAGAACTTGTTTTTTTTTTTTTTTAGTTTTTGTTGTATTGTATTTTGTTGCCTATTGTGCTTTACATTTGGACAAAGTGAATGATCTATTAATTTCATGTCAACAGATGGTGTACAACCTTGCAACCAATGGTGCTAATAATATTTGGGAACATACCATGCTTGATCCTGCTCAAAACAAACATGGTCGGCGAAAACCTGGCCCACGTGACCCTCTACAGTAAATAATACAAATTAAAAATTTTTTTTTGCTTTCGGCTGAGATGACATTGTAAATTAACTATCATTTAAGAAGGAAAATTTTATTATTTGATTCTCAAATCTATTTCTATCAGCCCGAACAAATCAGACTTCATCAGAGCGAAGTATCAGTTTCTGTCCTTTGTGAACAAACATAAAGACAGTGACGCCAGCTCATTAGATGATGTCAGCAGGGTAGGATAGTAAATAAATTGTCAGAAACAAAATGGTGTTGCTAACTAAATATTGGATTTGCTTGAATTTTTTTTTTAAACTTTAATTTTATTTAATATTTAATTTTAACATTTATTAAACATTACATATTTTTTAGGAACTGCATTCAAGTGTTCGAACAAATAATGTTGAGACATGTTTGCGATTATTATCCAAGGGAGCTGATCCGAACTATTTTTATAGAGTAAGCCATAGTTTTTTGGTATTGTTTTCTTCACACAGTGAAATTATGGTTTGATATAATATTTTCTTTATTGGTATATTATTATTTTTCATGATATCTAAAAAGAACTGAATAAAAGTCTGTTTTTTTTCATGTAGTTATAGTTTTGTCAGCGTTTTTTATATATATGATGTCATTGCTGCAGGAAAAAGGCAATAGCCCTATTCATGTGGCAGCACAGGCGGGCCAGACATCTCAAGTAGAACTTCTTTGTGTATATGGTGCTGACCCTGGAGCTAAAGATGCAAATGGACGCACTCCTTATGACTATGCCAAGTATATAATTAATCAGCATTTATGCATATACACTGTATATTTGTGTGTATTATACTGAATTGAATGGAATTCTAGTGATGCTTGGTGTAAACAAACGTTACCTGTCAATTGTCTGAATCTGACTGAAACCAGAGGAATAAATGCAGGAGTTAATTTTTTTTTCTTTTTTTACTTATAGAGTTGAGGGATTTTGTGATCTGGCAGACAGAATTGTAGAACTACAGTATGAACTGACAGATAGACTCACGTTTTATATCTGTGGTCGTAAACCAGGTAATCAACAACTACACATGTTGATATGTCTTTCATTATGTGTGCTCTTTAAATTCAGAAAATAACAAGCTTTTTAAAGTTTGTGTCATTGTAAAATTGTGTGTTTGAGTCTGTAATCTTACTTTTGAAATAAAAAATTATTAATTATTTTTTTAGATCATAGATGTGGTGTGCATTTCAAGATACCAGAGCTAGGCGACAAGTAAGAATGTATTTTTATGTATTTTACATGATGCTTTCATTTATTAACCAGGCAATTCATCAATAAAATCTGATAATTTTTTCCTGATATCTCCTCTGATTCATTGGACTCCAACCTAACCTATTTTTGAGCATTCTGTAAAGACTGTAAAATGTACATATCAGAAACTTATAAAAATAATAATTGTATCAGAACCCATACAAATTTTGCATTATCTCTGTCTGTTCATGTGTAATATTAAAAATTAAATAATGTGTGCGTTTTATTCTATTTTATGAACTTTTTTGTTCATTCGTGCCATGACTGTAATTATCTACTTTTCCTTAGTAATGCTGACCTATCAGAACTTGCTAAACAGGCCAGGAAAAAATTACAAGCAGTAAGGAAATTTTGTTTTCTTATTTTCTTTATGTATCATAACGCATTTAAATATCCCTACTGGGCAGTTGAAGGTGAAATTAAAATTATAATTTTCATTTTGCTGAAAATTCCTTGTTTCAGCTTCCTAATCACCTGTTTGAAGAGTTGGCTATGGATGTCTATGATGAAGTAGACAGACGTGAAAATGATGCAAGTAAGTTAATGTTATTTTTAAGAAAAAAATAATAATGTATGTGTGTGTGGTGGGGATGAAGGAAACGAAAAGAATTCATGTCCTTGCCCATTGCTTGTGAAGAATGTGTGCGGGGAAAATAAAAAAAAAATGTATAACAATCACTAGCATTTACTTCCTTTATATATCAGCATTTAAAAACAAATCGCTTTACTATTTTTTTCTGTTCTACGACCATTTTCATCATCATTGCCTGTCACTCCTAACGGAGTATGGGCCACCAACTAAAGATCTCCAGCGACTTCTGTCCTGAACCATCCTCTCCAACTGCTTCCAGCTGAACCCCACCCTGGTGATGTCGGCTTTGAAGTCTCGCCTCCAGGTTTTTCTCTGTCGGCCTCTCTTTCTTTGCCCTTTAACACTTGCCTTGTGATTGTTACTTTTCGGCTTTCGTAATGTGTGGTCTATCCTGCCCCATCTTTTAAAAGGCTGGTATTGGTGATGGTGTCAGGCCATCATATTTGAAGAACTTTCCTAAGGCAACTGTTGATAAAGGTCTGGACGCTCTTAGTGATGGTCTTTGTAATCCTCCAGGTCATGACCGTTTTAGGTTTATATTTTGTTTAAAACTATATACCTAGAAGCTGCAACCATGATATATATTACATATATATTACATGATAAAACATAAAAAGCTTGTTAAATTACATAGTCTCTGTAAAAATAAAAAAAATTCTTTTATTTTACATTTCTGTAAATAATTAAATAATTTTTTTTTTTTACTGAGCATAGGATTACTTTAAATTATGTTTCAGTAAAAGCTTTAAGTAATTATTTTTCTTACAAAATTTAGTTAATATGCTTGCAGAGTTTAATTTTGTCCTATTTCCTAATGGTTTCAGTTTGGTTGTCTACACATGATCACACTTCAGTATTGAGTGAACGGCTCACAGTCCCACACCTCCCTGTAAATCCTGAACTCTCCACTACAAGAAATCAGGTAGGTACTTTGGAACTTTTCTTTTTTATACCAGTTTTTGATAAGTATGATTTCCCTACTGCTGTATTTTACTCCTTTTGACTGCGATTTAAAACAGCTAATTTTTCCCAACAGACTTCCTTTGATGTCATGATTTCTTATTGTAACTCAATATAGATTGTCTAATATCATCTTAAACAGAATTTAATTATCTAAACAAGTATGCAAATCAAAATAGAAAATAAATTTATGTAACAAAATCACATCTGTAACAACCATTTATGAAAACAAGAAGAAAGTAATGAAAAAATGTCATTTATGTCACTATTATAAAAAAAATAATTAGTGGAATTTAAAAATGTATCTACATTATTATCTAGATTTTCACAAATTTAGAAAAAGAAATAATTAATTCATGACGAAAACTTAAAGTTATTTAAATATATATTCCAGCGTCTGCCCAACAGTGTTTTATCATAGGAATTTTTATTTTTACATTTGACACATAAATACTCAATAAATTTACTGTTACAAGCAAGGTTACAATTCTATCAACAAGTCCCAATATTTATTTCTAAGTTATTGGAAACTGGTCATTTTTATTTAAGAGTTTTTCTGCTGCTTAAAATGTGTATATTTCGTCACAGCTTTTATAGATTGTACAATGACAAAAAATATAAATAAATGATTTGTTTATGTGGCGACCATAAAATAAAAATGCTCACCACCCGGGTTTATAATTAGCCCAATTACTGTTTTATTTCAAATTGACTATATTAACATACTTAGCTTATATTAATTATTGTAAAACCATTTAGCTTAATGAATTGTTTATTGGTTTATTTTATTTTTTTTTTTTCGATTCTGATAGGGTCGTCAGAAACTGGCCAGGTTTAACTGTAGGGAGTTCACAACACTGGTTGTGGATATCTTGCATGATGCAAGGCGGAGACAGACAGGTATTACGACACCATTACCAGCCTTGAAAGATCCAGGTAACTGGACTGTATAGAATTAATATATCCTTATCTCAAATGTTTAAATGAATTATTTTAGGTGGAAGTACTTTAAAGGGTTTGGGGAATCAAAGTCTATAATGAGGAATTGCCACTGATAAAAATAAGCATTTTGTTAACCCTGGAATTTAGATAAGATGGGTCAGAACTCACAGAGAATCAGTGCTGTCAGTGATGATGAGCCATTGTATGACAGTGTCGCGTCTGATGAAGATTACAGTAGCATTGACACCCAAAGTATTAAAAGTGTTCGGCAAGAGATGAGACCTGACATAACCGCAGATGTAAGTTTCTTTTTTCAGTTTTCTTATTATTACTGAATATTTGTGTAAATATATTTTTGTACACAAAAAGTTTGACATTAGATCTTTTTTTTTTTAAAAAAATTGCAATTTAGAAATTGTTATACTAAAATCCTGTTTAGATAATAACATTCTATTTTAGATGATTTAAAATGCATTTAAAAGACATGTTTGTTGATAATACATGTATAATTAAAAAGATAAAGCACAAAAAAGAACCAACAATTAACATGTGTAAGTTTATATTTCTCATATTAAAAACCACTAAAATTTGATTCATAAATATTTACTTTGAACTAGAAAGTAAATCATTTGTAAATGCTTAGGCACTTAAAAGAAATATTGCCTACAAATAAATAGCCTAAAAAATAAATAACTGCAATGTTTAATAATTGTTAGATCTCTATATCAAGGATTGTTTCGTTAACAGTATTTTTTAACAAGCGGCACAATTTCTATTTTATGGTTAATTTAAAATTTATTTTGTGTGTGTACTTAGTAATTTTCAAAATATTGAAACTTTTTTTTCTGAAG
The DNA here is from genome assembly GCA_021962125.1 of Bulinus truncatus. Taxonomy (NCBI): domain Eukaryota; kingdom Metazoa; phylum Mollusca; class Gastropoda; family Planorbidae; genus Bulinus; species Bulinus truncatus. Next base: position 28,445,437 of record JAGDYQ010000001.1, read on the forward strand.
AGGCATTCAAAGTATTCACTACCATTTCTGAAGACTTCTAAATCTCAGTGGTCAATTTACAGCAGAAAAGTGAGGCCTCATGACAGCTAATTTTTTAAATACCATTTGATTCCTTTTTGCACCCCCCTCCCACCCAACCTCCAATGTATCAGCACATACATGCACACACACCTCGATTTTGCATACATTTATATTTATTCTTTCCCACACTGATAAGTTGTACACTTATTTATATATGTCAGGGTCTACTCAAAAGAAACTCTCCGTCTTCTATGATCTCTTTCACTGAGGTGAGGGATTCTTTACACACTGCATTGTCAACATTGTTGAGTTTGATCTTCGTAGAATGTTGTTTTGTCCCTCGCTACCTCTGGCCTATCAATATCTTGGATATTGTTTGTTGGTTTTCGCACATCCCACTAACCAAAATGCATTGGTTTGATAATATTGGTTGAGATCATCTGTTGTTTTTTTTTTTTTATTAAAAAAAAAAAAAAAAAAGAATTCATCATTTCTTTCTCACTGGTACATGTACCTGTTTTGCAATATGAAGTATAGTGGACAGATTTGTAACATCAATCTATAACCAGATCATTATTTAAAATAATCAAAAGTGTTTAAATAATGCAGTACTTCAGTTCAAATAAAGAAACAAAATATGCTTAATGACATTTTTTTAAATGTTATATTTCAATTTCCTGAATACAATCAGATTTGAATTTTTTTTTTGTAACTAAAAATAGTTGCAAATCTTCCTTTTAATAAAAAAGTACTAATATTAAAGACAATGTTTACTTTTTTATTATCATAATCAAAAGAAATATCAAAATGATTTAAAAAAAAATTTGTCATTCTTTAAATTACTTGCTTACAAAAAAAAGTTCACCCACAATATTCACCAAATAATTAATTCATGTTTTTGTTGTTTTTGCTTGGCTGCATATTTTCATTTTGCCATTTTACTTTTCTTTTTTTTTTCTGAAATGAGATGAAAATCCTACACAGTATGTTTTCTTAACACAATAAAGTTCGGCTTTAAAAAAGTTATTTATGAAACAGATGAAGCGGGTTAATTATGTGATTTTGTTATGTTTTTCTTTAATTTTGAATAGCAAATTATTTTTTAAAAAGTTATATTGCAACGAGGATTTTCGAGGATATTTGGCTTAGAGTAATCAATAATAATGTTTTTTTTATAGAGTATGTCTGAACAACAGATTGAGGCTCCAGCCTCATCGGAAGAGTTGTTTGAGGTTCGAAAGCAGCTGGCTGCTTCGGAAGCAACCATCAGACATCTTGAGCAAGTCAAGAAAGATCTGGAAAAGAAGGTCAGTCATTTATTGTTATCTGTGACTTATACATGCTCAGAAATGTTAAGCGAGATTATTTACCCTTTTTTTTCTTCTTTCTAACCTAGGTTGACAACTTGATGAGAGAAAATGCTAACTTACGCCTGAGTCACGATTTCTCGAATGTCAACGGCCTAGATTTTGGTGACCAGCTTGACAGTAACCATCGGAACAACAACAATGGTGACGCTTTTGATTACGAAATCCCGTTGTCTGTCAAGCCATGTGGCCCCCGACCTACTTCCATGATAGAGATGAGAGACCAGAACAAACATGCAGTAAGATGCAGTTTTACTTGATTCATTGTGCGTTGTAATTTGGACCCCCCTAAATCTTCATTGAAATTTGATGTCCTTTCATTAATCTGGCTTTAAAATAGCTATGGCCCTTTGCAAACCAACGTTTGAGTTGCCTTTAACTGTCAAGCTAATTAAATCTAAAAAATTGTGGCTTGTACATTTGTTCATTAGACAGTGTATGTAAGAGTATCTATAAAAAAAATTTAATTGAAGGGCTTGTTTCCAATAGTTGCTAAGCTCATCAGGTTAACAACAGAGAAAAAGGTTTATTGTGTTTTGTTTTACTTGATCCCAACTTTTAAACTCATTTTTGATTTTTTTTTTGGACTTGGAATCAAGCTATTCAATTCTCAATGGTCCAAAAAAGAGGTTTGTTTAGCGAAACAACACCTGTTTCAAGCGGTCATGGATGGTCAAACTTTGTAGAGCACATGACCTGTTGACCTGAGGGTCCTGAGTCCAGTCCACAGTGAGAAGAAGGGGAATTTTTCCAGGTCATGGTGGAAGTCAACCCAGCTGTAAATGGATTAAGCTGGGGGAAGTGAAGGCGGCCGAGTGTTGTACTGGCCACACAATCACTTAAAATGTAGTGGCTACAGAAACAGATGAATTCAACACTTCATCTACCCCTCATTAGGCCAAGGAAACTTTACTTTTGCACTTGGGCAATATTATTTAAAGGCTTGTTCAAGTGAATAAATCTGAAATAATTTGTGGTTTTGGAAAAAAGCGAATGAGTAAATTGATTAAAGACTGGAATGAACATTGGGTTGAACAAAGTTATCGAAACATGCAGGTGTCAGTTGATGATATTCTTGCCATTCCAGAAGTGGGAATAATATACCAGTATCAAAAGAATTTTAGTCAATGAGCATTGGAGTTGAAAATTAGTTTTGTTAATTGATAAATGTCATGTTAATTGTTGAGAAGAAACCAAATCGCCATAAAAGAGTTAGATAATGGCTGTTTTGATTAAAAACATGACATTTTATGTCATTCATAAAATTTTGTTGTATATTTCATCATGCCAAGTTAAAATTTGCCATTTTTAAGGGTGTTAAACATTTCTCTTCGTGAACTCTGCCTTAATGCATGTAGTCTATGGTTTCTGTGTTGTTGTTTTATCTGATAATACTAATTCAGCCTTTGTTTCCACGTCACTAGAACTCAGGTTCCTCCACGCCCATCATGTCTTCTACTTCTGTGACGAACATCGCCATGTCAGGCACTGCATCAGTATGTAGCTATCATTATTCCTCTAATTTAACAATCATTTTTTGAAACGAAGTTATTTGTTTAAAATTTTGAAATCAAATGTCAAAGATTGAAATGCTTCCAGTAGTAATTCTACATTACACTAAATGCAGTGTGAAATATTTTAGAACCAAGATTCTAATTTTTTTGCCCTAACCTTTCAATTCCTCAAGGGTAAAAGTTCAGGACTTTCTGTGGCAGGCAGTTCCTCAGTAGATGACCCAGCCAGTCAGTCTAGTGGGGAAGGACATTATGATGTGCCACCCAAATCTCATCATTCTACAGACAGGTTAATATCTTAAAGATTAGTTTAAAATTAATATAGTTTTAAAAAAAAACATTTAAATGTACTGTCTTTCGATCAAGCCAGGAAATTTTTTCCTTTGAATCTGGGTGATTTGACATAAAATAGGTTTCTAATTACTTCTATTTAGTATGTTTTAAGAGCACACTCATTCAAAAAAAAAATTGTTTAAAAAAAAAATGACGGCTTGAGCAGTCTGTCTATATTTTAAAGATTTGTTTGTGTGAAAAAAATATTAATACTCAACTTATTGAAATGGGAAGAAGTTTTTCTGTATTTTTTTTTTCGCACATTTAAAGTAAATAAACACGACAAATTTATTTCAGAATCAAATTTCATCTGTTTGATAAGCTGATAAATAATATTCAGTAAAATTAATTTCATTGCTAATATCTTTAGAAAATTAAGAAATATTGTCGTTCTAAAATGACTTTGAAAAATCAGTATACATGTACATGTAGTATGTTTGTTTAACTTAGAAAAAAAAGGGTACAGTTTGCACTGACTGTTTTAATGAATTCTTCTCTGGTCTAGTGAGGGTCAAGTTCAGGAAGTGCTTTCTTCCATCAGAGAATCTTCTGAGAGTGAAGGTCAAGGTTCAAATTCATCTTTGGTAGCAGTCGGAGAGGACCCAAACATGCCTACACAGCAGGAGGTAGACTATAGAACATTCACTCTTTTTTTATTTACTGAGAATAATAATACATGTGCCTTTTCAAAGATAAATGTTTTTAAACACAGTTTAAAGTGAGGATTCCCTTGGCCCATGAGCTCCTCCTGGATAGATGAGATAGAGTTCATCGGTTTCTTTAGCCAATTGATACCTTAATTGTGTGGCATGCACAGTGTTCAGCCGCCTTTTCTTGCCCAACTTTTGTCAAAATACCCTTTCAAAAACCTGATAAAATTCCCGAGCACTCATCTAGGCCAGAACTCATGTCCTGATGGTTGGGCACTCTACCGCATGACCATCCTTTAATTGTTTATTATATATATATTGTCCCCGTTTTGTCTGTCTGTCTGTCTGTCTGTCTGTCCGTCATCACCCTAGATCTCAACAACCATAAGTCCTAGACCCATGATGTATATATCATTTTGTAGGTCTTGGCCTGCCAAGAAATTACTTTTTCCATTTCGCGATCTGACCTCTCAGGGCCGTAAAAGGGGCCTTATAAAGTACCGTTTTTTACTATATAAGCTATATTAATAATGGACCGCCCTATATCTCAGCAACCATAAGTCCTAGACCCATGATGTATATATCATTGTGTAGGTCTTGGCCTGCCAAGTGTACATCAAAAGTCCATTTTGGGATTTGACCTCTCAGGGTCAAAATATAAGAGTTTTTTTATGTACCGTTTTTGCTTATATTTTAAATATAAATAATAAAAGCTAATCAAAGGGGCGTAATCATTATTTATTTTTGTAACAGTTATTCAACATGACTTACTTCCCGTACTTAATATAAAACAACAATTGACGGAGTTTTCGGACGATTAAATGACTACAATTTAGAATGTTTCAATTATGAGTCCTATTTCAGTCACATATTCACTCAGTGACCACAAACCACTTGTAGTTAGATTTAAGAGAAAATAATTTTGTTTTCAATTATAAAGAAACGTCTTTTTAATATCTTTTTTCAGATATATGCATTACACAATTGAATTTGTAAACATTTCCAAAATTTACAAATATTTACTGAAAGATAGCATACGTACTGATACATAATACGAAAATGCGCTAACACGTCCTGTGTCCAGAATGGAACAGGCTTAGATTGCTTGTTTTAATATGTGGATATTGCCTACGTGTATTAATCTTTTTTGCTTATTTTGTACATGTTTGTTTGAATTATAAGGTGGTGAAGAAAACAGAAAAGGTGACAAAGAAAATCCAGGAACTTTTACAAACTGCACAGGAAGGCCAACATAGAAGGTTGGTGTCTTTTTATATCTCATACGTGTGCATATATTTGATATAGTAGAGCAAAAGGGATTCAATCTGATTTGTCAGCTTCACTTCAAATGAGATTTGCAATCAATATTTTATTTTGAAAATGCTGCAACTGAAATTTGTTAGTGCACATCTCTAAAAATGTATCAAACAATAAATCTGATTTGAAACAATTCACAGTATTTGGGGGAACTTATGACCTCAGTTTGAAGCCCTGCAGCCTTCACTAACCTATGTCAACGATTTATCTGTGTTTGTATAAAAATACATGTTAGCGTTTCCTTGATCTGTGTTGTCTTTTTTTTATTATTTTGTTGTTTCTTTTTTTGGACTGCATGATTTTATTGTTATTTATTTATTTTTGTTATTGTAACTTCCTGTGTCTGTGGCTAATGTATCATCAGTGTACATTTTAGGGACAGAAACACACCTCAGCTTTTTTTAACTTGAAAATTTACATAGTGTGACACATTCTAAATCCTTTGGGTTGAGAGTTCATAAAAAAATTAAATTAGAAATGATTGCTTGAAATTTATCAGATTGAAACGTAGATCTGTTTTACTAAAAATTTGTTAGCTTTTATGGGTTTTACTAGAAATGAGTTAGCTTTTATGGGTTTTACTAGAAATGTGTTAGCTTTTATGGGTTTTACTAGAAATGTGTTAGCTTTTATGGGTTTTACTAGAAATGTGTTAGCTTTTATGGGTTTTACTAAAAATGTGTTAGCTTTTATGGGTTTTACTAGAAATGAGTTAGCTTTAATGGGTTTTACTATAAATGTGTTAGCTTTCATGGGTTTTACTAGAAATGTGCTAGCTTTTATGGGTTTTACTAGAAATGTGTTAGCTTTTATGGGTTTTACTAGAAATGTGTTAGCTTTTATGGGTTTTACTAAAAATGTGTTAGCTTTTATGGAAAAGTTAGCAGAAATTCAAAGAAAATATGGAATCCTTTTTTTTTTCAGTTTGCAATCAAATAATTTTTTAAAAACAATTTTAAGCATGAAATGAATATAATGTAAAAATTTTTCCAGAACTGTTTGGCAGTGATTCAAAAATGACATCAAATTAATTACCTTCCTTTACACCAGCATTTGTTTAAAGGGCCAGACTTTATAATTTTATCCATTGTGATTAAAGCTTCTTTAATGTTGTGCTGTTTTTTTTTTATTTTGTAAGTGTTGGTGCAGTTAGGAAACATTTTGGTTCGCTGAGTTCATTTGTTGGCTTAATATATATATATATATGTGTGCAGCCTGAGTGTGTGTTTATACTGTAATGCTTATATTTTTTCTTTTCTGTGGCTTTTTTTTTCCACTTTTTTCAGTTTTGAGTCCTGCTCTGAAAGGATATACTCAGCCGTCACAGAAATGGCCTCTCTCTTCCCTGATGTAAGCATGGCCTACAGTGACTTTACGTGTTTCAGTATCATCTTATCACTGTTGTTGTTGTTATTGTCATTTGTTATTTCATCGGAATACCACCACTGTTAGCCTTGGTATTATAAAATACACTAATACACACAAGCATGCACAAAAGCCTAAACTAGATTGTCTCATCACATTATTGAAGAAAAATAATTTTTTCCCTAAATTAGCTACATGAGACAAAATATATAATAATTGTTGAAAATAAAACTCTTCAGAGCATAATTAGAGTAGAACTTTTTCTTCTCTTAGTAAATAGCTATTGGAAATTTTCAGTTATTAAGTTAGTAGATACCTGATATAAAAAAAAAATGATTTGAATGTGTGCTTGCTAGATCTTATTTCACCCATTTTTTGTGTGTGTCTTTTTAAACTGTTTAATATTTTACAGTAGTGCAAACTAGAGGACAGGTTTTTTATTTTTTGAGTATTTTCCAATAATATTTCTTGAAAAATATAACTTTGAAAAATAAATGGGGAAAGTAAGCTGTCATTTTTTAAAGTATATTCTGGACGTTTTTTCTTACGTAGGTCCACATGTATTTAACCTATATAATAATGTCAACTTGACGTAATTTAAGTTTTTTTTTCCTTTTTCTAAATTTAAACTGTGACAATATAAAAAAAATTACGTTGTCTTTGATTACTTTTGTCTAGGAGATTGGTTCAGAAAGACTTCAAGATGCAAGAACAGTTCTAGTGCAGAGCGCCAGGCGGCTACGGGACGAGTGCAAATCATGGCCCCCAACACCCGAGCAAGACCCAAATCCAGACTTTCGTCTCAAGACCCAACAAGTCATACAGTATGCTTATGATATAGCCAAGGCAGCCAAGAAACTAGTTACTCTCTTCCAGTAGACTTCTGTACATCATCATAAACACGGTTCTTATTTCTTAAACAATTTTTTTTTTATTGTAATGTTAATTTTCCCATGGGGTTTTAGTGGGATGTGATAATGTCATTTGATATTTTTGGGGAAACAGGTCCTTTATTTATGTAAATTAGAATTTGAAAATCCATTTTCTATGATTGTTAAAAAAAAAAATATGTTTTTTTTTTTTAAAGCACTTAGCAACATTTAGCTTTCGATTTATTCATTTCCTACTTGTCTAAAACTGTGTGCCTTTATGAAAGACATGAAGTTTACCTTTTTTTTTTTCCCCATCCCCCACTCCAATGATGTCTGCTTGCACCAGTGTCAGCATTTTATGATCTTTCTGTTTAAGAATGAAACAGAGTTGAGTGTATTATTTTTTGTGGTCAACTAATCAATGGATTGAGAGGTCTCAAGCTGAGTTCGGCTTGCTCCTCTATATAAGAGAGATAACATTTTTTAAAAATCATCTGACTGGTAGAAATATCTTTCCATTCAAATGCAATAATAATAATATAGTTTTATATTTTATTAAAAAGCTGTTATGTTCTTCAGACATATCATGTAGACACTGCAATACTGAATTTTTTTAAGGAAAAATTATTAAGAATTACAGGACAGCTTCTGCTCATTGATCATGGTGTACTCAGATAAGTTTGCACAGTGAACCAGTTATTAAAGTAAAATATCTTCTTTTCATAAAAAGATTATGGTTAGCATCTTGTTTCTTATTTCAATAGCTGTACAATAAAGCATTTGTATATTTATACCTGGCATTCTTAATAACTCTCTGTAAAGTCGGCCTGTACTTTTTTACATCATGTACTATAAAATACATGTCACTACATTTAATAATATTATATTACTGATTTGTAAATAGCCATAAGTTGGCTTCATCATCACTTTTTTAAAACATACATTGCTATGCCTTTATTTGTAATTTTAGTTGTTTTTTTTTTAAATTTTAATATGTGAACCGTTTTTGTTTATTTGGTGCAAACATCATTTCTTGCTCCGCCTCATTAAAAACACAACCTTAGATTGAAGTAGTGTACCCTTTTTTTTTAACCCAGCATGTCTCCATCAGGTTTTATAAACTTAGCAGTTTGACTGATATCAAAGAGGCTTTTTCTTGTTTTTTATTTCCAGCTTTTTTTGAGTTTTTTGAAGAAAATTTTGGTTGCCACTTTTGAGTAATTACTGAATAAATTGATGTTTTCAATACTAGTGGATGATTTTTAATTAATAGGTTTTTTTTTTTTTCTTCTTAATAACCGTAAAGTAGTGTGAATTAATGTGCAAAGGGATTTTTTTTCGTTGAAATACTTCAAATGATTAGTATTTATACACTGTATGGTGTAAAATATAAAATAACGATTCAAATGAAATGTTTTACACAATATTTGTACCTATTTCAATGCAGAAGCAAAAATGAATAAGTTGCCATTACTTAGCATTTTCATTATCATCTAACAATGGTGATAGGATTGACCCAAACAGCTGTTAACTCAAACAAAACATTGTAAAATTGTTTTTTACTTTTGTGAAATAGGCATGCTCTAGATACAAGCATGATTTTGTTTTTTGTAAATGATTTTTTTTTTTTTTGTAGAGTACATCATCTGTATTTCAGATGCTCATTGATTTATTTAAATTGACTGCAGGGATGCACTGACTGATGGTGGATGTTCAGCGATCACTTTAATCTGCTGAATAATTAGCCATCATACTTTTTGAGCCTGCTGTCTGTTTTTTAATCATATTATTCTTTTTACGTGGTCTCAAATCTAGCTTAAAATTAATTTTGTTTGCCTTTTAAAAAAAAAATAAATCTCAGTATTTTGTGCTGAAATAAAATAAATTTTTGAAATCATATAACTTCCAAAAAAAAAAAATGCATTTTTAATTGAAAAAAAAATGCCAATAAAATCTCAAAATAAGTTTATTTTTATTACAAATTAACAGAAAATGTTTTTTTCAGTGAGCTTTAGCAATTGTTTGAAAAATTTGAGATGTAAATTACTTTTATGTGAAAAATTCAAAACCATCCTAAGATTTTGAAACTTAAGCAGATTTTGTAAGTGAAAATAATATGATTAATTAATCATATAGAATAGCTTCAGGCATATAACGCTTCACTTATCATGCAGCCTATGACCGATCGATTTATATATCAGTGCATCTCTAGTTGACTGCATGCAATATCATTACTGTTTCATCTGTGTTAATTGTAATAATTTAACCATTATTATTTTTGTTTCCACAAACGTAAACGTAATTTCTTACACCGTGACTGATGTTCTGAAAATTTATTATTTTGCTTACTCGTAAATGCCCAAATTTCTTTTTTTTTTTAATGGATTTGACAGGAAATAAAAAAAAAGACTTGATTCTATTTTGTGATCACCCAAGGGTAGTCTTTTTTTTAAACCTTCAAACTGCCTGAAATTAGCAGCAACTTCTTAAAAGATTTGTGTTACATTATTGTCATACCTCTCTACATGTTTATACTGCATGCTTGTTTTGCATGGATGTTTTTTAAGTTAAATTTCCTTAAATTTGTATGTTTTATGATCTTAAAAAAAATGAAAAAAAAAAAAGTTACAAAAGGATGAACTGTCTAGTCTCAATAAATAAGTAAATAAAATTATTATGGTGTATCAAATTTATTGTCATAGTTATTGATTTAATATGTTAAGTTCTTATAATTATTTTTTTTTTATAAATCAGAATACACAAATTTTCCTGGCATAAACATGTTAAACGAGTTTCATCCACAATGGATGACGTGTTAAAAAAATTAGTAATTTTGATAAACCATTATAAAATGTTGCCAAACACATAAGTTTTCCCACACAACACACTTAAAGAATGACATTCTTTTTTTGAAAGCACAGTTTTCACAATATTTACATCCAGAAATTAATCCTGTGTGCATAACTGAATACATACAGTCAAATCTGCTTTTACTGATCCACTTAATAGTAATCTTCAAAAGGCATAAAACCATGTCTGTTTCTCTGCTTGGTTAGGCCAAAGACTGGATCCTTTTGCATCGCCCCACCAATTGAATACACTGGCCTGCGATAAGTGGATGTCATAAAATTAGAAAATGGATATAATTTTTCGTCCCTGAAGCTCAATTCTCGAATAGCTCTGGCCCGATGATTTTCTGCGTTTGGCACACCATTTCTGCGTACAGAAAAGGAATTATAAAAAGATTATGGATGAAAATAATTTAGATATGCATTTTGAAGCAAGAATGATAGTGTAGAATGATAATGTAGCAATTAAGAGGTCAGTACAAAGAAAGAAAATGTGCTTTTTTTTTAATCTTCACAGCAACTGAGCTAGATATTAGAAATATTAGATCAAGATTACTTGATATATTTTTTGTTATCAACTGGCCAGTCCTTGTCCTTCTTTGTCCATTTGGGCAGCCCTTCAATTCCCATGTGAACACCATACTGCCAAGGTCGAGATAATGGCTCTTGTCTATCCACAACCATTGGAAGCTCTTCTTGCCTCCTTACTGGATGACCCCAATCATACCATTTATCAGTCCAATTCTAGATACCAATAGTTTGATGAAATATATAAAGAAAGTATATTTTAATGGCTTACATGTTTTAAAATTTTTTTTTGCACTGTTAAATTATAATTTCATGTACCTGATATCCATCTCTTCCTTTTCGTTGAGTGTATTTGTCTGGCTCTCCTCGTCTGTAGATATATGTAAATACTATAAATTAATTCATGCATTTATTTAAAGGATATTAAAACAATAGAACTTTTACACTATAATATGCATGATCAATGAATGAAAAAAAAAGGATATTTATTTGTGCTAAATATCTTTCAAGTCTAATTAAACAGACCTAAAACATAAAACGAAAATTCTAAATTGTTAGTAATTAATGATATTATATAATCTCAAATGAGAATTACTTTCAACTGAATGAAAATAAATAGTTAATGGATAATATTAATAGTTGATAAATACATTTATAAATTTCACACTTTTGTAAGTTAAGATGATCTAAATAAAAGAACTCGGAAAACAGCAATAATAGCAGTCAAATATTAACATTTGGTTTCTGACCTGAACATATCCTGTGCTGCTGGATAACGAGGGACAGTAGGTGGCATATTTACCCAGTAAGGATACATTGTTTGAGATCTTTTAAAAAATAGTGTATCAGCCATTTTGTTTTTAAATCTATAGTTCAAAATATAAAGAAGTGAAACTGTGTGTTTTGAATAAAAATCGATTAAATTCAATTCATATCATCATCTAATAACAATAATCCAAAAAAATTCAAAATGAACATTTATTGCAAATCTGTAAATCTAATTTGCAGAAGAGAATGTTGACAAATTAAGAGTGATTGTTTTAAACTGCTGGTAATGCGGTTACTATAGACGCGTTGCCGTGGGAACATCTAATTTCAATATCTAGCTGAATATAAGCATGAATATAAGAAATGATCCAAATTACAAGCATACAACAGAATAAAGAATGGGCAAATATTTAATAAAACATTTTCTGATACAAAAATCAAGTTTTGTTATGGATATTAGGTGCTTTAAGACGTGATTTTTAGTTTGTTGTCATCGCTAATACCGGAAGCTGGAGTTGTTTGTTGTCTCTACCTTATTTATTCCAATAACTTGAATAATAAGATGTCTTCGACCAAGTCAGCTGCGATAGGATTTCTTTCCACTCCTGCTAAGCTACCAAAAGAATGGTAATAATAATCTTTGCCTCATAGATATGTTATATTATGATAAGTAATTCGAATGATGTTGGATCTTGGTAGATAATGTTAATGAAATGCTAGACAAACTTTTATTTTGTAGTTTTTTTTTATACTTAAAAACAAACAATTAAACACTAGTAAAATATATAACTTACTTAATTACTGTCTGATAAAACAACGTGATGAATAATAATTGTAACTGTTTTGTAGATGATATTAAACTAAAAAATATTTAATTCTAACATGGGAACATGAAACTAAAGACTAAAGATGTCATTGTCAATGAAGAATTCTATTGTAATATTGCTTATGTTTTCTGCATACATAACCGCACGTGTAAAATATTAAAGTGATAAAAAAATTTTACTAAAAAATATTTGTCTTATAGGCAACCTAAACTTCATGAATGGAAGACTTATCACTGCAGCCATCCAGATATTGCTAAAGTAAGCTGTTTAATAATCTATGCTCTGAGGAGATTTTGTGAATATCTTTTATCTTTGTGAATTTTAACTACATAACTGTGAGACATTTATGCTGCTCATTAAAAATAGTTTGTAACCTAGTAAGCAAGTGCATTTTATTTATTATTTTTTAGTTTATTTTAAATAAAAAAATAGCTAATGTAACAATATGCTGTTTTATTCTGATACGGAAAATTTAAGTGCTCTAGGGAATTTTGTCATTGTAATGTTTGTTACTAAATTTAGAGTACTGTGAAAAGGCATGATTTAATTATGTAATGACTTTGCCATTTAATTATTTCGTTTAAGAATGAAGTGTTTCATGAGTTTCGACCCTAATTTGTACTGGCTTTTAGAAAATATAGTTTAAATTATTTATGATTATTTATATTTTATTTTGACCTCTCCTTCTGCTATTTTGAGTGATTCCAAACGTACATTTAGGTTTCATATATATATATATACACACACAAACACATTTTGCTTTGGTGCATTATGTTTTACCCCCCCCCCCCTTCTCTTTTTAAAGTTGCCCAGTACAGATTCCTTAAAATATGTTCTGGTGTCATGTCTACACAATTATTCAGGTTATGCATCAAATTAAGAGAATGATTTATTTCTTACAGGCTGGGTGGAGGAAATGGAGCGGTGAACATCCAGATTGGCATGCTTGGAGGGCTACGTCCCGCCATCCAGACTGGTACAACAGAGAAGTTAATTACATTAGAAGAGGTAACAATACAATGTATAAGTACAGACTTGGATCACAAACAACCATTTTAGACCATAAACTATTGGCTTCTCAAATAACAATTTTTGTCTCGCCTCAATAAAAAAATGTGGGATGTATGGCAGCGTGGTGCTGGTTATGACTTTTGACCTGAGAACACTGGATTCAATCCTCTGCGAGAACCATGGGAATTTTTTCAGGGCCTAGTAAACGTTGGTTAAAGTCCCACAAGTCCACCCAGCTTTAAATGGGTACTTAACTTCAGTTTGGGGATGTAAAGTTGGCTGGGCATTGTGCTAACCACAAAATCCCTTTATATGCCAAGGTTACAGAAACAGATGAACTCAACACATAATCTGCCAGATGGCCCTATTGGGTGAAAGGAAATATTAAAAAAAAAAAAAACCAATGCTTTTGGATCAGGAAATAGAACCATGTAGAAGAATATCATGCCATAAATGACATGAATATTAGGTTAAAGTACAATTGTACTAAATAAAAATGAGTATTGCCAGAGACAATGTTTGTGAATAAGATTTCTCTGTATAGAAAACTCCATTGATCCTAATAATAGGTCACCAAACTTAATTTATATGGTTGAAACCTTTCTTCCCTACAAATATAATCTAATTATCAGTTGAATTTAACTTTATAAAAAAAAGTCTAGTTTATTATCAAATCCTAATAGAATGACAACTTGGCTAGAATTGTTTACTTGCATTGTTTTTCTGGGGAAATTTTGGTATAAATTTTACTTCAACCAATTTTTTTCATTTAACAAGTGGCAGCTAAAGATAATATACTATTACAATAACCATATTTTTTTTTAAAAGAGACCATTATGGTACATCAGTTTCAGTTTAAATCCTCTGGAACCGTCATGTCTATCTTTCAGCCGACTACAAAAATGTCAACTGGCACTGGGAGAGACCATCGAAACCAACCTCACGAAAATACGATGACTTTGTGCCCTTCAACAATGAAATCAAGATGAAAGAGGTGCAGAAGCCTATGCCACACAACCGGGGATATCAAGGCAGCTGGAGTTATCCAGTTCCGTTCCCTCAGGAAATACCCACCCCTAAGTGGGGTCTTTTCAGCCCACACCATTACGAGGAGCCCACAAGGCTCAACCATTTTCCTCCAATCCACTATGATGGGCATCAACCAAGGATGCAGTAACACAAGGACTCGTCTGGAGTGTTGCTAACCACTGATGAATCATTTGAATAGATGTATCAATATTAAAAAATAAATAAATTATGTAATGACTAGTGTGGAGCCAGAATTTCCAAAAAAAAACCAACTTATAAAAGTTTAAAGTTATACATTATTGATATCAAAAAAATGAAAGGATCGTACCCTGTGACATGGGCCCAAGTCAGCAAATACTTGTGGTTAAAAAATAGACTTCTGGAACAAGTTTTCAGTAAATGGAATCATTACTTTCTATAAAAGAAACAAGGCTTGAATCTTTATCATTTGTTTATATAAATATATTTATGCCAGTCTTAATAGCATTAACTGGTAATTCTTCACAAAAAAAATCTTTTAAGTATGAAATTGGCAACAAAAATCTCTTTTACTGCTCATCAACAGCCAAACACTTTACAAGTCAGTATATTTATAAGATCTTTTAACACTGTCAGGCCCCCACACTAACTGGCTATTAAGTCGTCTATAATTCAGTACTTCATTGTGGCAATCTTATGCATGAAGCTGAAATACAGAATCCTAAACATTTTTATTACCTTAGGGATTCCTACCTGACATAAAATGTTTATTACTCAGTGCATGTATTTACTTTTCTCACTTTAAAAGTACAAATTAAATGTAAACAACAACAACAACAAAGTGGATAGAATTGAATGGTTTATTTGTTGAATTTTTTTATGTTGGTAAAAAAAAATAAACAAAAAGAATTATTGAAAAAAATAAACAAAAATAAACTGGATATACATGTGAGCAGTTTTGTGTGTGTGTCATGTTTTATTAATTGATTCCCCCCTCACTGAAACTTTGAGACATCATAATACAAAGATCAACGTAGTTTGAGTTTTCTTAAAAGAAAATGTGTAGCTTTGTACCGTGACCACATTTTTTTTTTTTTTTTTATAAGTTAACAAAATATGACTAAATTATCAACATCAATGCTTATGAGTGATAAAAATTAAATTTCTTCTGAAATAAGATTTTTAAAGTTTGATGATACATGTGCTGACCGTATTCAAAAAAATAATAATCTGGAAATAATGCTAGGCACTTTAAAAAAAAATTTTTTTTTCGTTTTCCAAAATGAATACCCAGACAAAAAAGTTGGGTCAAAGGTCGTGATACATAGATGGAAATATTGGTGTTGATTTAAACAACAACATTTTAACATATGAAAAGTGTAATATTTTTATACAAATATATATTTATACAACCTAGCGGCAGTATACATAAACACTTCACTATAAAGCCTGATAACTGATTTGATTATGATGATAGAATATCATGAGCCTATGTCATCTTGTTTCATTTCTTTTATGTATTTTTTTTTTTTTTTTTTGCTAGCTGCTTTATTCATTTCTTTAAAGGTATTTTCATACAGTTTTATTAGTAACAATACGAGCAATACGTTTCATTGTAGCAGAAATATTTTAAATTCTTTGGAAAAAAAAAAAAAAAATTAAAATAAAAAAATATCATGCAAGTTTTATCACTCAAACACTTAAGTAAAAAGTCAATGGGAAAAAAAACAAAACAACACACAAGACAAAATAACACTAATTTCCTTATTGTGTCAAACAATTAAAATTAAACCAGAGGGTTAAAAGCCAGTTTATATAAAAAAAAAACAAAGGTAATACAAAAAAAAAATGATCTAGCCCTAGCAAAAGCACATGATGAACTAAACCCTTCAATGACATTTTTAGCCAACAACACGTGTACAAAATCATCTTAACACAAAGTTTTTTTTTTCAGACTGTTTTTTTTTTTTTTTAAAGAAAATAGTAAATAAAATTACACACAAGGAAGTAAATTGAAATCAATTACTTAAATATGAAGTATCATAAATGATCTGCCAGTTACTCTCTATACTGACACAACATAAATCATCAGCCGCCTATTCTGCCTACTGACTGACACAACATTGAAGATAGACGAGAGTTTCCTTTTTGGCAGTTCGCATTGGATTTATCAGCAAGTGGGGGGAAAAAAACAACAATTTAGGCTAGAAAAAATACAAATACTGATATTACAAGAAGCAAAGCCAAACATATATATATATGTATATACAAAAAAGTTCAGCCGTGATGAGGATTTTATGTTCCAAAATTCAGTACAAATGTATATATTTTCAAGTCTTGGAGTTTTTTTGATCACGCTAAGCAGGATAGAAGCAAAAAAAAAAAAAAAGCAACAAACAAAAAGAACGGAAAAAATTATAAGTCAACTTGTTTTTAAGTAGATAACTAAGTAAATTAAGCAATAAGCTTAGCCTGGTAAGTCACAAAAATTTTTAATGAAATAAACCACTTGTTGCACTTATACAGCTGTACTTATATTACAAATAAAACTTGTATATGCCTTGATTCAAAATAAAATAATTTTTAAGAGATAGAAAAAACATAAAATCATGGAAAAGAAAACAAACATTTCCAGTAACCATTTAGAAAATTTGTATCGTTAAAATACAAATAACTAAATGAGTCAGTAATTCAAAGTGACTAGGGGGGGGGGACACAAAGAGACAAATTAACGATTCACAATCTTGGGATTTAGCTTCTCACAGACATGGGTCACATTTAAAAAAAAATTTTATCAGGCAAGCACCCATCAGAATCAGGACATAATGAAATACTGTGATGGGGAAAATGTAGCTAAAAATTATTTTTTAACCATAACAGCATCACAACAAGCTTTAGTGCTAGCTTGGTTAGTAAAAATTGTGGATAAAATGCTTTAAATTGAAAAAAAAAAAAAAAAAAAAGTCAGAATCACTCAAATTCCAATTATGTTAGATGAAAAGTATCAAAAGAAAAAAAGCTATTAGATGAAAATAAAATACCCATACAGAGGCCCATGTACAGCAAGATGAGGTTACACATTACACTAGGTTCTATGACGTAACACATTACACTAGGTTCTATGACGTAACACATTACACTAGGTTCTATGACTTAATACATTACACTAGGTTCTATGACGTAATACATTACACTAGGTTCTATGACGTAATACATTACACTAGGTTCTATGACGTAATACATTACACTAGGTTCTATGACGTAATACATTACACTAGGTTCTATGATGTAATATATTACAATAGGTTCTATGACGTAATATATTACAATAGGTTCTATGACGTAATACACTACACTAGGTTCTATGACGTAATATATTACAATAGGTTCTATGACGTAATACATTACACTAGGTTCTATGACGTAATATATTACACTAGGTTCTATGACGTAATATATTACACTAGGTTCTATGCCGTAATATATTACACTAGGGTTCTCTTCCTTTTGTATCACTGATACGACTCTATGATAACAGGAATTTTATGGAAGACAGCTGTACAACAACATTACTTTCATTCCAAGTTTTTAAAAATTTCTTTGTTTCCTTTATTTGGTTATGGCAGTGTTAATAATTACCTCGACTATCTCATGTTTTTAATAACTTCATCTGAGATGGCTGCCCTTCAAATATAGGCATGTGCAGGTCGGTGTGGACGTAATCCAAAAATTTAAAATAAATACACACTTGCAGACAACCTCATAAGGGAGACAACTAAGACAACCAATCATTAACAATTGTTTAAGACATTAAATAGAAATCAACTCTCAGTTTAGACGAGAAAATACAAAAGTCAATTTCAACGATGCCCACTATTTGTTTTATTTCATGGACATTTTAAAAGGAAAGAGCTGAATCCCAAGATTTAATTTACAATCCATTTCACTTCTAGGAGAAATCAACACCAGCAAATTAATAAAGAAAAAAACAATAAAAAAAAATAATACAAATAAAAAAAAAAATTTAAGGGAATAATAAAATAAAATAAATGAAATTGCACCGTCACTAATCGATCAGTTGGAGAGCTGTTTGAACAACGTGAAACACCGAGGGGTATGTACATGATAAATGAACTGTAATGTACGTAGATCTTCATATAAAACATAACATGAGAAAGATTACTGACAGATTACTGACTGTTTCATGTTTCCTTCGTCATGCTCCTTGAAGTAAATTGGATAAAAATTTTTTCATACCAATTGAGTGGCTAACGGTGGCCGTAACATAACGGGGAAACATTTTTGTCTTTGATTGAATGTAAAAATTCTGTTGTGAAAAAAAAAAGTAAGCATAGGTGATAGTCTCTGACTGTGGAGGGACCTCTCATATAACATTAACAACTCTTTTGTTTGACGCAAGAAAACAATTAAAAAAAAAATCAATTCATGGATGAAAATACAGAAGTTATGAACAAAATGTACATGTTGATATAAATTTACATTAAAAAAAAAAATCAATAATGGTGAAGTCCTGATATGGCTGTGATGATGTTGATGTCCACACTGCAGGATGGCGGATGCTGTGACTTGCAAAAAAAAATGGACGACAATGTGTTTTGAGCTGGTCTAGTGTTCACAAAACAAAATGCTGATTTTTGTATTCCACAAAGAGATGACCTGGTCCTAATGAGAAAAAAACAAAATCTTGTCATTGAGAAATGAAATTTGTGCCAGATAGGCTGAGAAATGTACAACATTTAGCATGGTCACATACATTATGAAAATGCTCGAACAGCACGAGCATTAAATGAATATGGAACACAATTAGGGGCCGTTCACAAATTATATAAGGCCGAAGGAGGAGGGGGGGGGTGGATGCAAATTTGTTATTTTTGTTATATCACACAAGTGTTACAAAAATGTTATATAAGGGGGGGAGGGGAGGGTAAAAAAATTGTCATTTTTTGAGTTAAATAATATGTGAACTGCCCCTTACAACCAAAACTTTTTCCATGAGAAAAGAATAGAAATGAATTTTGTACACATGAAAAGTTATACATTTTCAATAAACAATTAATGAATGCATGTAGTGCGCAGCTGTATGCAATAAAATAATGGAAATGTGTGATATTTCGAAGCTTTTAAAAAAAAACCCATATTGTAACACAATAGTAATTAATATTTTATCTCTAAAAAAAAATCTATTAACCTATTTGCACATTTCTTTAACTTGTAATAAATAAAAAACAAAAAAAAAAGGACTCACCAAATAAAAAATGAATTATGAAACAATGTACAAGGCTAGAGGTCTTGCGACTTCAGATCTCCATTCTGAACATGCTGAGGTTTCTTTGAATCAATTTCTGCCTGCATGCGGACCAACCTTTCCTGCATTCGCCTCAGCTGGAGCAATAAAAAGAAAGATTTTTTTATTAATTGTCTAAACAGCAAAAAAATAATCGAATATGAACTATTGGACAAACTACTGAATACGCCAACTTTTGTCTATCTTTGATGTCAAGTATATATTCCAACCATCTAGTGTAGAAACAAAGTTAACAAAGGAATGGGTCAAATGAGGTCAAGATCCTATTACAGAGGGTTACCGAACATATTATTTTTGGACACCAATGACTGCTGGGCTTTTGAATTTCAAGTACCAGACATGTTGTGAATGGTGAATTTATTTAATGATATTAAAGGGTCTGTAATATAAAGAAAATTAAATATTCCTCTTTCACTGTCAACCAACTTAAAAAATATACAGTTCATTTACAACTAATTTAAAAGGTACAGCATGTTTCTTGTTATCACTCTTACTCTTTATTATGAGAAACAAAAAAAAAACAAGTAATGAGATGCTACAGATTCCTACCTCAGCTTCTTTCTGTCTGAGTTCTCTCTCTTTGTCTGATATATCTCCGCCATTTTCCATCCTGTCAACAGATCCGGTAGATTTCCTGAGGAGATCCAAATAAAATATAAAAAAAATGAGCCCACAATGAAACATTGCATTATGGATGAAATTCCCAATTACATTAAGGTTTGAATTTTAGGTACATTAGATATAAAATCAATGCTGTCTAAAGATTAAAATGTATGTTTTGTTAGATCAATGCATATTGTCTTTGGCACTTATAAAAACACGAACTTCAGCAATTAAAAAAATTATAAAGAGTAAAAAAATTGAAATTAAAAAAAAAATCATATCATAGAAGAGTATTTCCAGAAATTTACTTCAAGTAATCAGTTTTACTGAATTAAAAAAAAACCGACAAGATGAGAAGTATGATGCAAATTTATAGGAAGAATATTCATAAAATCTAGACTAGTTGAAAGAATAAAGTGACATATGCATGGATGCAGAAGAGAAATAGGAGTAGGAATTAATTAAAACTGAAAACACTTTAAGTTTATAATGGAGGGGGGGGGGTGATTTTCAGTTATTAATATGGAGGACAATCCACTTAAACAGAATACATATATACTGTTAACAACTAAATGTTTTTTTTTCCTCTTAAGAATGGCAGACGATCCCTATGGAACGTACCCTGAAAGATTAAGATTCACATAGCAATTCTTCTTCACTTTTGGTTTGTTAAGTGTTACATTCTCTAAGTCTGACATGCTTTAATAAAAAATTTCATGCTAAATAGTTCAAAAAGATATAAGAAGGGAGGGGGGGGGAAAGGATATTATGCCACACGGCCATATGGAGATTTAAAACAAGGTTACAAAAGCTGCAGGATAAAAGTTTTCTGGAGTAAATATTGAAGGGTGTGACTTGATAAACCAGTAAACAATTTGACTTTTAAAAGTATGACTTTTTTAAATTTTCAAATAAAAGATTTCTATCACTCACAAGGACCCTTAATATCATATTAATATTGAATCTTTTTTTTTTCAATAGATCTAATAATGTCTCTCCTCCATTTTATCAGTTATAGACACGTTCCTTTGATTGTAAATTTTTTAATTTTTTTTTTAAATTGGTACATCATTAGACCATAAACACAGATATATGTATGGTTACCAGGCATTAAATTTGAAAACCAGTTTCAAGCATTTGTTTCATCATGTGGATGAAACCAGTGGTTTTAAATTCAGAATCACAATGGAATGAACACAGAAATGAATTAATTATTTTTTTGTAAAGGTCTAACATTAAAATGTAGAGAAAAATTATTGCGATTTTAAAAAAAAACAAGCCCCCTCTCTGTAATGAATCCCTGTGAAATCTGATGATTTATGAGCCAAGACAGGTACATTTGCCCACAAATTCTACGAGAATCTGCCTAGGGCCCTGTTATCTAGGAATGGCTCTCAGCAATTGTGCATTCTGCAACTATGTACACAATGACAAGTTCATTCACTGGCCTGGGCATATTCACCCAAACCAAATTCAACAAATATGTTGAAAAAAAAATCAAATAGTGTGCTTCTACTGAAGAGATGAAAATCTCAGAACTATAAAATGGATGGTAATCAAACAACATTATTTTATATATCAATAAGCGGACACTTCAAGTCAACTTTAGCCTAATAACAACTAGTGCAATGATGATGCATATACGCACAACTCTAGGGCTGAAAAGATAAGTGTAACTGTAAAATTAAAAAAAAAAAAAAAGTTTAAGAGATATTGAGCTATTAATACTTTAGAAAAGAAACAGAAAATTGGTTATATGGCTAAACAAGTAAAAAAAAAATGCACACAATCTCTTCCTGAATTTTTATATGGGGGTCATTTATAAATGAAAGAAATATCTCTTTCTTCGCTGCATTAAAATTGTAAATATTACAGGAATTTTATCATCATTGCCCTTCACCCATGGGGGATACGGGCCACCAGCAACAGATCTCCACAGTCCTCTGTCCAATCCCACCTTCTCCAACTGATTCCAGGTGTATATCCCATCTTTGAGGTGTCAGCTTCTAGGTCTTGCCGCAGGGTGTTGTTTACCTGACATTAATATAATTATGTGTTACGTTCACTAGCAATTAATCAAAGCTCCTCAGATCATTTCCAAATACAAAATTAATATTCAAAGATAAGACATTTTTTTCTGAAAGCAAAAACCCATATTCAGGATGAGATTAAACCCATATTCAGGATGAGATTTGTGTACGTTCAAAGAGCATTGTTAACAGGGCAACACACAGAGGTTAGGGTGAACTGAAAAAAAAAATTTAATGCAAAGAAATGGAAATTTTTTTTTCTCGTAATTCAGCAATAAAATGTAATCATAACTATGATGTGGTTTAGTCAGGAAAAGAAACATAAAATTCTACAATGAATGATTTCCTTACCAACAGAACCCAATCACAGTAGACCAGAGTTGTGGGACATGATCCATGGGAGTTAACAAATGTGCACAGAAGAGATTAAAAAAAACAAAAAAACTCATTTCAAAAATGCTGGCAAATTACATTGTCTTACATGGAATTAGAAAATTCCAGGATAGATTTTAAAACAAATAAGGAATAAAATGGGGATTCGCAGCATTCATGAGCACAATTAAACCAAAACATAACAATTCACATGAAGGGTATTAAAATTCCTTCATGCCTAGAATAGGTTGGGCTATATAATCCATTCCACGCACAGCACATGATCAGCATTTTTAAGTTTCATTATCATAAATATTTTTTTTCATGCCTGTATTGTATGCAATGCATATTTATTCTGAAAAAATAGTAAAAAATCTTTAAGTAACAGCCAAAGTCCATCCTGCCAGCTACATTTTAATCAATTGTGACACTTTGTGCCTGAAAGTACTCTCTAACCAGGTCAATGGAACTTCAGGTGTCAAACAGCAAATAAATCATTCCTCTCAGCTATTCACACGGGTAGCCAACATGCTAATTTGGAATACATCAATGGGTTGCATACAGAAACAAAGGATAGTAAACTGCACACCACGAGACTAAAGCTGCACAGACATACTAAATGAGATGAAATGTGCATGTCAGAAAGCTATTCAAATGACTACTCACAGTGTCGAGGTTTAACCCCCACATAAAAAGTGCCGATTTAACTAAAAAATAATGATCAAAAATTTTCTCTTCTTATAACATAATTTTTTTCAAAATCTACCCGCCGTTTGATTTTTTACACTGAACCATGGTCGATCAGCAAGCACGAAATTTCATTCATATACTTACACACACAGCCATATTAACAAACCTACACTGGTAACACAGTCTTAGCTCACAACAGTCACACAAAGATTAGAACAAGTACTGACCCAGGCTTGATGCTGCCACCATTGGCTAGTTTTTCGGCTCTGTAGTTTTCATAATGACTTTCTTGAGTGACCTCTTGCAAGTCTTGCATATGTGTGCTGGGGAGAGACCAGACAAATAAAGTTAACTGCATATATGTTAACAATGAAACACTAAATACAAATGTTTTATAAATAAAAGTAACTAAATGAAACTAATGAAAGCTTTACTAATCAAAGCGCAGTCAAAATGCACATACATGTATATTACACATTTTATATTCCCTATTAAGTACAGCTCCCTTAGGCCCCTAATGGCGCATGAAGCGCAAAACTGACGACTGTCAACAGTAACAACAGAAAAATAAGTGGCCACATGGTAATATAAAAGCTTTGTTTTTTATTCCATACATCAATAAAACTAGAGTGAATTTTGTGTTACAAACTAAACCACAAAATATTAGTTTAAAATTTTTTTTTTTTACGGGCAATAAAGTGGATTTAAAGACCTGAGGGCAAAAGGCCAGCAGAGGGGATGATAAAGATGTGAGTAATACATGGTAAGACTTACATCAGCATTGTTCTCAGTTTAATGAAATCACAATGTTCTGGATTCTCTACTTCTACTACGCCCCATGGGTACATGCGACCACGAACTTTTCGGCCTTTAACCTCTATGATAGTGTTTGCACCGACCACAGCGAATGGGACTGCATTCTATTTAAAAATAAAAAAAATGGGCATTAAATTCAACATAGGTACCTTAGACAAGTTTACTAGTCTAGAAATGCATGTAAAAAAAAAAAAAAAACAACAGTGGACTTTCAAATCATAATGCCCTTTTAGGCCACATTTCGTTGGGCAATTTTAAAACAATTTAGTTGATCAACGACTCACCTTCAGCTGCCTGCACTGTTCTTTGTAGTCCTCATCTTCGTCAGAGTCGCAGTCTGGAAGAGGGTAGATTCTGATACCACATTCATCTATTTGGTCTAATATCTGGAACAACAACAACAAATAACAAAAAAAATTAACTCTGTGCTAATTATTTCTTTTAATCATGAGATCTGTATGAAAGTGTTCAACAGGGCCAGTTCAAAATGAAAGTGTTCAACAGGGCCAGTTGTAGGTCTTTATTATTGTACAGCCCATCTAAGACTATTACTGGTAAGTCAATTCACATAACAGGAGGTCAATAGAAACTGACAGAAACTTATGTGTCATACCACCAACTGAATTTACAATTATTTTTTAAAGCTGTCTGGTCTCTGATGGATTTTTGATTTCACAACCAAATTTATGCTCACACCACATACTGAACCATTTCTGGGATAACGTTTCGTTCAAAATTAAATACCATTCTTTTCTCTCAAACATTTTAGCCAAGTTGTAATTGTTTATTAATGTGGACACTGCTCCAGAATGTTGGCAGGTCCAAAAGTTGTGGACGCAGTTGCACTTAAAAATAAAATAAATCAGTATTAGCTGTGTGTCATCTAAACTACTTTTTACACTAGCTCAATCTGTCAGAACACAGGGAAGTATATTAATCATATCAGGAAGTAATCTATACAGACACAGCATAGTACCATGAAGAGCAATCACTGCGGGTTTTAAGAAAAAAAATTAAAAAATGAAACGACAAAGCGGACATTGGCGGTAAATGTGTGGAATAAACAGCACAACAAAAAATGTGACAAACCTTTCTCTTCAGGGCGGAGACTTCCAACTGTGTGAGTGTGTCAGCCTTGGCCAGGACAGGTACGATGTTCACTTTGTGGTGCACAGCTTTCATGAAGGCGATGTCTAAAGGCTTCAGCCTGGCCAATAGACAACAATAGCATAGCTTACTACCAGTGATGTATTGGTAAAATAAGAAGTAAGGGAACGCATAGTGGAAGCAAAAAAAAAAAAAGTCCTATTTTCAGCAAACTATTTTTTTCCGGTTCTGAAAAAAAAGGTAAGGGAGCGTCATTCCCCCGCGTTCCCCTCCCAATGCACCACTGCTTACTATATGTACCATACTCACTGTAGTTTTCTGATGATGTAGCTAGGTAAAGTTTACCCTATTTTGTAATGTACATTCTGATGATGTAGCTAGGTAAAGTTTACCCTATTTTGTAATGTACATTCTGATGATGTAGCTAGGTAAAGTTTACCCGATTTTGTAATGTACATTCTGATGATGTAGCTAGGTAAAGTTTACCCGATTTTGTAATGTACATTCTGATGATGTAGCTAGGTAAAGTTTACCCGATTTTGTAATGTACATTCTGATGAAAAGAATCTTCGATGAGCCCTAATGTCAGACGGACTAATGAGATGCTGTTTAAAAAAATTTTTTTTTTTGTTGAAGTAGATTTAAGCCTAAATTTTAAACAGCTCATCAGTGTGACTTGAGGGTTACAAAATTTAGCACACCCATGACTGGAAGGGTTCGTGAAAATGGAAACATACTCACCCATGACTGGAAGGGTTCAGGAAATAAAAACAACAATGAACTCTGTTGTCTATGATGTGTCGTCTGTTCAGGCCGCTCTCATCATTCAGGTATCTCTCAAACTGGTCATCAATGTACTGGATGATGGGCTTGAAGCTGGACAATCCATGGAGGAAAACAGAGAGAGTGGATTAGTAAACATTCAGTTGATGGGCAAACAGATGTAATAGCTAGACGCCAATACAGAGTGGATTAGCGAAAAAAAACAAAACAGATCAAATCTATTCAACTAGTTGGCAGGGAAACTGCACATACAAAAAATAATATTAAAAATAATTCATTATACATTGACAAAAAAAAGTTCATTTACTGTACTTAAAATTGGTTGTCAGTGATCTTATTATTATTTTTAAATATTTTGTTAAACTATTAATTATTACATACAGGAGTTTGAATATGCCACACTCACATATTTTCTGTTGGCATCAGAAAAATCTTTCAATCACATATGGAATACATTATGGGGAAATTATGAACTGATGTACAGGCCAGTTGGCAGTGATTTCCCCTGACACTAATGAAGTATTTATACACTATCCCTGCTCTAATTACCTTTCCCCTTTTTCAGGATCAAATTGACAGCCAGATGGAGATATTAAAAGAAACTCTTCCAAGACAACATGTTTTACTGAGTTGTCTGTGTCTAATGTCAAACACTTAGGTCTGAGTTCATTGTTTCACGTTAGATAATACAAGAAACTCTTCATGGCCAACATGTTTTATTGACTTGTCTGTGTCTTAGGCTTGAGATCATTGTGTCACGTCAGATAATACAAGAAACTCTTCATGGCCAACATGTTTTATTGACTTGTCTGTGTCTTAGGCTTGAGATCATTGTGTCACATCAGATAATACAAGAAACTCTTCATGGCCAACATGTTTTATTGACTTGTCTGTGTCTTAGACTTGAGATCATTGTGTCACGTTAGATAATACAAGAAACTCTTCATGGCCAACATGTTTTATTGACTTGTCTGTGTCTTGGGCTTGAGATCATTGTGTCACGTTAGATAATACAAGAAACTCTTCATGGCCAACATGTTTTATTGACTTGTCTGTGTCTTGGGCTTGAGATCATTGTGTCACGTTAGATAATACAAGAAACTCTTCATGGCCAACATGTTTTATTGACTTGTCTGTGTCTTGGGCTTGAGATCATTGTGTCACGTTAGATAATACAAGAAACTCTTCATGGCCAACATGTTTTATTGACTTGTCTGTGTCTTAGACTTGAGATCATTGTGTCACGTTAGATAATACAAGAAACTCTTCATGGCCAACATGTTTTATTGACTTGTCTGTGTCTTGGGCTTGAGATCATTGTGTCACGTTAGATAATACAAGAAACTCTTCATGGCCAACATGTTTTATTGACTTGTCTGTGTCTTGGGCTTGAGATCATTGCATCAGGTTCTCTCATGTCTAAATTATATTCCAGTAATAGATAATTCCTACTCAAATCTTTCAGAACTCCCAGATATCCCCCCCCTCCCCCCACCCCTCAACTGGTTGGTCCTTACAGAAAACGAAGCCTCATCAAAATGGACTAACTTCACTATGTAGAAACTACTACTAATGACAAACAGGTGGGGAAAAGACTAGACTGTTTCACCACAAATAAAAACTCTTCAGGGATTTTCTTTTTTTGGAATCCAAACAAACAAACAAACAAACAATCTGCTCTATACACACATACACTCAGCGCACCCATTCATATTAACATTTAAATTCCTGAAAATAAGTTTGACAGATTTGGAGAGGGAGGGGGAGATATTTTTGTTGTGGAGGCCAGTTACCAACACGTTCCAAGATACCAACAACTCCAAGATACCAACAAGTTCCAAGATATCAACTAATTCCTATTAGCAAGTTTCAAGATATCAACTAATTCCAAGATACCGAGTTCCAAGATACCAAGTTCCAACCTTTCAACAATCCCATCCGCGACCGTTCAGATCATGATTCAAGAAATTTTTTTTACACATAAACAAAGTGACGGGTCACGACTGGTCGTTCCCATGGTTACGGATAGAATCTATCTCGGGCTACCCAGTGGTAACTGTGTGCGAGGGGGTCATTTCCTCTGACAACAAGGCACGAGTGGCAAAGTCCAAGTCGGCACCGCCAGGTTCAAATTACAGACACCTGATGTTCATTACCCCCACGCACCAGCCATTCCGACGGTTGCCCAATCCCCCCGGAGTTAAGAAATATTGGCTCAGAAAGCCGTTTTCAGGATGTTAATATTACAACTTTGGCGGAGCATGAAATCAAACAGATGTATGTGTGTGTGTGTGTGGGGGTTGAATACGTATGGATGTGTAAATAACTGTGTGAAAAAGCGCGTATAGTTTCTCGTGTTTGAGAATAGGTGCACGTGTGTGTGTGAATAGGTGCCTTTGTGTGTGAATATGTGCACGTGTGTAAAGAATAGGCGCACTAAAATGTGTGTGAATAGGTGCTAGTGTGTAAAGAATAGGTGCTCGTGTGTAAAGAAAAGGTGCACGTGTGTGTGTGAATAGGTGCACGTGTGTGTGTGAAAAGGTGCACGAGTGTATAGAATAGGTGCACGTGTGTGTGAATAGGTGCACGTGTGTATGTGAATAGACGCACGTGTGTATGTGAATAGGCGCACGTGTGTATGTGAATAGGTGCACGCGTGTGTGTATGTGAATAGGTGCACGCGTGTGCGTATGAGAAGCGCTCATATGTGAGTGAGCTCTGACACGGGGGCTTTTTAATAGACAACAACAAAAAAACAAACAAAAACAACAACAACAAACTCTGAGATAAATAATGCAGAGAAATGTAACGAGATAAAATAAAATATAACACCCCCCCCCCCACTCCCCGGCCATAAATAACACCAACTCAAGAGCTTGAAACAAGGTAGCGGGTTTGTTCTTTGGTTCTGAGTAACAGGAGACACGGAGAAAGGGTAAGCAGGGAGGGGAAATGGAGGAAGTAAACACACTCATACAAAGAAAAAGAGAGAGGCACACAGAGAGAGAGAGAGAGAGGGGGGGAGGTAGGGAGAGGGAGATATGATTTTATCTGTCTTTTCACACATTTGATATTCTTCCCATTAAATTCTGGACTTCGAGGGCTGGGGGTGTGTGTGAGTGTGAAGGGGGTGAGAATGAAATAGGATGATGGGATTGGTTTTAAAAAAAAAAAGGAAAAAAAAGGGGTGGGGATTACCACGAAACCTAACAAAGCAATAAAATCCTATAAATAATCTATAAACACTGGGGGAGGGGGGTGAAAACAACACCCCAAAGACCCCAGCCCGGTAAAGAGAAAATCCTGTATTTATATTAGTTCCTGACTTAATCCAACCATTCGTTTAGTGAGCGGGGGGGGGGGGGCATGTAAATCTCTTTAACATTTATGTACATCTCACACAGACATGTAACGAGATGACTTGTGTGTTATGATGTCCGATGAGTGCATTTTGGCTCAAGGCTTTTAGAGACATTCAGGGGGGAAAGAGTATGGAGGTCATTACGTTCGAGTAACTGTTAGGGGGCTCCCTACAGTATCGGGCCACTGGTCATTCTTCAAAATGAGCCCATTTTATTGGGATAAAAAAAATGTTACCAACTGAAACAGAAATGAACAAGGTTTAATAAAAGTTACATTTTTTGACTTCGTACATATATATATATATATATATATATATATATATATATAAATTCTGAAAACATCTCTCGCTAATCTATAGCACACCCACATAATGCGCCCACATATTTTTCAACAGCATTGGGTATTCATTATTTAACAAACATTCTAATCCAGGAGTTCTCCAACTTTTTTTTTAAAGTACCGATTCTTTGAATTTTTATCAACACAAACTTTACCAGAGCCAAGTGACTTACTATTTCTTCTCTTCCACACCAGTGCCTTCCAGTTTGTTAAAAAAATTACCCTAGGGAGAAAACAACCCACCTCTTCCCCGGTTAGACTCCCCCCCAAAAAAAAAGATTATTTCGAGTAGTGTTTACTAGCTGGTCCACCCAGTCGCTCAAAGTCCCACGAGAGTGGAGAAGGCGCAGGACAACCATGTATCACTGAATCATTGAAATGTAGCTAGCGGCTTTAGGAGGGTCAAACAGCTTCACATTCCAACAGAGCACATATACAATGGGGATTGGAGTTCCAAGCCAATGTTACATTTTTTTCCGCGCAGTGTTGCCAGAATGTTTTGGACCAAAGTAGCACAAGACCTTTTTTTTTTTTTAAAAAAAGTAGCACAAAGTAAGTAAAGTTGTAAATAAACTGTATTTTTGTTTTTGCGTCTAGTATGGCCACGAAAAGTGGCGAATTTGCGAGAAGTCGCACAATCTGGGGGAAAATTGTGTTCGTGAAGAGACTTATAAAAAAAACAAACTTCACGGAGTCGTGTTTGGTGGGGGGTGGGGGTGGTGATGAGTGACTGTGATAGGAGGAGCAACTTACCAGTCGATGGAGTTGAGTGAATCCCCGAAGCCCGGAGTGTCTACGACAGTTAGCCTCAGTTTCACTCCCCTCTCCTCTATCTCGACAGTGGAGGCATCAATTTTGACGGTCTGATCAATTTTCTCTGTGAGAAGGAAAAAAACAACACGGCAATGATTTCATAACCTTCAAAAACCATCGTCAAACACATGGCCGTCCAGGTAATATCTATGTGTATATATCTATATATATATATATATTATACATACGTGCTGTGTGTGTGTGAGCATATTTACAGACATGTTATACGCAATCTATAAATAGAGTTCATCTTTATCTTCATTGTAACATAAACAAAACAAAATACCGTTTCAATTTTCTTCTTCTTTAACCGGTTCAGAAAGGTTCAATTTCTCAGAGCTTCCCTGGTGTGTGTGTGTGTGTTGCCGGTGAAAAAAAAAGGGGGTGGGGGTGGGTGAGTCTGTAATAGTGCGCTCCTTAAAATCAAAGCGGTTCTGAGGCTAAGGTGATTTCAGATGTTGACATATGGTTCCAAGCAATTGAAGTTTGGGAGATTTGTTTATTTTATATATGTGTGTGTGTGTGTGTGTCATTTGTATCTGAGGAGGTTCTTGGTGTTTTACTTTTAGACGTTGAAAAAAAAACCAAAACAAAATTTTAAACAAAAAGCTTTTTATGTTGTAATACGAAATCAAATGACCTCCCCCCCCCCTCCCAAGAAAAAGCTTATTGAAAAAAAAATCTGAGTTCGTTCATTCAGACTATAACATGCACTCTCCAACATAACGGAACACACTTTCAGTTATACTGTCGGACAATGTACATGTAAGACCAGAACAGCTCGCCTAACATACCAGCCAGGCGGGATCGTTCTTATGGGTCAGCAAACTATTCGAACCACCGCCAGACGAGTTAAATAAACAACAACAACAACAACCACAGAGTGGTTCTGCAGCAAAAAAAGAGTTCATGTTTTGTTCACATGTAATGGTGGATAGTTCCAGAGTAAAATGAAAACCCTGAGTGCATCATATGTACGCCTTAAAATTTGGTGGACCAAAAAGACAAACCGGTGTGTATGTTGGTTGTGCGGGGGGTGACGTTATTATTGATACATTTTACGCACATCACTTCAAACATGCCAAGTACATGCAAGAATGGATAACTCTTTTGTTAAGACAGCACAGAATGCACCAGTCATGGCCCCTGTATGAATGGAGTATTTTTTTTATGTATAACCGGTGAAGGAGAGGGGGTGGGTGGGGTGGGTGGTGTAGTCTCAAGTCAATATTGATCCATATTTTACTCACGGCAGGTCTCGATCGAAAATGAACTCGCAAACTCATTAGCTGACCGATGCTGGAGGGAGAGGAAGGGGGTGGGGCGTTAACCACAATTTAGTTACGGTGGTCCGTGTCAAGGTCAGTCTATGAAGGCCGGGGGCAGTGTGAATCAATGAATGACCAGGTCTGAGGACGCTACGGGCACCGATCGATTTTTTTCATCATTACTTTTTTTTTGGCTTCTCTTTTGTGGTCAGTAGATGACAAGAGTGAAAAGGAAGTGTGTGGGGAGGGAGGGGGGGAGAGAGCCATCAGCAGAGAATTGGGTCACCACTGATGGCGATAGAGCTGGTCACCATGTCCAGAGCATATATTTTTATTTTTTTGACCAGAGAAACATTGTGTAGGAAATGATGATGAGGTTTATCACTTCACTCCATCAGTACGACGACTGCAGGCATATCACGGGGAACGACGAGACTCGAGGTCTGGAGAACATCAACACACGGGATGTGGTCGGTCAAGGTCACACGGGCCGATGCATAACATTAATGCCAGCGACATGTTTACACTTTTTTGCTCTGGTACATACAACAGCATAATATTTCTTTTGATACATATCTTATGATATACACATGTACACACACACACACACACACATATATATATATATATATGTCACGCTATGTATTTATTTGTTTATATTGTTTGTATAATTTCTGTGGAGATTCTCTTCTTCTTCTTCTTCTTCGGAGGCGTTTACAGCGTGTATTGTTCACTTTTACTAACATTCAATAAACAAGGTAGCCGAGTCAATAATGACTAATATACTTTATTTCTACATCACATGAAAGATGAATAATACAACAAATCAAATCTCCTATTCACAACTTTACAACTATTGTCCTTTTCTCGATCCAAACTAAACTTCTCAATCGTCCTCTCTGTCCACTACTCCCTAACTGTCTCTCCACTTCTCTCCGTCTGACCCCCTGTCTCTATCTCGTGTCTCTAACCTGCTCTCTACCTCTGTCTGCCTCTGCCTCTTACTCTAACTAACTAAAAACTCATTTACATCCCATTATATTTGGTGATGATTTATCACGTGCTCCAAACCCCCCGAACTTTTGATTGGCTCCCAAACCCCCTTTCTAACTCATCTACATATTAATGACTCTTATTCCAGCCTAGGGATTGGTGCGGCTAAAAACTCACTGTGGGTTAGTATTTCTTTGTCTCCCTAATTACATCTATCGTCACCTATATCTAGAGGTCACCGACCTGTGCTGACAGCCTAATTCTACCTAAAACAAAGATACAACGCTGGAATTCTAGTTATCAAGGCATATGACTGTATCCTGGGCCCATGAACTTTCAATGTTGACTTACTAACTGAACAGTGATTCTAAACTTGTCTGAATATACCTAAAGCTATTGTTACAATATATATATATATATATATATATATATATATATATATATATATATATATATATATATATATATATGACTATGGTGCGGCCACCGTTGAAGTATTTCTTAACTTAAAAAAACAACAACACGAAACACATGCGGCCCACATCCGACCTCACGTGTCGCCCACCCATGACCAACACTCTTAACAGGAGCTGAGAAGAGTAACGAAAGTCAGGCGAACCATTTTGATGTGGGTGGACTATGTAACGTCTGCTCCACGAGTACGGCCAACAGGGCTTGAGACACGGAGGGAGGGGACCTTCAGGTCAACAGTCAAGCAATAAAGCTTTCTTACGGGTCAGCTCTGGCCAATGTTGATATAGTGCACGAACTGTGAACTCCCTGTAAGGATGAGATGTTCATCTCGTAGACACTACAAACCACTAATGGGACCGTTTTTTTTTCTTCTTTAAAAGTGCTCTTCTTTCATTCCCACCATAGCCCGATAGGGCATCGGCCCTGGTGGCACCACGGGAGACAGAGGAAACTTCCCCCCCCCCCATGACCTGAAATGTCTCAGGGTATGGAGAGCGAAGGGCAGAGTAATGATTCCGTTAATGGAGGCCAAGATGGTCGGTCATCATGGGGGATTCACACCGCTCGACCACAGCTTACGTGGTAAAAAGCCAAACGGCCTACACACAGTGTTGTACTAAACAGCCGATAACCAGGGAAAAAAAATATTCTGATGGTCCAGCAAGGCTGTGAGGATACAACAACAAAAACAGCGGTCAATAAAAAACAAAAAACAACGTTTACACGGCTTCAATCCAGCTACAGAATACCGGAGGAGGGAAAACGTTATCGGCACATCTGACGTCTTCAAAATGGTCTGGAGGAGGCCCGGGGGGGAAGGGATACTTTTGAATGGAATGTGACCTGGAATTTGGTTTTTTTTTTCTGAGTGCATGGAACTAACAGGAATGGTGGCAAATGTAGGACAACAATTGATGACGAGGCGTGAAGATGTTGATAATAAAATATACAAAAAAAAAATAAAATAATGTTGGGAGCAGATTCTTATAAGAGATGTGAAATAAAAGACGTAAAACTGAACGAGTGAGTAGAGAGGGATGATGGGAGGAACAGCTGACTCACGTAGGCTGATTGGTGTATAGGTCTAGGGATATAGAACGAGAGAGACAGAGAGAGAGAGAGAGAAAGAGAGAGAGAGAGAGAGAGAGAGAGAAACAGAGGGGGAAGGAGGAGGAGGTAGAGGGATGAAGAAGAGGGAGTAAGAGGGGAGAGAGAGAGAGAGGGGGAAAATAAGTAGAGGGAGGGAAGGGGACGGAGTATAAAAAGAGGAACAATAAGAATAAGGAAGACACATGCAGACAGATAGACAGACAGATAGATAGATAGACAGATATTTACACAGATAATGGTCAACAACTTACCCGATGCTGATGGAATGTGTCTTTCCGGGTACAAGTCTGTGAGAAAGAGACTGTTGACAAGTGTAGATTTACCGAGACCGGACTCACCTGGTGTAGAACAAACAAAAAAAAAAGATTTTGCCAATGAACGAAACATACCTAGATGTGTCAATAACGTGGGTAAACTTGAAAGTCTAGTAACAAGACTATTTATTAAAACAACAACAAACACAAACAAACAAACAAAAAAGGTCAACAACCAACACACGCATTGTGACTGTTTTGTGTAGCAGTCAACCTCCACCCCCACCACAAACATTAGTAGTATTAGTAGAGACCGAGATGGGGGGGGGGGCTCGATGCTATTCTTCTTCTTCTTCTTTGTTCTCGATATATGATTATGGAGGATTTCAAACGACCAGGCCTATAGTTATGATGAACTGCACTGTGGCATCCAGGTCTGTCTCGCTCCCATAAAGTTTTTGATTGAAGGAGGTTATCTGTGGCCAGAACCTGTTGCGAGCTGTGTCATGTAAGGGGCATGTTTGGAGAACATGTTCTGCATTCTCTGGAGACATCCCACATGGGCAGTCCTCACTGTTTCCAATGCCTAGCCTTCGGAACATGTGTTGTCTTAATCTGTTGTGCCCAGTTCTGAGTCTGAAGATAATATTTTGAGCTTGTCTGGGAAGATTATAATAGGGGTCGTTTTTGTCATGATCTGGGTGTTTCCTCATCCATTCCTGCTGGATCCGTTCACCTATACAGCCCTTCATTTCTTCCGCATCCAGAGGGACATCCACCTGTATTTCTTTGCTGCCAGATTTTGCCAATTGGTCAGCAATCTCATTGCCATCTACCTTGGTGTGTCCTGGTATCCATTGCAGAACTGTTTCCTTTGAGTTTTGGGTCAATTTATGAAGAGACGACCCGATATTATCACCATAAACAAAGAGCGTAAGCCAATTAGTACAATAGCCCTAAAGCGTTCAAAGATTTCTTATAAAGGGGGTGTGGGGGGGGGGTGGGGTTTACTTTACTTACCCACAACCATCAAGGTGAACTCGAAACCTTTTTTGACAGACTTTCGGTGGACCTGGTTGGGCAGGTTGGCGAAACCGACATAGCCGGACTGTTCTGGGTTGACAAACTGCGAGACAAAAGAGAAAAAAGGAAACATGCAGTTAAATAAGTTTACAGCGGAAGGTTATAGTTTACAAGAAGTAGGTTTAAGTTAAAAACAGTACTTTTAAGTTTACAGCAGTACAACAGCAACCAGGTGACATCAGACATATATGAGGCATTAGGAAATGTCTGTGTTTTCATATAAGACCATCGTAACTCACGGAAAAATACGACAAAGAAATGATAATAAATAATAATAATAAATAGTAAGTATAGAACAACAAGGTTACAACTGTGTGGGACATGGCGGTACATAGCGACCGACAATCATCGGGATGTCAGTCAGATGTCGTCATCAAAAAAAATAACATAGACGCGACTTGCCAGATTATCGGTATGGCTGTTCTCTCGGACTGTGATACACACGCCCACCAAACACGCAGACAAACTGTCCAAATATCAAGGCCTAAAAATGGAGAGAATGCAGGGGGAATGAGATCCACTGTCAGACCAGTAGCTGTGCTGGGCGCAGGGAGTTTGACGACAACATTGAAGATAAAAGACCCCAGGTAAGCTAAACATATGTGTGAACTACACAATATTGCATGGCCATGGACATCGTGGTGGAACAGATACTCGACTGTCGACCTGAGAGTTCTGGGTTCGATCCTCGGATAGAACCTTGGAATTTTTCCAGGTGTTATTTAATGCTAATTCGTCCCAACAAGTCCACCCAGCTTTAAAATGGGCACCTGACTTAATTGGGGAAGTAAAGGCGGCTGGGCGTTGTGCTAACCACACAATCACTTCATCTGCCCCGATGGCCCATTAGGGCTAAGGGAACTCGGCCAACTTGAGGAGGGCTCTCTCCATGAAATAAAACTGAAACTATTGTCTTGGTCCCGGCGGATAGGCTAACCAATGTAAGAAAAAAAGCGTGCATAGTACAATATAATAATAATAATACAGAAGCTTCCCCCCCAAACAAGCTCAAGATATTATTACTAAAAGACAACAGTGGGCACATGTGTGGTGATAGTTAAAAAAAGTTTGCTTTGAAATTTGGTTCTCACCATAATCATAGATAACAACAACAATATTCCCACGAATACCTGTTGGGATTTTTATTTTAAATGTTGGCTACAACTGGCATAAACACACAACACAATCTTTGAGTGCCTCGTACATCATTTCCACACAGAAGATTGGTATAAATGACACAGGCAGATCAATGCCCCACCCACCTGGATTTCATTCACTTTTAACAATAAAACAATTAAAATAGTTCATCAACAACATTTTTTTTTATAGAAATAAAAGATACGATTTTGTTCTAAATGGTGTTTCTACGTTTCCTGCAGCCTTAGTTTCCCTAAAAGAGGGAAGAGATCGGTGAAAAGGGGAGGGGAGACGTTACAATTTTTAAAATGTATCTTCTGGATTAAGGTTAATGAATCATTTAAAAAAGATCAGCGTGGATCAATTCCCCTTATTTCCATGAACACTCTGAGAATAGCGTAACGTTATTTCTTCAACTGACTTTTTTTTTGTTTCATTTCTCCCAACACAGTTGCGCATGAAACATCATTTGTCATCACGGTATACCGCGCCAGTGCGCAATTAGAGTCCGTGGTTTTAAAAATATAAAATAAAACTGTGTATATAACAGACACTGACAGTTGAGCATCTGTTACAAACCACAGGGCACTTAGCAAGTGTTGGGGATGAGGTGGTGGGGGTGAAGAGGTAAATAAATGACCCAGACAACACTGGCGTAGACAGTCCCGTGTTTTTATTTCGAGGCGAAACGCTTTTTGAAAAAAAAAAATGTACAGGAAGACAAATTCACAACATGGCTAGGGATTGGAAGAGGGGGGGGGGTGTATTCCCACAAGCCGGAGTTTAAGCACACTGGCGGATATTTTGGCGGCTTCAAAAAAAGTTACATACATGTATTACGTAAACACACAAGTAAAAAGAGCGCACACAAAACAGAAAAATTTAAATCAAATATTGACATTACACTTTTACACATCTGAAGGACATTTTTTTTTCTCCTTCTTCTGGGTTTCGGCGGTTTTGGTTAGAAAACATCTGGCCATCACACCGTTGTTCCCAGCTCGTGAAGTTATTAGCAGAAAATTGTTGCCGGCGAGAGAGAAGAAATATTTAAGGTGAGTGATGCGCTAATTAGCCGAGGCAGCGTACAACAAAGTGCCAGCAATAAGCAGGGAGAATATTTAAAAACACCGCTACATACACACACACACACGCAATGCCAGCGGTAAGGAATCGGTAGGGGGTAAATTCTAAGCAGTGTTAAATAATATGCATCGTGTCGACATTGCAAAAATGACGTCATGACAATCAGATCATGGCGGTTATTGCAAAGACCGTCGGTGTTAGAATGCCACAGCGTGCTAATAATTAGCGGCAAAAAATGTTTTCTGTGTAAAATTCTTTTACGTTAGCACAAAAAACTTTTTTTTTAGAATGGTGGGTGGGGGTTGTGTCATGAATAAAAAAAATATAAAGCACAACATTTGAAATTCAAAGCGAAAGTCAAAACGTTTTAATGGGAGAAACGAGAACAACACGTCGGATCACGATGATCATATTTCCCCTCAAGTTACACACACCCCTCACGTTACACACACGCACATACACAAAGTCCAAGTCATTAGTCTTGCACTAATGAAAGCCTACACACAGACACACACACACACTTGTAGTGGCTCTCGACCAAACATCCGGGCATGAGGCACTCAGACCACACGAGCTAAATTGTTATTTGAAGTAATAATGACAAGCAAAAAAAAAAAGGTTTCTACTAAGTCAACCACCACAGGGCGTCTCGGGTTTTGTATGAATGGGCCTTTTTCTGTCCCTCTCTCTCTCTCTCGGTGCACGTCATGTAGCTTATTCGTTCGGAAATTAATTTATTCTCAACGCAACTCCGATGCTCGTTTCGGTCACCTCCGAGAGAAATGGCAGCCATGCAACAATAACTGAGATCCATTGTGTCGATCAACCTATACTAACAATCTGAATGGAGTCCCTGCAAGGATCATATTTTTTTTTTTTGCATCTCTTAGATCCTATAATCCACTAATGAGACCGTCTTTCATCCCCCACCATTACTGATAGCGCTGTGGACATGGAGTCACC
The DNA here is from genome assembly GCA_021962125.1 of Bulinus truncatus. Taxonomy (NCBI): domain Eukaryota; kingdom Metazoa; phylum Mollusca; class Gastropoda; family Planorbidae; genus Bulinus; species Bulinus truncatus. The sequence continues at coordinate 28,484,477 of JAGDYQ010000001.1, forward strand.
ACGGGAGACATGGAGGGGAACTTTCACCATGACCTAAACAAAAAAAATCACTTTTAGTTCTCACGAGAGGTCCGAACTAGGGACCCTCAGGTCGACAGTTGAAACGCTTCACACCGCACGACCATCGCCCCGCCCCCTTTACACTATTAACAGAGTTTGATGGGGGTACACACTGCACTGGGCTGAGAACACTTGGGCAAACATGCACGGCTAAAACGAAAACAATGTAATGAGGGGGGGGGGGACACCATCACCATAAAAAAAATGCATGCAAGTGTTTGCTATTTTTGAAGACAGGAACCAAAAGCACCAACAGCCACCACAGAAAAAACGCCGGAGCCCCCCCCCAACCCAATATAAAAGAAAAAAAAATGAAATAGGGGGGGGGGGGGGGGCCCCCGGCCAGCGACCCCCCCCACCCCCTCTCGGCGTGCCTGACTAGGACTGCCCAGTTTTACGAAAACTATTAAAAAAAAAGTGGGTACACAGGTGTCGATAAGTATGGGAAACACTGCTCTAGGCAATCTTTCTTTATATTTGGCCCTCAGTGTTTCCAGTTTGGGCGGTTGTTTGATTTTTTTTTTTTGCTTAGGCCTCCCGCCTAAGTTGTTCTCACTGGCGGATATTTTGCGGCTTCGAGACGCATGCCCGTAGCGTGCGGGGGGGGGGGCCTGGGGTGCCTCATCCCACCCCCACCCTTCGTTTTGTCTGGCCCCTCTCTGCTTGTTTGCTCTACTTAGTAACATTAATTTCCTGCCCCCCACCCCCGCTATTGGCCTGGCCCCTGGAGTAGAATTTTCATGCTACGGGGTTGCTTCGAGGTATTACATTACGTAAATAATTTTTTTAAACGATGGACGCAAACAATTTAAAAAATCGGATGCAAATTTCGACTATTCTTCTCACCTATACTTATATATCTGATGGGCTTTCGGCGGGTTTCGTTTTTTTTTTCTGAGTTTCGGCGGTTTTTTTCGTTTAACACATCTGGCAACACATGGTGGCACTGAGTGCAGACATCAGTTACCACTGACATAAATAGCGTATCACTTTATTGCCAAAACAAAAATAATATCAATAAGTGACGTACGTAGATGTGAATTTGGAGTGAGGTCTCACATAATGAAACCATAAAATTAAACCAATCAAATAAAAAACAATGCATGTAGGCGGCTGTCAATGGCTTAAGAATGGGTTCATCAAAGATTAAAAAAAAAAGAGCGGCGGGCGGTGGGGGGGTGGTGGTGATATAAAGAAGGAGTGTATGCCAGCAAAATCAATTAACCAACATTGGTGTCAGCTGGACTCGGATAAAAAAACAAAACAAAAAAAAAAAATTGTGCAAAATAAATGAAAAGAAAGCCCATACACGACGGTCGAGCTCCACGGAGATTAAACTCACAACTTTTCGTTCTAGCAGAAGAGCATTTAGAAGGATGGTCAGGTAATAGTTTCAAATACATGTACACTTTAAATAAACAACATGATTAGAGAGAGAGAGAGAGGGGTGGAGGGTGGGGGTGCGTTTTATCTAAGAGGCGACATGGAAACCAGTATCTGTCAACTCTACAGACTCACACACTTCATGGTGCGGGTGGGGGGTATTAAAATTGATAAATTCCTGGCGGGTTGCTATTGCAGTGAATCATGTAGACTTTTGGAAGCAAGCCAGAGTCACATCAGGGGTGTAGTCAGAACTACATCCACCAACTTAAACACGGAACTACATCCACCAACTTAAACACGGCACTACATCCACCACCTTAAACACGGCACAACATCCACCACCTTAAACACGACACTACATCCACCAACTTAAACACGGCACTAACATAAAAGGCTATTGCTGGGCTTAACACCGAAATGAGTGACGGTCCGGATCTTGGCTGTTATAAGCGACACAAAGGAAATAATAATAATCAGTGGCGGCGGAACGGAATATTTTAAGGGGGGAAAGCCAAAATTCAGGGGGGGGGCGCCACCCCCCCCCCCTTAAAATTTAAGGCGGAGGGCAAGACACATTCTTGAAAATACAATGTTTGACCTATAGTCTTGTAAATACAATGCTCAACCTAGAAACTTTGGGACACTGATTCTTTGTATCATTAAGCAAGCCCATGTGAAAGTTTGGCGCCATACATACGAAACCAGACAGTAGATAATTAGCTTTTCACAACATTTGTTTCTTGATAATACATGGACACTTAGCCTTGCTTTTAATTCCAGCCTAACTAGGTCATCTAACTTAACAGGTATGTGTCCCCAAAAATACAAACTCTCTCTAAACATGACCCACATTGTAATAATTTCCGGCCCTTCCAAAGTGTGTTACAAAAACATATTACCGACCGTGCTCGTTACATCGTCTGGCGGGTACAGCTAGTATTTAATATTTAGCGCTAAAATAAAAAGTGGGGGCCCGGGGGACGCTTGTATTTGGACTCCGCTCCCCCCCCCCACCCTATTTATGCCACTGAATATTATTCTATGTTTATTAACTTTATGAATGATACACATAAAATGTTGACATATACCTTGCTTTTTAAATCTTTTTTGTATCGTAATGTCAGTTTGTTTACAAATTTAATAATGAAATTAGATCAGAAAATAATTATCATGAATGAAGATGAACACGAAACTGAAACCGGAACCTCCATAAACAAAAAGTAATTTATGAAAAGATAATAAATAATTGCATTTACTTTAAAAATGACATTTGCCGTCATTCGGTAGATGGCAACACTTTTTAAAATATGCCACAACAACTCTCAATAATGTGATTACTGTAAAATGTCAATTAATTATAATTTCTTTGAAATATTAAATTTAAGAAATAAATCAAATGAATTATGAAAATGAAACATGTAAACTAAAATGAATTACAAAGTTAAAAAAGTTAAAGTTAAAATTTTAGGGGGGGGGGCAGACTGGAAATTCAAGGGGGGGGGCGCCGCCACCCCTTAAAAGTTTTAGGGGGGGCAGCCCCCCCCCTGCTCCGCCGCCAGTGATAATAATAGAAATTAGGCACAGAAATGTCTCACCGCTTCTTCGGCAAACATTTGAAGTTCATCAAAACATTAATGGTGTACAACAAACCATCCGGCAGGCACACACACACACACACACAAATGGGAAATTTGTCGGCCAGGGTTGTCCACATTAACTGACCAGTCTAACGACCACAGACCGTGAAGGCAAGTAAACACTGAAACATTAGCGACTACTGCACATTGACAGTGGAATTCGCTTGACTAATTTCAAGCATGTGGCGGTCTTCTGGACGAAGCCGGCCAACTGGCCAGCGGTCACGACAGTCGTCTCACCCCTCCCCTCCCCAGTTCCTGTGTACAATAAATGAACTCCAGCTGAAGACAACACCGACTACAGAATGGATAAGCACTGATTGAGCACTGCTAGAACACCGCGTTAAGAAATAACGTGGGGCATATAAATTGGTCCAATACATGAGAGGAAGAGGGGGGTGGGGTGGGTGTTGAGGGTTTCAGTCTATTCGAAACTTTTTGAGGTCAGGTAAGATGTGGAAGAGGGTGGGGTGGGCGGGCGTTGTCAGGTCTATCAGATGAAATGCACAACAACGGACGCAGGCGACATTCAGAAAGTCAATTATATAATACAGTGGATTCCGCTTAATTGGGACAGCCGCTTAGTTGGGACAGCCGCTTATTTTGGGACAAATCTCAAAGAAACCAAACCAAGAAGCCAATGGTATATGTGTATGTTTAATTGCGACAGCCGCTTAATTGGGACAAAAAGCCTCGGTCCCGATGTGTCCCAATTAAGCGGAATCGACTGTGTATATATATATACAGGGTGGTTTCCATCAAAACATGGTGCCCGCGGGTGAGGGTAGCAGAATTCCTCAGGTAATGGCGTGTACATTGTGTGTATGTGGGGATACCTGTGAGGTTTATAGCGTGTCTTTTAAAACGTCAACATAGAAATGAGGCTAAGGTAATACGCGTGAGGCGGGGAGGTAAGTGAAAACATCAATTAGTGAAATTCCAAGCCTCAAAACAACAACAAACAAAAAAGTTTCAAGTGACCTCATTACGTACAGGTCGTTTCACTTAGCTCCACGTTTAATAAACGGCAGCTTTTTTTTTTATAACCATCTCTTTTAACTTGTTCAGAGCTTTGTAAGTGCGAGATTGCCAGATTGTGCTACTTTTCGCACATAGTTCGCAGCTATTTTTTAGGGGCGTACGCTATAAAAAAAAGAGTTCCACAGAGTATTTTTTTTTATTATTTACAAATAGTGTGTTACTTTGGTCAAAAACTTGCTGGCAACACTGTGCGTGCGTGAAGTACAGCTCCGAACTGTCGTTAATGGCGCCCGAGGTGGACTTTTAAAAAATGCCGCTCACGTTCCAAAGAATACTTAAGGTGAAAATCTGCTCCTTATTGGAAGTTAAAAAAAAAGTGTGTTTGTTGGTTGGGGGGGGGGTGCTGATCGCCTTTCTTTAATTACGGCGCTGGTCAAGTCGCACAAATGATTTCAACATTTTCGTTTCTTCACTAAACGAACGCTAGTCCATAGTCTAGAGATCTTGTTCAGAGAGACTTGGGTGGAAACAACGTAATAATAATGTCAAGTTACTTAATAACTAGGAGAAAATATAAAAATCTGAAACTTTTTAAAATAAATATATATATATATATATAAGTTCTTTCTGTAACATATGATGCTATTAATTCCCCATTATGTATGACATATTATTAATATATGACACCAGTGGCCAATCTGTTAGCAACAAACATATAGTGCTTTTAATGTCTTTCACACACTCGAAATATTTGTAATTGATGCTTCTCTCTCTCTCTCTCTTTCATACCATAGTGATCGTCTATTCGACGCTGACCTGTCGCAACATTGGCCGATATCGATGGCCACTGTCTGATACTGGCCGGTCAGTAAACAATTGCCGTAACATATGCTAGTTGCAATGCAAACAAATAACACACCAAAAAAGAAAAAGTACAACAATGAGTCTGGGCAGTGTCGAACCTAGGGATTTGAGGGCCCGGGGAATGGGCCTCTTTGGGGGCCCCTGCATTTAGACATTCGACATTATGACATGAGATAATGTGCTAAATATATAATGTAAAAAAACTGGGGGGGGGGCTCTCAAGCTAGGGCCCGGGGGGACTTTCGAATCTGGACCCCTCTTCCCCCCCACCCTAGGTATGCCTCTGAGTATGGGTGAAGGGTTGGTCGTAAATGGGTCTATTCCTGACCTTGAAAGTGTGAAAAACAGAGTACCTCAGAGTCAAACACAGTGTATGTGAGCGACAACAGGGCTGGCCCGCAGCACACAACACCAGAGCACAGTGAAAATATAGCATTAGCAGAACAAATTGAATAAACAATATGGCGGCCAGCTGATACGTTCTCTGGTACAACGCGCCGTGGTGGGAGGGGGGAGAAGAGAGAGCTATGAGGGTTGACGCCACTCTGGTTCTTTTTCATGTGCGGAAATAAACAAAAAAAAAATCCGCTTTGAAAGGGACAGGCCCAAGGAGTCAGCGGGGAAGGCTACAGCCAAGGGAGAGGGGAGGGTGATAAAAGTGTAATTATGAAAAAAGTGTAATTTACGGAAAAGCCTAAGTTACGTCATATAGAGATAGGGCGGAAAGTGGGAGGGGTGGTGGTGGTGAGAGATTATCTGGTTCCACGGTCTGAAGGAAGTGGCCAGAGACTTGCAAGTGGTTGCTATGGTAATTATAAAGTTAAGAGCAGTCGGTGTTTACTCACAACGTTATTAATGGTGGATTCAGTGAAACAGTTTTAACAATGACCTGCTAGGTCGGTCCGTCTAGTACTATAAAGTCAGTCTGTATGCACAGAAACAAAACCAACTTACGCTGAAGACATCAACTCATCGGACATTCCTATTTACACAGCGCTTAGTTGGGACAGCCGCTTATTTGGGACAAAGCTCAAAGAAACCAAACCAAGAAGCCAATAGTAAATTTGTATTTTTAATTGGGACAGCCGCTTAATTGGGACAAAAAGCCTCGGTCCCGATGTGTCCCAATTAAGCGGAATCGACTGTATATATATATATATATATATATATATATATATATATATATTATCTCGGCCCAATGAATTCAAAAGAAAAATAAAAGTATCGTATAGAATACAAGAAATCAGGGAATCAACTGGCTACTGTCTAATGATATTAATCACCAGCTACCAGTGATGGCCGACCTAACACGTGATCACATGGCCGGTACAACTACCGCCGGTAAAACCTGATGGCCATGTTTAAGTCCAGGTCAAGATCACCGACACAGTTAGCTGCTACTACTACAGAAACTGACTGCAACCACACCCCCTCCCACCCCCAACAATCCCCTAAGGAAGCAACAACCAGAGGTCCTGGACTCCTCACGCGATACCCCCATGCCGACCTATCACCTCCTGATATCTCCACCCCCCCCAACCCCACCCCAGACGAGCCATAGATAACAGATGTTTTAAAAAACGAAACTAGGCCGGTTTCCAGGCGATAGCGTCTCGCCCCCCCCCTTCTTACATCCATGGAGCCTAGGCAAAGCCGGCCCGCCGTGCCTTGGCAAGTTATGCGTTGAAAACATAGGTAAGTGCTTGGTTGACTCACCAAGAGTTCTATAATTTGGTACTCGCTTCGAAAATGGCGCTCGATTGAGTTACAATTAAACTGACACGAGGTTTACTTCCACATTTAAACGCGTGTGTGCGTGGTCCGTCAATGCATATTTTCATCTGGCTATTGTAATGCTACGTCACTGTTAACATCATGCATTTTGATTTGTTAACTTATCCAACGTTGAGCAAGACAACAGGTCGACGCAACTGTAGTAGTCTCCCTTTTAGCTCACCCCCCCCCCCTCCAAAAATCTTCTGAGGCAATGTATTGAAAGCAAAGTTCAATTATTAAGTAGTTGATTATTTCTAAAGCGACCATCATCTCGGGAGAGGGGGGAGAGTCAAGCACAGTGACCCTAGCTAACGACATTGTATAGGGGGTGTGTGGGAGGGAATGGCTAAGATCAGGGAAATCGAAATAAAAATGTAATCAACGCACACACACACACACACACACACACACAAACTACGTAAAAATGATACATACATCACATCACATCCAAGACGACACCAGAAAGGAGATATTCAGAAGGTAAACAATATTGTTGCCTGTGACATATAGAACGAAGGTGTTGTGGTCTCTCTAATGGCTCAGCTTCCCCACAGTCCATAGAAAGTGTTATTACACGCTTACACAGTCCATGGCATGTGTTTTGATTACATGCCCAAACAAGCTGTAAATAAACAACAACCTAACGCGCGCGTGTGGACTACATTCACACTTTTAACTCACTCTTGCGCCACACCACACCAGCACACACACACACACACACACACTCACACACGTGTATTATTCCAATACTTAAATAGCGACTAGTTTTTTTTATGTGTGTCTGTGTACGTAGGACAACTTCAAGTACCGAACCAACGACTGTGACCTACACCGAAATAAACCACAGGACGTGATTGGGTTATAAACGGAAAAAATGAGGGAGGGGGAGGGGGGAAGTGAGTGAGAGAGAGAGAGTAATATTCTAATTTTCTTCCTGCATCTAAAATAAATAATGCATGCACGTTCATTCATTTCCAGCCG
>JAGDYQ010000001.1:28494661-28519661 GCA_021962125.1 Bulinus truncatus
AAATGTATCTAAATTAACAATTATCATTAATATATGTATTAATTCATTACATTAGTCTAACTTTTAAAAAAGTTTCTGAGACGGAACGTATTTGAAAACAATGATCTGCTTTCAATTCAGTTCTATGCTACAAAAAAATAAACAGCTTATGGATGAAGTGAAAAACAGAAAACATTACAGTCATATGTCGGCATTTTCATTATGTGTAATACAGTTGAGACAAGAGACGGGCTCCAGTATTCATTGCGTTCTAGCAAAATAATCCAAGCGCTGTAACTCTTTACTACCCCCACTCAGTCAAAGAAAAACAGGGTTAACTTCCCCTCTCATGGGTAAACCTATGTTTTTTTTTCTCCAGCAAATAAAGTTTCCGTACACTGATACCGCAGTAAATTTATTATTACAAATATCACCCAATGCTCCCATGTTATTTATAACTGGCCAGCCTAGATAACTATTCTTCAGCGGGACGGCAGGTGATTTTGACATACGTGGTGCCACAATTGGCCAATCTGCTAAGACAGTGATTCTCACAATTTTACGCTTCGCGGGCCAACTCGTGACAACCATCTACAAAAGAACAACCACGTCAACGAGAGAGCCAACGAAAGCGTCATTTTCCATTGTACTTAAAAGACTTTTAGTTTTGCAGAGAGGTAGAGCTGTTATTATTTCATACTGTTATAACCCCCTGCCATAGGTGTGTGTGTCAAGTCTCTGTAAGGATGAGGTGAAATCTCTTAGTTCCTATAAACCACTATGGGACGGTTTTTTATGGTGCCTTTCTTTCATCCCTACCATAGCCAATAGTGCAATGGCCTTGGAGGCACCACGGGAGATATATCGGGAACTTGAACCAAGACCTGAAAAATTTCCTTGGTCCTCACCGGAGATCGAACCAGGTACTTTCAGGTCGAAAATCGAGTGCTTTAGCACACGACCATCCGTCTCCCTTCCCTGCCATAGGAAGTGCACTACCCTGCCATAGGTAGTGTGTTATGAATAGGGAATTCCCGTAGACCAGCGCGCCGTATAACTTAAAGCCTCGAAAGCAATGGCTTTGTGACGTAAGAGCAGCAGGGTTGTGCACTGCAGAATGGTCGCCACTGTAGTTGCTGATTGTAAACAGATAATTAAATGCTCCGTTTTTGAACCCACGCTCGTGCAATAGTGAATTCTTAAGAGCATTAACTCTCGAACCTCTTTATTGTAGATTTAATGTATAAGAGCAGTCAGTGGATGGAGTTCACAAGTGTAGAGATAGGCAGATGAGTTTAGAGACTGAAGGGCTGTAGACCCTGTGACCATCTTGAGAGACTGAGCCAATAAAAAGAATCATACTCACCAAAACACTTTCGTAGACATGTAACCAACCAAAAAAATATCTAAATAACTGTAACGTAAAAAAAAAAAAAATTAAAGCAGAATGTAATGTGCTCTTTTGAACTAAACCTTTGAAAATAAAATGTTGGTTAAATGTAGAATTTATTTCGAGTAAACACAAAGGAAAAAAAAACTGAACTGGGGTGTGGTGGACTCATTAAGATACAATTACTTCCTTTAAATTAAAATGCCATAATATGTTATGGAAGTCTGTGAGCACCGCTGGTGCCAGTTGAACCAGACGTCTTCACCGGTTTTTTTCCCCCCATTTAGCTAGCGCTGTGCCATCACAACCACCACCGATTCCCCCCCCCCCCCCCATACTCACTAAAACACTTTCATAGACATGTAACCAACCAAAAAAATATCTAAATAACTGTAACGTAAAAAAAAAAAATTAAAGCAGAATGTAATGTGCTCTTTTGAACTAAACCTTTGAAAATAAAATGTTGGTTAAATGTAGAATTTATTTCGAGTAAACACAAAGGAAAAAAAAAACTGAACTGGGGTGTGGTGGACTCATTAAGATACAATTACTTTCTTTAAATTAAAATGCCATAATATGTTATGGAAGTCTGTGAGCACCGCTGGTGCCAGTTGAACCAGACGTCTTCACCGGTTTTTTCCCCCCCATTTAGCTAGCGCTGTGCCATCACAACCACCACCGATTCCCCCCCCCCCCCCCATACTCACTAAAACACTTTCATAGACATGTAACCAACCAAAAAAATATCTAAATAACTGTAACGTAAAAAAAAAAAATTAAAGCAGAATGTAATGTGCTCTTTTGAACTAAACCTTTGAAAATAAAATGTTGGTTAAATGTAGAATTTATTTCGAGTAAACACAAAGGAAAAAAAAAACTGAACTGGGGTGTGGTGGACTCATTAAGATACAATTACTTTCTTTAAATTAAAATGCCATAATATGTTATGGAAGTCTGTGAGCACCGCTGGTGCCAGTTGAACCAGACGTCTTCACCGGTTTTTTCCCCCCCATTTAGCTAGCGCTGTGCCATCACAACCACCACCGATTCCCCCCCCCCTCACACACACACACTTTCAAGTGATCTGATGGTCAGAGACAGGTGAGAAATTTCTCTATTGCCCCTGATCGGCTCACTAGAAAATAAAACGTAAGGAAAGATGTAAGCACCGTTAAGACGCGACATGAGATGGGGGAGTTGGTGGTGGTGGTGGTGGCAGTGGGAAGAATAGAGGGAGGGGGGGGGCTGGGTGATAATGAGTGAGAGTTCAAATATACACAAACACACGGGGGCAGCCAGATGTTGAATGTTGTCTGTCCACACACCGACCCACACACACACACTCCCTCACTTATACCTGGTAACCATAATTACGTCTTTAACTTTTGCTTTTTGTGTGTGCTGAAATAGTATACAGCGGATCACCCTAATGTCATTTCAGTCATTTCAGTTATTCAGTCATTTCAGTTATTCAGTCTTTTCAGCCATGTCAGTTGTTAAGGTTGTAAGTTTCTTGATGTTATGGGTCTGACTGCTGTTGCAGTTAGACTAAACTTGGAGGCGTTACTGTGGTAGCGTGTCACTTAATCTCTCACACACAAACACTGGTCCAATCAATGCACAATTCAATGTTGCTGATTCATTATTTTATTATCGTACGTAGACATTAACAATATTATCAAACTTTATACGAAAGTAGATGACATAGGCACATCTTAGAAGTATCTAATAAACTATCACTAGCAAGTCTAAATCAAATTAATAACTTCTTCAAAGTTGGATAAAAAAAATATGTCCTACACGTATAGGATCTAAAATATAACTTAACCTTCTTTGAAGGTGATAAAAGACTATTAATTAACAATACCACTTCATAGCTCAGAATCCAATTTACCACTAACTAGCACGAGATAAAAATCATGACTGCCTCTCGACAAAGTTTGTATCCAAGTAAAGAAATCTTCATGTGACCTCAAATAGCAACCAATACGTCACATAGTAAATATTACACATAAACATAATTCATATTATTTTGAAAAGTGCGGTGCGCAAACTCAAGATTAATAAAAATAGATTTATGAATATCTGCACCAATCCTTCGTACTCTACATCAGTTATTCAATTTTTTCAGTCATTTCAGTTTTTTTTTTCAGTTATTTCAGTTTCCTATCGCGACATAGAATCAGTCAATCGTAGAGAGGCATGACCTATATTTAACTTAGATGAATCATATAATAAACTGCCCGGAAGTTTATAAAAACGCCAACCCAAAATGGGCATTGGTAAAGTTAACGGAGTTACAAGTAAGGGCGGTCCTGGTTGGACGACCGGGCTTGTAAACAAAGGATGTCTGACCGGGGGAACCAATTTGGAACTTCCAGCAAAAAGTTCAGACCGATCCGCTACTAGGCAAAAAAACTTGTCATCGGTGATGAAGTAAATGCACAGCATAAGTTGGGAGTTCGGTACACGCGTTCTCCGCGTACAGAGAGTGGAGTCTGTGACTCACACAACGGACGACACAGATGACTCATGATTGGGGGGACAGTGGCGTCACCGACACGATATCGACCAAGGACACTTGACAAGGCCAAGATCTGGACAGTCTTTTTTTTTTCATTTCTTTAAAAAAAAATCACCCGAAAGTAATAAAATGGTAGTGGGTGTTAAAATGAAAGGGATCTTTTTTAAAAAAAAATGTGTTTGAATTTATTCTTAACCCGTGTGAGCTGAACTAAGATAAAACTTACAATCTGTATATCTTGTGGTACAGATGTGGCTGTCCTTCAGACAAAAAGGAACTAAGATATAAAGCGATAAACGGGGAACTAAATTAAATACCCCCCCCCTCAACCCCTCCCCCCCACACCTCAACGACCAACTGACAAGATCTGTTAAAAAAAAAACCCAGCTTGAACCTGACACAAATGAATTATTTGGTGTGCCATGATTATCTTGGCCACCCGTAAATCACAGCAGGGACGTTCGACAGAGATTGGGGGGGGGGGGGTGGCGGTCATGATTCCGGCATGGTGCAGCATTTATCTAGCCGTGTCCCAACAACTATCAAGTCTTCTCCTCACACACTATATATACTGCCATCACCAGCAACACATGTTATGGGAAACACAGTGGCGTACCTAATCGGAGTAAGGCCACCAAGGGCAGCATGAGGCAGATACAAGTTTACATATGTTTGTCTGGGAGGAGTGGGGGGGGGGAGGGGTGCATTATGGTCATTTAAAAAACAGTCTTGAGAATCAAAACGTTATATTTTGTTAACTTTGTACTGGAATGGATTGGGAAATGAGAGGGAGGGGGGGAGGAGGGGATGGAATGGGTGTCCTCCACCCAAAACACAACTGCACTAACTACCAATTTTTTTTTTGAGAGCCTCGGACTGACGTTAATAAACATTTCAAAAAACGACAACCGTATTTCTATCCTTTGTATTTAAAACGTCAAACCATGATGAGCCTTGAAGAGCTCGTGATGATCACATCATGGCAACTCTCCGTCTGAATGGATCATGGAGAGTCACCAACACACAGACCAACACACTACAGACGTTTTTGGTTGCCACAGGAGCATTCTTAAAAGTAAGGCGGACTAGATAAAGTTAGGAACGAACATTGCTAGCAAACCGAGACCCCCCCCCCCCCAATAGACTTAAAAAAAAAAGGGGGAAGGAAATGGAGATGGATTGGTCATTCAATCGGGAAGGCACCAAAAGAAATTACGAAAAAGAAAATGGCCCAAGGCCAGGTTGGTCACCCAATGAACACCTGGAGAAGGTCATCCTGTAAGCATGGCGTGAAGTGTTGCAACCTTCAATGGCGTAAATTATAAAAAAAAATAAAAGACCCGGGTGAGGCCCTTTGCTCCGCAAAGAATCTGCGCCGACATGGTGGGGTTTGGTTCGTTGCCCTCGAGACAGAAGGGTTGTGGAATTGCATGGGATTGTGCTGTCGATCGAATGGGATTGTGGTGCGGATTGAACGATAATGGTTGGTAGGTACTCGAAGGTCACGTCGTTAATGTATATATATACCCTCAACGGACCGAAAAAAAATTACAAGTTATATGTGTTATTGAAACATAATTTTTGTTTCTTTCAACATTTTCTTCCAAAAAAAAAAAAAGGGGCCTTAAATTTTACAAAATTAAAACAAAAACAACTTTATCTTATTGAGTTTTTATGTTAAAATTTTCTTTTCTTCAACTTTAATGTGCAATAAAATTGCCTTATCTGGATGTATGACACACACACACACACACACAAAATAGCTTGAAATTGTTTTCACAATCTAAATTAAATAAAACATATATACAAAGTGGGGTGGGGTGGGGAGGGGGGATTGTCCAGATACCGAACCAATCAAAGTAAATGTCCGGCTTGACCAAAGTCGAAACTTTCCGCCGTGTGTCGTCATTGTTTACATGGTCGTCTGTTCAAATCAATCGTCAGCAGCACTAGACTATATAAATATTCAGGGAAGCACTAGACTATATAAATATTCAGGGAGCACTAGGACTATATAAATATTCGTGCATGTACAGGCTTACAAAACAGTTTAAACCAATCGAACATAAGGTCAAGTGACTAACATTAAATTATACATGTGTGTAAATATAGTTGAATATTCTGGTGCAATAAAATATAACGCTAAGCAGGTGTTCAATGAAAGAGAAAGATACAAAACTGTAACCGGAAACACAAACAAAGTAAATATAACCCTGTAGGAGTTTTTCGAGCAACAAAAAAACAAAACAAAACAAACTATCCAGCGGAAAGATTGTGTGAGCACCTCCACGGCAAGCAGCAGCCACGGAGTACAAGAATACACACAAACAGAAACTACAAAAGTGAACTTACTGTCGGATTGGTGAGCAGCTTCCCGAAGGTCAGTTCGCCGGCCTTGGACCGAATCCTGAAGAGCTTCCGAGGGTTTGGGTTGGACGAGTCCACCGAGGACTCTGAGGTGTCGCTCCCAGCCGGGCCGACTGAAGACTCCCTGGACGGGCTGTAGTTGGGACGAACGGGCGACGAGACGGGGGTTCCGTTAGGGGTGGACATGGTCAAAGTTCAAATCAACAGAGCACACACACACACACGCACAGACACACACACACACACTAAATAAAGGGTCGCAGAATTGCTCAGCTGCAGATAAAATCTAACAGAGCACGCGACCAGGTGTATCCAGGATGAAGAAATATAAGTTCGCTGTCAGTCGCGTGTTGTTGTATGTAATCCAGGTAAGAGGTAAGATATTCCAGGCATGGGTTATTCACAGCGTTATTCACAGCCTATCACGTGTGGTAAAAGAATCCAGGAAGCGAATGGGTAAGCTAATTTCCAAACATTGAAATCACAAAAAACAAACCCACGTTGAAACTAAAAAAAATTAACCGAAAATAATATATATATATATATTATCATATATAATAATACCCATTTCCAGTGTGCGTTAAATCGAAAGTAAAGAATGAATACAACAGTATTCCAGTTTAAAATACAACCATGAAAAAAATCGGATCTGCCCGAAACCAAAAAAATAACATAGCCTACCGATCAAGCCTAAGGGGATATAACTCTATGCAAATGTTTTGCAGGGTACAGCTAGTATATATATATATATTTATATATATATTACATATGTTGTAAGGTTTTATCACAATTTATTTCCACTTTGCATTGATACGAATCGTACACTATGAATATAAAAAAAGTATCGTAACATACGGTATAAACAAGACAGCAACAGTTTAGACCACGGTTGGCGAAAGTTGAATAAAGAGATAAGTGATTATGATTTGCAAAAAAAAAAAAAAATACATGTACCAAATTAGCAATACATTATAAACACAAAAAAGGTTATGTTTTGAAAGGAATAGTAATTTTTTTTCCCGTTTTCTAGTCAAATATAAACTATTGTGTTATATTGATAGTAAAGTCTTTGAAACGGTAACTATTACAGCGGTGTGTAAACGATCTTGACATTACAAGATTAACGTGTTAACTACACGCAGAAATGCTACCAGAAACTATAGACACAGATCAAGTGCGCCAGACAATGTTAAAATGACCGATGCAACTAGCCTAGACAATTTTATTCTCCGGCTGTATACAGACCTTTTTTTTTTAATGGTGAGCGTTTTAGTTTGCAATTAATTATCTTCATTCAAAAAACACGCACCCCCCCCACCATTTTCACATGAAGTCCATAAAACAGGAGGTGTAAAACTACAATACATCATATGCACATTAAAAAAAAAATCGCGGACGTAAACACACAAAGCTACTTTCTTCAAAGTGCTATCTTCTTGTCACCGAGTACTGATAAATTAAGCCCAGATGAGTACTAACAACACGGAAGTCAACACGTGTTGTCTCCCCCCCCCCGCCCCCCTACCCCCATCCACCCTTACTCACTCCCATCCGGTATGACTGTCTGTCGGTCGGCCTGTCTTCCTATTTGTAAAAAAAACAAAACAATGTGCCGCATTGCGAGGTCAAGATGCCAGAAGACTCCAATCTCACGACAGAGGGGGCTTAATACCAACCCCCCCCCCCCACCTCCTTTCTGGCAGTGCGGCATGTGACAACACAACAATGTGTCAGAAGAAGACGGGGGGAATGAGGGGATTATGATCCACCGCCTACTGCACATGTCCGGAGTCAAGAGAATAAATCACAGGCCCGATATCTATCAACAAAATGACCCACGATGTGTGACACTGTTTCACACTCACGGCCTTACATTCTGCCCTGTTAATTATATCAGTACACACCGAAACGACAAATGGAGCAGAGTATATATAATACAGTAGCAGCATGAACGTATTAAAAATGTATTTATATTTTTACGTCGTCAATGCCCCCTTTGCAAACTCACTTTACAACCGATCGACTGTCCCGATCTCTTCTGCTGTGGTCTCAACACCACCAGAAATCTGTTATTAAAGCCAAATCAGTGAAACTTACTGAAGACTAGTGTTGCTTTCGTTCACGAAAACTAAAACCTTCCTTGACGAAAATGTTGACTTTTCGTCAACGAGAACTAAAACTAAAACTAGAAGCAAGACTAAAACTAGACGAAAACTAAAATTATTACAGAAAAAACGAAATAAAAACTAAAACTAAAATATGACCTAGGACTAAAACAACACTACTGAAGACTGTCGTATCATTGATGTAAAAGAAGACAGAGCTTTTACATATTGTTAATACTTAACACGACTTACCATTACACATAATAATAATCATAAGAACAAGCAAAACAAGATCGTAAACAGGCACATATATATATAGGGCACACTCACAGTGGCATAATCCAAAATAATAATAATAATAATAATAATAAAATAATGAATACGTTTTAAACCGCACGTCTCACTACGGGAACCCAATGGCACGCGGCATCAAATCTTGAAAAAATAACATCAAGAAACTGCCAACAGGTGACGACGTGGGGCCACGGAGTGACATGACGGGGCCCACCCGTGTAGACAAGACACACACTCACAGCCAGCACACACACATATGTGGCGACGACCGCACGACACAAGTGTCACACCGCGCGCGCCCCCTCCCACGTAAACCCCCCTCCGCGTCGTGTCACGCTGCTGCTCTGACGAGGAAACAGACTCACTGAGCCCACCAGCACCAGCTCACTCTCAACACACAAAACTACGACTAGATAGAGAGAGAGAGAGAGGGGGGGGGGAGGTACACCACGTTTTCCTTTCGCTGAGAGAGTCAAGCACAAGTGGATCAATGATTCTCACACTGTGTGTCCTTATCGACAACATTTTCTCCCGTAAATTTTCAAGGCCAGATGTAAAATGGAAGGATCGGCTCCTTCACTACAGCAGCCGCATTGAAATCATTTTAAAATAGCACATGATTCACTCTTTTTTTTAAATTTCAAATCTCTCCCCCCTCCCCCCGGGCCGTGATTAGATACAAAGGAGAAGACGCTGGCTGACATGTTTGGGGGAGGGGGGGACGACCGTTTCTAAGAAAAGCCGGCAAGGAATAAGCAACAAAGGAAGAGGGAAAGATGGGGTGCACTGGGTGGAGAGGGATGAGCTAGGGTGACGTCATCCAACGGCTGTTATAACAAAACTCTGTGTGTATATATATATATATATATATAAACAGAAAAAAAAACATACGCTGCGTAATTCCCCCCCTCCTCCTCCTCCTCCTTGCTCCACGGGATTTATAGAGATGTGTGCTCACACTTGACTAGCACTGTGGACATGACACACACACACACACAGAACACATAGGAGTGATGCATGAACAGACGAGAGCAGAAAAACATATCCGCGTTCTGTTTGTCCGCCCCCCCCCCTCAAAATAATGTTCATTAGTGTGTGCTGCATTATGTTCAGCAATGTAGGGTTCGATGAATGCAAAACAAAAAAAAAAAACAGTTATCTATTCATGCCGTCAAAAACCAAATTATAGATTCGCTGAAATAACTTGGTGAAGTAGCCGAAAAATTTGAATCATTTTTGAATAATCCTTATAATGTTTTCATACTATTACGTAGCTATTACCAATGATTGGTGGATCAAATTTAGCACAGACCAATTAAAAGCCAAGGATTTTTTGTATCTAATATACTTTTTAATGAAAGTATAAACATGTATTGTTTTTACGTTTTTTCCAATTTTTTTTTTTTTTACATTTCATTTAAAGTTACGGTTTCTTAGTTGAACTGCAAAGTCACTCGAGCTCAGCGTGGTACTACATAGATACACCACGGGCCAATATAGGAGCGGGTTGTCGTCTTGGTATTTTTACCGAAGACACCAATACAGTGCCACAGATGGAGCAAATCAGTGATATGACGGGCATGCTACAATGTTCAGACGTGGAGATAAAAAAATTACGCCTCAAGGGCGGATCAGAATGGGAGGCAGCATGTTTGAGTGACATGATTGGGGTTGGGCCCAAGTGACGTTCAGAAACACACTACCTAAATAAAAACATTGGTGTGTGTATGTGGGTGGAGGGGGGTAGCAAGAAGGACACTACTCCGAACAGTGGTTATGTGTTTGGATGTGTTGTGTGAGTGTAGGATAGTGTTGTTTTCGTTAACGAAAACTAAAACTAAAACCTTCGTTGACGAAAATGTTGACTTTTCGTCAACGAGAACTATAACTAAAATTAGCAGCAAGACTAAAACTAGACGAAAACTGAAATTATTACAGAAAAAACGAAATAAAAACTGAAACTAAAATATAGTGCTGCTTTCGTTCACGAAAACTAAAACTAAAACCTTCGTTAACGAAATTGTTGACTTTTCGTCAACGAGAACTAAAACTAAAACTAAAATTAGAAGCAAGACTAAAACTAGACGAAAACTAAAATTATTACAGAAAAAACGAAATAAAAACTGAAACTAAAATATGACCTGGGACTAAAACAACACTAGTGTAGGAGTGTGAGAAGAGATGAAACATCCCACAATGTACACGGAGACTGAGACACGAACTCCGGCACTATGGCGAAGATCATCACAAAAGTAATATCCTACGCCACTTTACTGCGACTTGGTGAGTCTGATGCTAACAAGGCGAAGGTGGGGGGGTGGGGTGAGGGTGAGCCGGCCAGTGACTGAAATAAATAAAAAGGGATGCGCGGTCAGTATTTTTGGTGGGTGGGGGGGGAAGGTGGACAACGTGACCCAGAAGGACAATAATAGAGCTGACGTTTACTGCATTCCATTACGCCTAACCCACCCACCCACACACCCCCCGCCCATGATCCACGCGTCAATTAATGTCATACAGATTGACCCAGTTTGCCGTCGTCTCGACTTGATGAAGTCTGGGGGAATCTAAATAACACAGAACAACACACAGTTCAATAGTGACTTGAGTTAAAGACAAAAAAAACAACAACAACAAGAGAACTGAGCGTTACATGGAATTACACACACAGAAGCTCAACTGTCGGCCCAGAAGATAAAATGGAAGAGTGTGTAGGGGGGGGGGGGAGAAGAAATAAAAGATAAAAGAGAAAGAAGTAAGGAGTAAGTGAACACCAGGAGGGTTGGTGAGCAACACAGCACATGCCATAGTATAGTAAAAAATAAAAAAAAAAACAACATCTCATCAACCCGGCCATGTATCGAGGGTGTAATGTTACAACAGAACGTGTGTTAACACTGGCCCTCGGGCCGTCCAGCACGGGGCGGGGAGTGGGGGGGGGCGCAAACAGAAGACAGTACGGACAAATCCGGGGGTGGGGGGGGGAATAAACATTTTAATGGTGGTTTTCAATCGAAACTACGTTAAGGTAAAGAATTAATAATGGATTAAATTTCATGAAATTGAACTTTATGTGATGCACACACGCAAAGAATGTAAACAATCGCAGTGAGCTGCACATTATAAAATAAAATCTAAAACAAAGAAATTGAGTGTTGGGTAGACAGCAGCCGCCGGGTTGAGAAGACCGACACAGCCAAAAAAACAATGTACGCCTTTCAATATGAGCTCGAACCCGGGTGAGTGTCGGGGGAATCGTTCACGGGTATGACCGATTCCCCCCTGAGTCCACCCAGCTTACAAACGGGTATACCCGACATTTGTTTGGGAAAGTTAAGGCGGCTGGGGCCCACACAATCGCACGGAGTCGATAGACTAGCCCGCGGCTACAGAAACAGATGAACTCAACTTCATCTGACTCAGTTGGTCTGTATTGACTTTTATAAGGGGAAACTTAATATATATATATATATATTAACATGCAATAGAAACCATGAAGTCGCAATTTATTAAATTTACATGGAATAGAATAAACAAAAAATAACTGGAAACTTGGCTACGATATAAGAATCTGATAGGGGACGGATGGTCGTGCTGTAAAGCGCTCGGCATTCGACCTGAAGGTGCCTGGTCCGATCTCCGGTGAGGACCATGGAACTTTTTTTCAGGTCATGCCTAAAAGTCTCCGCCATATCTCCCGTGGTGCCTCCGTGGCCACTGCACTATCGGCTATGGTGGGGGGGGGGGGGTGAAAGAAGGCACCATAACAAACCGTCCCATTAGTGGTTTAGAAGATTTAAGAGATTTCATCTTTACAGGGACTTCACACACAACAATCTGATGATACAGGACAACGGAGGCCGGAGATCTTGTTTCTGCTAAAGTCTATAATTTATATCAAAGTTATCACCGCATGCACACACATCACCACAAAATATTCAACTCAGGTGAAAATTATAAAAAAACCAGACAACAATTTTTTTTTAAAAGTTAACCCGTTCTGTTAAGAAATTTAAAAAAAAGAGAGAAGAAAAAAAACCCACCGGAAGTGGTAGGTAAGTTTCTAAGAGTTTCCCCAAAAAAAAGTGTTGGCTGTACAGTTTCCAGACAGGAGTCATATGTTTACATTATATACAACTATCATGGGATAAAACTCATTTCATTTCCAGTTGATAGTTATTTAAATGTACATGTGTTAGGTGGCTGCTAGACTGTACATGTATTAGGCGACAGCTAGACTGTACTGTACATGTATTATGTGACAGCAAGACGGTATATGTATTAGGTTCCGCTCTACCGTATACGTGTTTACATGCCCGCTGCATGTCTACGTGTTTAAATGCCCACTGGAGTGTATGTGTGTTGCTCTGTAATTTGGAGTGTCTACGTGTTTACATGCCCACTGCACTGTCCACATATTTAAATTTCCACTGTACTTTACATGTGGTCAAATGCCCACTGTACTTTACATGTGGTCAAATGCCCACTGTACTTTACATGTGATCAAATGCCCACTGTACTTTACATGTGGTCAAATGCCCACAGTACTTTACATGTGGTCAAATGTCCACTGTACTTTACATGTGGTCAAATGCCCACTGTACTTTACATGTGGTCAAATGCCCACTGTATTTCGCAAGTGTTTAAATGCCCACTGTTCTGTCTCAGTGTTTAGATGCCCCAATTCCTTCCCACGTGTTAAGAGGCCAACCTGCATACACCAAGTCAACACAGCGCTCAACCCTGTAACACACACTTCAACTAACACCATCTTCACTCACGACTTTCGCCTCACCACTTGATCGACTCACTCGAGCTGCTTCGGAAAAAAAAATACAACAATTACACACCGGAAGTAAAGAGACAGACAGAGAGACAGACAGACAGACATGCACAAGTTTTGTCCACTGCAAAGTGAATTTTTTTAAAAAAAGCACTCCAGTTTCATTTCACCTGTTAATTGGCACATTAGCGTCTAGTCCTTTACAGATCAAAAGATTTTTTCTAACCCAACATGCAATTATTTCGGCGAAATGCCTTGTTGTTCAAGCTAATCACAACAGGAAAGGTGTATGCTTTTAGGTGAGCCAGCGATGACTGGTTTCCAGCAATACTGCAGTGTGTGTTTCATTCAGTACAGACGGCTGTTGAATTAGCTAAAATAAAAAGGAGCCTAAATAGAAAAAAAACAAGCAATTAAGCCTGTTCCATTCTGGACACAGGACGTGTTAGCGCATTTTCATGTTATGTATCAGTACGTTTGATATCTTTCAGTAAATATTTGTAAATTTTGGAAATGTTTATAAATTTAATTGTGTAATGCATATATCTGAAAAAAGATATTAAAAGGACGTTTCTTTATATTTGAAAACAAAATTATTTTCTCTTAAATCTAACTACCAAATGAACGGGTTATTAGCCCCTTAGGAGCCCTGAAGCCCGGCCCTCAGAGGTCTTATCGCAAAATGAACTTTTGATGTACACATGGCAGGCCAAGACCTACAAAATGATATATACATCATGGGTCTAGGACTTATAGTTGCTGAGATATAGCGCTCCTTTATTAATATAGCTTATATAGTAAAAAACGGTACTAAGGCCCCTTTTACGACCCTGAGAGGTCAGATCGCGAAATGGAAAAAACTCATTTCTTGGCAGGCCAAGACCTACAAAATGATATATACATCATGGGTCTAGGACTTATGGTTATTGAGATCTAGGGTGATGACGGACGGACGGACAGACAGACAGACAAAACGGGGCCCTCAGAGGTCCTATCGCAAAATGAACTTTTGATGTACACATGGCAGGCCAAGACCTACAAAATGATATATATGTTATAGGCAAAGTGTGAAATGCCGGCATTCTATAGAATGCCTAGGCATTGTATAGAATGCCTGGTGATTTTAGGCAAAGTATAAAATTTTTAAATTGTGCATACTTTTCCTAGGCATTCTATAAAATGCCTAGGCATTGTATAGAATGACTAGTGTCGTTTTGGCAAAGTATAAAATTTCTAAATTGTGCATACTTTTCCTAGGCATTCTATACAATGCCTAGGCATTGTATAAAATGACTAGTGTCGTTTAGGCAAAATATCAGAAAAGAGCAACAAAAGCCTTTATTGATAAAAACGTATTTTAATATGGAATGAATGCAAAATAAAGCATATGATGTTCATACCGTAAAAAAACAACGACAGCAGATTGAAGTATTTGCTTCAGCAGGTAAGACTGGATTCACACTTAGAATTGTACTGTACTTAATTTTCTTCTTTCTGACAAAACACTTCATATTTTGGTATTTTGATCTGTCATGTTCATATTTCACGAATTAGTGAAGAATTGATAAATAATGAAAAGATGTTGTTTCTGGTGAAAACAAGCAGAACACAACTGGAATGAGCTACTTGTTGCAGCAGGGAAGACTAGAATGGCATTTTGAATTGCATTTAATTTTCTTTTTCACACAAAGACACCTCATAGTTTGGCATTTCGTCTTGCATTTACATCTGACGAATCCTTGGCCGCTTCCTGTAGACTGAGAAGTAGCAGCAGATCGGAGAGCTATTTCAAGGTCAGGAACGTCTTCCGCTTTTATTAAATCTTTTGGACATACGGTGAATTCTGATCTGGCATATAGCTGCTTCAAGATTCCATGTGCAGTTCCAAGGCGGTAAAAGCCATCTTCTGTCATGCTCATAACAACTGCCAATAGATTTCGTGAGTCTCCCCGCCCTTTGTCAACATCGGGAATCGCCACCTTAATTTCCCTAATTACGTCACAGTCTCCATTATAATAGTTCTCACCAAAGGAGCGCCCCCTGGTCGTCATGGTACCTAAACTGTCCGTCGTCGCCTCCTGGTCTACTTCAAGAAACGTCACTCCTTTGCTGTTTACTACTCTATTGTTTTCTGACCACCTTGTCCTAAGTCGTCTGTCACCTTGTCAACCATTATTTGCATTACTCCTACTTCTGATATATCTTCTTATCTTACAACGTCGAAGGGGATTGTCTGTCTCTAAATCTACTCTAGTTCCTAACACGGCCAGTTACATACTTTGCCGAACGGGTACTCGGCATTCTATAGAATGCCTAGGCAATGTATGAAATAGCAATTCATTTCATACTTTGCCTGAAAAATTTAGGCATTCTATACATTGCCTAGGCATTCTATAGAATGCTGGATTTTACACTTTGCCTATAACATATACATCATGACTTATAGTTGCTGAGATATAGCGCTCCTTTATTAATATAGGTTATATAGTAAAAAACGGTACCAAGGTCCCTTTTACGGCCCTGAGAGGTCTGATCGCGAAATGGAAAAAACTCATTTCTTGGCAGGCCAAGACCTACAAAATGATATATACATCATGGGTCTAGGACTTATGGTTATTGAGATCTAGGGTGATGACGGACGGACAGACAGACAAAACGGGGACAATAGAGCATTTTTTTTTCGAAAATGCTCTAAAAAATGCCCTATAGTAGGCATCGCCATACAGTAGTACGTAACCACATATGGGTGTGACATGGATTTTTTTCTATACCCCTAACCGGTATGGGTCATTTGGGAGGGGGGGGGGCGACGAATGGACACAGCATACAGAAATACATATGTTGTGCTTTCATACGTCATTTCTGTGGGCTTATAGACTTGGTGGCGCTCAACCCCTCCCCAAGTCAGCGGCGAATATTTTTTTTTTGGCTTTCCCATGGATTGGACCCTGTACCCTTTGCACGTGAGTCGGGTTCAGTATCAACTTCGCTATCCAGTATTATGAGTACTCAATACACATGTATAAAATAGATCAATAGAGTAGCCCCCCCACACACACACACAAATGTGGTAACGGATTTAAAAGTTCGCCGATCACTTCCTCATTTTGGGAACCGGACTTTGCTGCAAGTTGCCGAAAACGCCCCAGAATGTTTCATTTGCCACAATCTGTGTGTGTGTGGGGGGGTAAGATTAAACAATGAGGACATACATCAAACACACGCAAAGAATACGCGAGAATCAGGAAAAAGAAAAAGGGAAAGAGCTCCCCCTCCCCCCCCCCAATCCGACTAGGCCACAGAGGGAAAAAAACCAACCCATAACATTGCCATCTAAACATTCAGTCTCTTGTATAAAACCCGTTGAGATATGAACGATTAAATAATTCAGTGAGCCCAAACCGAAGCCCCCCAGGAAAACGTACCGGTTGAACGGATGCGCTAGAAAAAAAAAAGGGGTGTACCCAATGTCCGGTGGTGCTCCAGCAAAATGACACACATAACATTTACACCGTCATATAAATAAACACGTACATATTCAGAACTGATTTATAGATGTACGGATTAAACATAAATGGGTATTGCATACTTATATAAATTGTGAAACCACCCAACGAATGTTTAAACACTTTATTTATATTAAGTGTGATTAGTTTAGCTCAATCCCATTCCCTGAATTGTGAGTTTCCAAGGTTAGCGCAAGTGAAACTCATTCACAACATTTGAACTGCGCACGTCATCTCTCTTTGTCTCATCCCACACAACCCCATTTTTCGGGGGGCAACATTGTATTCAAAGTGTTTTAATGACACCACTAGTATTAACGTTTCTAACATAGTCACAAGATACTGAGATACTGCAGTACGACACCGGCGTTCTGTGGGACGGATGGCCGAGTGGTGTAGATACTCGACTGTCGACCTGAGAGTCCTGGGTTCGATCCTCGGTGAGGACCAAGGGAATTTTTCCAGGTGAAATTTCTTTCAAAGTCGTCCCACAAGTCCATCCAGCTTTAAATGGGTACCTGACTTTAAGTTGGGGAAGTAAAGGTGGCTGGGCGTTGTGCTAACCACACAATCCCTTCATATGCCGAGGTTATAGAAACAGATGACTTCTACACTTCATCTGCCCCGATGGCCCGTTAGGGCTAAGGGAACTTTACTTTTACACCGGCGTTCTACAGGACACACTAATTTCGTGATTTTTTTTTTTTTGTGGTTGGGGAGGTACGGTGTTTTCTGACCAGTTTGTTTTGTTTTTTGAAATGACACACCCATTCAACCCGAGGTAACACGGATGGAAATGAAATCTTTTAATTATTATTAGACTTTGTCACTTTCATTTCTTAGAAATGACCGCAGGTCCTTCATGACCACCAGTCCTTGGTTGTTTTATTTTAAAACGGATGTTGGCCGCTAGAGCCGTAGCCAGGCACTTTGGCCGCCTCCATAACTGAGTAGTACAAAACAACAACATTTAAAAACAAACAACGCTATTTTGGCACACCTCCCCCCTCGCGGCAGAACAACCCGCACAACCCCTCCCTCCCATGTCTTTGGTGGCGGCCAATTCTTTTTTTTTTTTAATGGTAAGGTGAGTTACACAGGTTGGCATGTCTATCCATTACAACTACACCACAACGGATGTGACTATTGATAAAATAAAATAAACACAAAGGTAGACACCGGAGGATTTACCTGGCAAGTTGGTCCACGTCACTGACCCTACCGACACACCTCCCAGTGGACGCCACTTACAAACAAGTGGTATGATGACGTATGCAGGTCCGCAGCGCAAAACCCCTATCCGTGGCGTGAGAATTGGGTGAAGACTCTCATCTAATCAGCCAGTGTGGTCACCAACACTCTGTACGAACGTGATGCCAAGTGGGCTCAACTACTCACCAGGCACAGCCCCGGGATGAGAAGGGGGGGGAGGAGAGATGTCCAATCAAAGACGGGCACTAATCAGATTTTCAAGTATATATATATATATATATATATATATATATATATATATATATATACTACTTAGTGGTGTCAGCAAAGTCCAAATACTGTGGAGGGGATGGGCGGGCAATAGATGTGACAAGAGTTAACTCCCATTAAGTACTTGAATTCACACGTACGCGACACATTGAACAAGGATGAGCTTATTTTATTTTTTTTTGCTGTTTCTAGAATTAAAAAAAAAAAATACATAACACATTTGAATTAGAATAAACCGCTAACAAATTTCATAACTTGTCTTTGTGAATTTCATAAGCACAGAGCTCTATGTCTTACTTCGTGAAATCTAGTACGACTGGTTCTTTAAGCAATAGTTAAAAGCACACATATTGCTCAGCATGCTAACTAACATTACTGCAAAAAAAAAACTGTAAACACACTCAGTAGCCAAATTAGTAGACCATGTTAATTACAAACACACACCTAAGCAAGTAATCTTAGAGAAACAATATAGAATTAAAAAAAAAACAATATCAGCAAAGGTAAAAAAAACAAAATATCACTAATTAAATATTTGTCCTCTAACAGGAAAATCCCCCCCTCACTCCCTGCTGACAGGATCAGGTGACTGCCGTCAATACGATTAATGAGCGAAAGGTCAACGTCATCATCCCTACACACACACACACACAGTGACGCTGAATCACATAAGACAGCGGTTCTCAAACCTGTCTCACCACTGCTTCCCCAAAAGTATGTCCGCGGGGCTACCCCCTCACGTGTAAGTTCGCGAAGACATGCAGTCGTTTTAATAATGGAAAGTGCTCAATTTTCTAAAAAAAAAATGCGATACTCGGGGCGCTTGTATCACGCACGAGTACCACCGGTTGGAGAACCGCGGTCATGAGACACAGGTCGCGTCGTCTGACAGAGATTCATTTGGGAACACAAAAACAATCAAAGTTGTCCCAGAGTCCAGACAACAGGGTGCACCTCGAGGGCGATGTACACAAGCCAGTACTTGACATCATTCCAGGTAATGAGGGTTAACAAATCACATAAAACACTCAAAACACTCGACTGTCTAGCCCGGAGGAGTGGGGGGGGGGGCAATCTTTTCGAGTCGCGGGCCACATTGGGCTCGAAAATTTGACCGGCGGGCCTGACCATGAACAGACGGACGGGGTAGTGTTGGCACGAAATATTATCAACCAAAATGTAAACGTCAAAACATGAAAGGCTGGTGCTGTGCTTCCCTCCGGAACGAGTTGTGGGTTGTATGTGTGTGTGTGTGTGTGGGAGGGTCGGATTTGGCCCGCGGGCCCCAGTTTGCCCATGGCTCATCTAACCAAATGTGGGGGGGGGGGGGAAAGGTAATGCCAGATTAATGTTATGACCGGATTGGCTGGAGCTCGATAAATATCAAAATCTTATCCCGCCCATAACAATAACAAAAACAACATTTACCTCCCCCCCCCCTATTTTTGTTTGTTCACCATTACTTAAAGAAGAAAAATAATAATTGTATTACTAGACCGAATAGGTTCGAAGACCGGATAATAGCCAGCAAGATATTCGACAGAGTACTGAATTTCACTCGTTTACGAGTCCGTGCAGATAAACAAACAACAATAACAACAACCGGTGCGTGTCGTACGCT
Source organism: Bulinus truncatus (assembly GCA_021962125.1). Classification (NCBI taxonomy): domain Eukaryota; kingdom Metazoa; phylum Mollusca; class Gastropoda; family Planorbidae; genus Bulinus; species Bulinus truncatus. The sequence goes on from JAGDYQ010000001.1 coordinate 28,514,713, forward strand.
GACAACATTAAGACATAACGAGACAAAACCAAGACAGGCGAGACACGTCCCTAAGATGACAAGTTGGCGTGCAGGCGATCCGTGGGGAGTTTGAGGGGAGGGGGGGAAGATACGATTGAAGAAAGACCGACAGAAGATATAATTGAACATACAGGGATATATATATATATATATATATATATATATATATATATATATCTACACACACACAGACAGTCAGGCAGATGGAATTAAGATACGTTAACCTTCAGAGTAGTTTCAAAGATAATTATTACAGTTAAAAAAAAAAAGAGAAGAAGTGTGAAGACTAGCTGAACAAAAAGTGTAGGTGAAATACGCCATGTTTGTGAAGAAGGCAACTATCACCCATGTAGTGGAAATGCCAGGCTTACAACAGTATCGTATTCCACGCGTCCAATCTAAAAAGCTACTCTAGAAGTAAAGGTATATGTTTATCTAACAAGTCTTTCCTTTGACTTTCTGAAATGCACCCCATCGCACCCGGCACTATCTCTCTATCTACCATATTTCAAAGTACGCCAAACCATACAGGCGACTTGCAGCTAAGGTCATCTCCATGGCGATCGCTGTAAACGTTGCCAGAAAGCGAAAACCAACATTGAAAACTAAACTACACAACACCGCATTTTAAATATCTAATAAAATAATAGCGATTTGGGTTCTGCGTTAAATAGAAAGTAAAGAATTAAAACAACAGTATTCCAGTCTAAAATACAATTCTGATAAAATTGGATCTGCCTGAAACCAAAAATAACCTAGCCTACATATCAAGCTGAAGGTTTTGCAAGGTACAGCTAGTATATAAAATATCTACAAGTATCGATGATTTGTTTTTTTTATGAAGTAAAGCTCCCTTAGCCTCATATGTCATCTGATGAAGTGTTATCACTCACCTGTTCTACAACTACGGAATATGGTTGTGTGGTAGCACAATGTCCAGCGTCTTCACTTCCCTAACTAGGTACCCATTTAAAGCTGGGTACACTTGGGACACTTTACAACAAATTACATCCGGAAAGACTCCCTTGGTTCTCGCCAAGGATCGAACTCGGGACTCTCAGTCAATCTCACACCACACCGCTCGGCCATCCGTCCAAACTACTGTTTTGCTCTCTAGGTGTTTTATCCAGGTGTTAAGGTCACTCGCCTGTATCAAAAGGTCAAAGTGTGTCGGACCATTAAAATGGTCGCCAAATTTTCCTCCTCCTCCACATTAATAGTACACGATGTAATAATGAAGGCAATAAGCACTCCATGTATATTAAGCCCAGTAGTGTTAAACACAACAATAACAGCCGATGTGATGAATCAACTGCCATCTGATTGCAGTAAGAACATAATGGGGATATTTGTAACCTTTTTTAAAATTTATTATTGAGTTTATTTTAATTACTATTATCGTGTTTTATAAAGTATAAGCCACCGGGTCCATAACGCGAACCTGAGGTGACAGTTCATTTAATGGACAGATCCCTCCTCAACATGTTGGCTGTCCCTAGCAAGTTAGATGACATTCTGCCATCCACCACCGTTAAACTACCCTGCTAGTCTAGTAATGATGTTGTCAAGATGTTTCATTATAACCCCCAGCGCCCCCCCCCCCCCACAACAACGGCTACGCTGGTGGTGCTCATTCCTCACACTCTCTCGTTCTCGATTTCCTATGTATTCACACTTGGAACAGTTTTCTTCTCCTAAGTGTTTGTCGGACGTGTCTCACTGTTACTATTTTATGTTGTTTTTTTTAGAAGGGCGTGGAACAGTCGAATGAAGTAAAAATAAATAAATAAACCATCAATAGGTCGAGAATTTCCGCCGTGTTTGCTGAATCCAAAAAAAAAAAGCGAATTAAAAAAAAATATTAATATGTAAATTGAGTTCACCTTGCCACGGGTTAACAAACGGGCAACCTTGTTTTTTTTTATTTTATTAATGAGAACATATACATCAAACATGTCAGCCCCGGGGGGGGGGGGGAGATTGGGTTGGTAGTGGGAGGACTGCGGAATGTGAACCTAACAAAACAATATAATCCCTGAGGTTTGAGTTCAAGGTATGCCCCCCCCTCCCGCTCCTCCTCCGAGCGGAACTTCGTACGCTGTCATTCTAGAATGGGAGGCAACCCATGTGTGACCGAGCCCAAACACTGCGGCCTGGGATATAGGTGAGTGACACCTGGATAAAGTGACCCAGTTTTTAATCCCTACTCTCTGTGTGTACATCCACGGGTCAAATAGGAAACAAGAGGTGAAGTGCATCCAAAAGTGTGGCATTGGGGGGGGGGGTGGACTGGAAAAGTTAGATGGGGTTACGCGCGGTACCTCGCTGAGAATATCTTGCAGACGGTGCACCGCTAACTCAATACAAAAAGGCGAAAAAATATGTACCGTATTTTCCGGACCATAAGGTGCAGAAAAAAATATTTTGAAAGATTTATATTAAGATTTTGAAACAAATAGTGTGGGTAAACTATTTGTTTGTTGGACTGCAACTTTGAAAAACATTCAAGTGGGAAAAACAACAACAACCTAGAGCAGGGGTTCCCAACCTTATCAACTCACGGAGCCTACGTTGTTTTTTTCAAATCACATTTCTAGGACGGAGCGCCCTACTAAAGCCCCTCGCCCCCTTCCGGGCCCGTTGAGAAGTAAGGCGGTTCATTGTAAACTGTCAAGGAATGGTGACGGGGCCCCGAGTGAGTCCACAAATAGCCAGCCGTTCGGGGAGTACAGTTTGGGAACCACTGGTCTAGAACAAGTAAAAAGAAGAAAAAAAAGTTCGTCTGCGGCACACACACACACAAGACATCGGCATGACCTTCAACCCTAGCTGTGTACTTGGGTTATGCGTCGGGGGCTGCCAAACTACTTATTTTAGTTATATCCAGGTCTAGACATTCTTTACAGAACCCGGATGTAATTAAATGTTATCAATTAAGAGATCTGGACAATTCTATTTCGTCATCTTGATATACAATCTTGATCAATTTCGACATAAATTTAGTATAATCTATATAAAAAAAAATATGTTCTGGATAATTCTTCAAGAAAGTAGTTGGCAGCCCTGGTCTGTGTACGGTGTACGACAATTTATACTGTCTGTTATCTCTCTTATGTGTCAACTAGTATCTGTGCTGTGACAGATTTAATGGATTGTGTCTTCTTTTTTTTTTTTAATGCATGCTGTATTAAGTGTGGAAGAACTCTATACCAGAATGAGAGAATGTAACAAGGTGTAATGGTAAAATAAAATCACCGGTCACATAATGTAACAAGGTGTAATGGTAAAATAAAATCACCGGTCACAGAATGTAACAATTTTTCAGGTCCTGGTGTAAAGTCCCCCACGTCCACCCAGCTTTAAGTTAGGGGGGGGGGGAGTAAAGGCGGCTGGGCGTTGTTCTAACCACACAATCCCTTCATATGCCGAGCTTACTGCAACAGATGAGTTCTACACTTCATCTGCTATACGTGGAAGAGAGAGCAAAATGGAAGAGACAAACTACCTAACCTCATCAAGTACCCCAGGGGGGGGGGGGCGACTAAACATGAGAACATATGGGTGATTCAGATGAAACAAAAAACAAGGTCTATAAGCACTCACAACATTAGAGAATTTGAACAGCATGAAACCCCATGGGGGCCGCATTTCACACCGTTGTAATAGACTTAAGAAAAGTCGGCAAGCTAAACCAATCTTCAGAATTAATACTATTAATAGCATGACTGGAGAAACTGTTCAAATGCAAAACAAACGTCGTGTATGTGTGTGTGTGTCTGTGTGTGTGTGGTGTGTGTGTGTGTAGCGCGCGTATTGAAGAAACTTAAAATGCACAACAACAAAAAAAAAAAAACCACAGCTTTGAGCGTGTGAGTGTGCAGCACACCAATATGAAGTGGAGATAAATACTTGTTCTGGGCAGCACAGTACACAGGGCAACGGCCACCAAGCGCCTCCGTGTGAGCTGAACGGCGCTAACCGTCTCCAGGATTCGGACCCCCCACGACGACCGAGCAGTTACAAAGGTTGTGCGAGTCGAGTGCACTCGAGGGTAATGGTGTAGGACAGGGGAGTAAAGGTAATAAGGGGTGGGCGAACAGGGGCCCCGCCAGCCACGGTACGGCCCGTTCTTCTGTTTCATCAGGCATGCGCAATGAATGTACAAGTCCACTCGGTCTACACTCGGTGTATACTGGTTCATTTAAACTATTTTAAACACTCCCCTCACCTGCCCCGGCCTCCCCCTGTCAAAATGTAAGAGACCCACTGGGGGCCCTTGAATCAAATAAAAAAAAGTTTTCCTCATCCCCGAGCTAGAGAGTCAACTAGGCAACCTCATAGCAGGACTAAAGGTTTAAACAAAAAAAAAATGAAGGAGAAAAAAAAAAAGGCAGGAAACGTGCTCCGAATTTCAATGAATCATGTCCATCCTGAAGATAGGCTATATGATGGTAAGTCAACCTAGAAGTCTGATTCTAAAAAAAATTAACACAAGAGCCCCACCCTTCTCTTTGGCACAGAACTATCTAAAGAATTTTATCAAGTTTTGACTCAAACCTCTCAATGAACCGGTGAAGATAACCACATTCACATGGTTGCACAGGAAGCGAGGATTTTTTTTTTTTTTTAAATACAAAAATTCACTCTTTTTACACCTGTAGCAACATTTTGAAAAACACAGGTATATAAAACACGTAAATATCACATTCCTTCATGATATATCACTTCTTGTTTTTCCCCCAAACCTTAAGATATTCACGATATATTGGCCCGGAGCTGGGGGGGGGGGGCGGGTAATGATAACCGGATGACTCAGGATCTTTAATGTTTCCTCCATGTACTTATGCCCGACAACTCCCCACGCCCCCTCTCCCCGATTAAACTGTTTGGGGGGGGGGGAGAGTTAATGATGATAAATGTTTTTTTAA
>JAGDYQ010000001.1:28524661-28556009 GCA_021962125.1 Bulinus truncatus
AACCAGCCCAGACCTGCTGTTTTTTTTTAAAATATATATATGCATATAATAATACACACGGGTAAAAACAATTAATTCAAACGGCGAAGGCATTTTGAAATGTTATGTGCAAATATAATACTCCCACCTGGTCTGAAGTTCGTTAATCACACAATATAAATATAATATATCCGTTGGAAAGAACAAAAAAAAAAGAGGGGGAAAAGTAAATTACTCTCGTTTCCAGATGAAGGCTCGAGGCAGCAAACAAGCTTTTACTTTTTTTTTAAAAACTACTGACATGAATGCACGTTTAAGTAAGTCACTTGGAGAAGAGTTACACACATTACAAGCGGTGGATGTGTTGGAAGGAATAAATCATACTAGGCAAAACACAGACACACAGAAAGATACACACACACACACACCGAGACGCAAGGTACTTCACCAAGACACTTGGCTTAATTGCCCTTTCTCTGACGAATGTACCAAACACTCCGGAGACGCATGGAAAATTAAGAAAGGTGGGGAGGGGGGGTGCCTATTTTTAAACAAATAGAGGGAGGCGTATCGAAGGAGGGCAGCGGTGAGAAAGAAAAGACAACTCCGGGGAAGGGGGGAGGAGGAGGAGGACTTGACAACCTACGCCAACCTTCTCACCCAAGTTATCGATGGCTGATATGGGTAAACAATTATTTATGTACATACAGCGAGGCGGCGACCTGCAAAGTCAAAAGTTACAGGCTACACACATTACAAACCGTGTCTTGTCAATTTTACTCAGACCGAAGTCCACACACAACGTTGTACTTAAATCACTCTGAACTAAAAACAACGTCAATCCCGCAGCCAGTCTTTCAGCTTTGTGGCGTGCACGTCGTCGCTGTGGTTGTGAGGTAGAAATGTTTCCTGTAGGTGACAACAAGCTCTCTCCCTCCATCCCCCTCTCTTTTTTATAATAATCAGCTGGACATTGGTCAGTTCTTAATTAATAATCATTTGTGGTCAAAAGGACAAGAGGACATGTGTCAAACCGGCGTTAAAAAAAAGACGTGATTAGGGGAGACAGGGAAAGAGAGAGAGGATATGTGAGATACAGTTTAGTAAAATAACATCCTGTCTGGCTGTTCGTGTAATTAATTAATTGATCATTCTTGCTCTCTTGCAAAGCAATATATATATATATATATATATATATATATATATATATATATATATATATATATATATATATATATTAGGGTGATTCAAAAAAATGAAGTTTTGAATTTTTCATGGGGCACCATCTAAAAATGTTCCAATATATGAAAAAATAAATCAGTAAAATTTTTATTGATTTTGACACATGTTTAATGGTTGCTACCACATTGTGAATTTTACGAATTTCAATTATGTTATTCCTTGTTGGTAATAACGTGACTGCCTGACTGACTATGCCCAAAACATATTATTAATTGTGTGAAATGATGAAGATACAATGTCACTCTTATTTATTTCAGTTAATTTTAATCTTTGCTGTTGATTATTCTTTGTTAAATTTTTTTGTCTAATTTCTTTGGCCACGTTTACACAAAATCAATATTATAATATCACTCAGATTTTTGTATTTTATCTCTTAAAATCGTTTCAACTAGTTTAATAAAGATGTCCAGTAGTAGAGCAAAATTCACTGGAGCATGTGTCCTACTGGAGCGAAAGATGCAGAAGGAAATGTTGTGGCTGGCCTGTCGTCATCATATGCTTGAAATTATGTTGGAAGCAGGTGTGAAGCATTCATTTGGTCCTTCTACAAGTTCAGACATAGCAATCTTTAAGCGATTTAAACAACACTTGCCACTAATTGATAAATCAACATCTCAGACTGTTTTAACAGAGGAGTCTAGTACATCAGTCGTTGTTGACATTGCTGAAGAAATTATCAAATTTGCACAAAAACAGCTCACAACTTTTCAACCTCGTGACGATTACCGAAAGCTACTTGACTTAGTCATTTTTTATCTTGGAGGAATTCCAGCAAAATGTATATCATTTAAACAACCAGCTGGACTTCATCGTGCTAGGTGGATGGCCAAAGCCATATATGCCAACAAAATATGACTATTTCGGGCCCAATTTCGACTCACAGCAAAAGAAGAACGGGGTCTCAGAAACATATGCATTTTTTGCCACAAGAATTTACACTACAGCCTGGTTTACAGCACCATCAGCCATTTCAGCTCCTCGAAATGATCTTTGGCTTATCAAAAGCCTACAAAGGTTAGGGTGAGGGTTAATATTAGTTGGACTAATTAATTTAATGTACCAAGTGAATAGTGAAATTGTTAATATTATAAAACTTATTGTATCATTTAAGTATTTGCTTGCAGCTATCCTGATTCACAAATTTCAGCGGTGGCTTTGAAAAAATTTCTAAGACACCTCTGGTATTTATCAGAAGAACTTGTTGCATTGGCTTTTTTTGAGGATGAAGTACCACTTGACATAAAACAGAAAATGGTGAGATGTTTGAAAACAAATGGTTTACCTGGCTCTTTGAAAAAAACAACAATTGATCAATCTCTGATAGAATTCAAAGAACTTGATGGTTTTGTTTCAAATAACACCTTTCGTATTTTTGCCATTTTTGGACTGTCATCTGAATTTTGAGCAGTGATCCAGATAGTTGGGAGACCAATGAAACCTTCAAAAAAGCAAATGCTGAACTATCCTCTCTCAGAGTTGTGAATGACATAGCAGAACTTGGAGTAGCTGTTATGTAAGATTACAATAAACTTCACACAAACAATGAAGAACAGAAACAGTACCTGCTGAGGGTGTGAAACAGTATAGACAGAACTGCCCAGACAGGAACAAGTCAACATTGGTGCAGTTGAACCAAAATTTAACTATTAATTTAATTGTTTGTATACTTTTTATTAAACAAGTAAAAAAACTTTAGATTTGTTTAACTGGTAATAAATATACTGATTTTTTCATTATTATTATTTGTTAAAACTAAACATGGCGGTAGCACTCTCTTAATATTGTCCAAAAAATTTAAAATTTGTACTGAATTTTTTTTTCATATATTGGAACATTTTTGGGGGGTGCCCAAAGTTAAATTCAAAATGTAATTTTTTACCATATTGTTTTGACTCACCCTAATATATATATATATATATATATATATATATATATATATATATATATATAAAAGACCGCCAACTCTACTCCTAGAGGACGGATGATCGTGTAGTAAAGCACTCGACTGTCGACCTGAAGGTCCTTGGTTCGAACTTCGGTGAGGACCAATGGATATATCAGGTGATGGCTAAAGTCCCCGCTATATCTCCCGTGGTGCCTCCATGGCGATGGTGGGAATGAAATAAGGCCACTGTAAAAACTTTCCCATTAGTGGTTTATAGGATCTAAGAGATTTCATCTCATCCTTATAAGGACTTCACACACTCACATACACACCCTTCTCCCACACACGGGGACTAATGGTCTTGCGGTAAAGTGATCGACTGTCGAACTGAGAGTTCCGGGTTCGATCTTGAGTGAGAACCAAGGAAATGTTTCAGGTCATGTTGAATATTCAACACATGTCTACATGGTCATTGCCCTATCGGCTACGGTAGGGATGTAAGAAGTGCACTTCTAGAACCGAGCCCATAGTGGTGCATAGGATATAAGTGATATACCCACCCCCAACCTTTCAGGGGCTTCAAAGACCCCCACCCCACCGCACTAGTTCTTTCAATATATTTTTTAACACGAATAGGACGAGATGTTTAGCCTTTATCTTATAGGCCAGTGACGGGCAAACTATGGCCCATCTACGAGTATGTTATGCGGCCCGTCAGAGTATGTTATGCGGCCCGTGTGCATGTGCATGTTCGTATTTTAAAACGTAATGTGCATGTGTAATAAAGCGTGAATGTGAAATAAAATGACAAACACAAGGTTATTATCATTAATTCATATTTTCATACGCTGTAAATTGTAACTGAAGTAGACAGAATACATATGCGGCCCGCCAATAGCAATCAGGTTTTTAACGTGGCCCTCCGAAGAAAAATTTTGCCCACCCCGTTATAGACAGATCCACTTATGTAACGGTTGCCTGTTGTGGTGCCCTCCTTTCAACCCCAACCGTATCTGAGCGGGTGATGGCTATGGAGGCACCGAGGGATGATAGGTGGGTGGAATGGATACGCCGGGATTCGAACTCGCATCCTACATACAGAACGCAGGTCGGACTGGCAACAAAGAGCGCCACCAAGTAGTCACCCACACATTCAATACTAAACAACAGCCTGCCATAAAAGACAAGTGGGCCTTTTAGACTCAAGAGACAAAAAAAAAACCTTTCACGCTCACATGTGTGGCTTATGTTTTTTTTTTATAAAAAAAACATTTGTTTCTTGCGTTATTGAAGACGGGAGCAGCTAGTAAAAGGCAAACCATCGGCAACATAAGTTGGCTACGAGAGTAGAAGGTTTAAAACATTTGTTTCTTGCGTTATTGAAGAGGGGAGCAGCTAGTAAAAGGCAAACCATCGGCAACATAACAGTTGGCTACGAGAGTAGAAGGTTTAAAACATTTGTTTCTTGCGTTATTGAAGAGGGGAGCAGCTAGTAAAAGGATAACCATCGGCAACATAACAGTTGGCTACGAGAGTAGAAGGTTTAAAACATTTGTTTCTTGCGTTATTGAAGAGGGGAGCAGCTAGTAAAAGGCAAACCATCGGCAACATAACAGTTGGCTACGAGACGTCAGCAACCTTCGGGACAAGTTAACGATTCACTGACTGTTGATGGACAGAAATGAATTATATGACAACATCACCGTAAACCAGTAAAATTATAATGACCAATACAAACTGACCAATCAGCAATGTCCAGTGCGCGGACACGATTTCAGTTGAGGAGAGGGGAGGGGCAATGCCGGATGGGTATCATCTACACGACTCCAGAATACCCAAATCTCAAACAAAAATCGGCTATTTCTGTCTACTCAAATGACAATATTTTTTTTTAAGATTCTGTAGTCCCCTTCTTTCACTCCCGCCATAGCCGACAGACCAACGGACATGGATGCAACTTTCACCATGATCTAAAATATTCCATTGGCTCTCACGTGAGAACAAACCCGGGACAAGCACGTCGACAGTCGCCCAAAGGAGGGCACAAAGTCTACGATTTCATTAGTGGTCCATCCATAGGAGACGCCCCCACTAAGGTTGTGCGTGTAAGGTGCGGGGGGAGGAGAATAGTATTCAGACCACTACAAATGCGAGACCCTTTAAGATAAGGACTCCCATATGGCTCCAAATGTCTCTCAGTGGAACTGTTACCCATACAGATCTCTCAGTGGAACTGTTACCCATACAGATCTCTCAGTGGAACTGTTACCCATACAGATATCCCAGTGGAACTGTTACCCATACAGATCTCCCAGTGGAACTGTTACCCATACAGTTCTTTCAGTGGAACTGTTACCCATACAGATCTCTCAGTGGAACTGTTACCCATACAGATCTCCCAGTGGAACTGTTACCCATACAGATCTCTCAGTGGAACTGTTACCCATACAGATCTCTCAGTGGAACAACACATACTGTTAGAGATATATGAAAGCGATAGGTTCCATCACCACGTGACTCTCTTGTGCAAATATTATTAATAGGGGGGCTAAACACGAGGCGTCGCCGGTGGTGCCAGCAATTCCAACAGCTTAACGAATCATTTATCACCCTTTATCCCGCTCTTTGGGGATTATCCGGCTCCGTGGGCGCCCATTCATCACCGCCCCCTTCCCGATGACCTAAATGTGGGGGGGGGGGGGGATTTTTCGACGACGTCAAATTTCACACAAGTTATTCCTCGGTGTGTGCGGATCAATGGACTCCCCCCTCCCCCACCCCCTCAACACCAACAGTGAAGATCGCTACTTTAGATTTTTTTTTTCCTATGCGCGGCGTGTACAGAGGACAAGTCAACATCAAACACTGACCAATTCAATCGGTGCGACAAAATAATATATTGTTTGTTTCAAAGGGGGTTAACTTCCACTGTTTTATATTCTGTGTACGGAATAATAATGGTATTTTTTATTACTAGCAGGGCCGACCCTAAACCGATTGGATCGATTTTTTCCCTGTCGGACCCCCGAGCACTAAAAAAAAAAAGGGGGGGGGGGACCCATAGTACTTGAAGACGAGATCAACGACACATTGTGATAGATATGTGTGCAATGTGAGGTGCATTCTAAATTACTCTCAATCGGGACATTTTCTATACAACGATTTTCAAACATGTAAGGGTAAAAAAACAAAACAAACAAAAGTAATGATGTTACATATATGTCTTGTCGGGATACATTTTGCTCAAGAGGTCACATGAAAGAAAAGAGACATTTCGCCCAACAAGTGATCGCGGGGCTTTGGTCAGTTGCTGACCGTATGGAATAACCTCTAAACAGCATGGCCCGACAAAGGGATAGCGGAAACAACGCCCCCCCCCCCGAGCAACTCTTTCACCAATAAATGCAGATATAGATAAAAACAACTCAACAACACGGACATTCTGCACTCTGTAGGATCTTCAACTGTCTCAAGCCAGATTCGTGCTACACCCTGAGACCGTCTTCTCAACGGGGGGGGGGGGCGTACGCCAATGGATACGGGGAAAGATTTTTTTTTTCGAAAATACGCAGCAGCGACATATATTTTTCGTTTATAACAACCAAGAGTTCGAAGAAGGTCGCCGGTTTCGCTTCATGACTCATCCCCCCAAACCACGTGCTCAAGAATCGCATTAGAAAGGTAAGCACATTCCACGTTATTCGCGAACTTACGGGTGAGGGGGGTACGAGCGGACACGCAGAAACACCTTTTGGGGTGACAGTCCCGAACAAGTTTGAGAACCGCCGCACTGAGGCATTTCTGAACGGCGATGTTTTTTTTTTTCTCCTGTGGATATCAGAAATCTAGGACTTTGAGTATCAAAATTTCTAATCGTGCTACAGCAGTGGATCTCAAAAAAGTGTGGACCGCAACGCAAACAGTGCCTACGATGGGATATTAAGTCTAACGAAGCAGATGGAACTTTTTTTTTTTATTTGGCCGAGAATGCGTCTGGTGCAGGTATACCATAACTTCAAAAGTCCACAGATCATTACAATTTTACACTATACCTCTGTGACCACAACTCGACACGACAATTTGTAATAACAGTGTATATAAATTCATTCCTCTAAATACGATTGAAAAAAACAACAACTTAGAAAATGAGGAAGTATAAACAATGAAGTAAATAATGTATAGCATAACGTAAACAAAAAAATCTCGGTACACAAAATAAAGATTAAAACAGTTTCTGGTTTGTGTTTATGAAACACACCCTGCACAAATAACGTGGCAGAAAATGGCCCAGAAAATACAATATAAAAAGGGGGGGGGGCAATAAAAACAATTTTGATAAATGAAACGAAACCCTTGCAATAAAAAAAATTCTGACAAGTGATAAGTGAAACTTTAAATTCACGTTCGAGGAAATAAAATAGGACATTTAACTTCAAAAAGGGTGAAAAGAAAGACTACCGGCTTTATTTTTTTGGACCAATAGTTGGACTCGAGCTACCTCCCCTTTAAGTGGGTTTTTAAATTCGTCATTACACACAATTTTAAATGTTCTTTTATAACATTAAAATTAAGTTGTGACCAACTATAAAATAAGCTTTTTTGTGAATTCATAATTCGACTGTACATTATTAGTTATTAAACAATAAAAAAAACCCAGTAAAACCCTGATTTAAACCCCAAAATCAACCTTTTCTTTAAAATAATATACATAAAGCAAACATAAATTTTGTTTTCAACAAATAACTTCCTAAAGCTCTCTATAATAAACCAAAGAAATAAAAAAAATATTTAATGAGAAAGAAAACAAGTTTCTGAAAGTAAATCAATCTTTGTTGACTGGTTTAATCTTACTGATCTTTTTTCTATTAAATTTGTAAACAAAAAAAAACTAAAAAGTAAAAGTTTCCCTTCAAGCACCTAAAGAGATCATTAGGGTCAGGTGAAGTGAATCTCACCAGTTTCTGTAACCACTGATGCCCTATGCCCAGCTGCCTTTACAAATGTTAGGTGCACATCTCTATACGCCGTGTGAGCTTAAGGAGATTGATAAGACCTGAGACAAGTCACAGCATTCCAAGGGGGCTCAAATCAAGGCCCACACAGCCATTCCACCATCATTTAATTTATTTCTACAATGCAGTATTTAGAAAGTAAAGTTTCCCGTTATAAAGCCCATACAGACCATCTGGATCAGATAAAGAGTAAATCTATTTCTGTAAGCCACTACTATTTTATGGGAATGTGTGTCTAGAACAATGCTCAGTCACCTTAACCTTCCCCAACAAATGATCGGTTCCCATTTTTTAATGCAGGGTGGAGTTAGGGACATCGATGGACCTGCGAAAATACCAGACTCTTGCAGTGGCTTAAACTCTGGATCTATCAGTTAGCAGTTGTACCTAACTGCCACCCCTTAATATTTTCATAAAGATTAAATCTCATTCTTCGTTGATAAAATTTCAGAGAGGTGCCTGTAGCAAAAAAAAAACAACAACCAGAAATACATTTTTAATCTCTTAATTTCTGTTGATTAGAAGGATAGGTGATGACAACAATAAGTTATACCTTTTTTTCCCCATATGTAAGATACACTTCTTTAAAATGTTTCTGGCTCAAATCTAGGAGTGCCATATGCAAGTGAGGCTTGCCATACATAGAACTGAGCATAAGGCAATATAAGAAGATAGTGATTAGTCATCAGACACAGAGCAAGACGAGTTAATGGATTTGAGTTTTGACAGTGATGAAAAGTTGCACAATGAATAAAACTTACATGAAAAAAAAAGTAATAATTATATTGCAGTGCAATTTAATACTTGTCTGTCAACTACAAAAATTTGTCATTAATTTTTTTTTTCATTCCAATTTTTGAGTCAAAATCAAAAGGCATCTTATATGTGGGGATATATGGATCAGCGTTACAAGTGCAAAAAATAGCATTTAATAATTTACAGAAACAAACATTTAGTTTTTGTGCTGTCGCCTTTTCATTGTAAAAATGCTATTGGCATAATGCCCACCTGAGTTCTATATTTTATCAGAACTTTTTTTTTTTATCTATAATTATTAAAGAAATTTATAGAAATTTGTAAGTTACTATAATCAGTTTATTTATTATAATTTATGAAAGTCAGATTTTTCAGACTCGCATCTTATTTTTAAATTCAACCATAACAGATCAAACTTATCAACCTTAACTCTCAACAGACTGAACGTTTTTTGAACATTTTCAGTTCGCTGTGATATCTTTCAATTAAATTATAATAACTTATTTATTTTAAAAGTTATGTGATTATAATTTATATCAATTTGTAGCAAAATGAAAGGGCTTTTTAACAATGTATGTTTTAGAGTGATATTATTATGCAAGCTTTTTATAATTTTTAAATAGTTTAGATGAAAAAAATAAAAAAAACAAAATAAATCAAACAATCCACAAGCACAAAAAAGAAAAAAAAAAATCATTATGATTCATTTCAATAAAAGTTACATTTTATTAAACTACATTCAATTCTCTGTGTGTAGGATATTTTTGAAGACATTATATTCAGAAACAAAAGATATTTAAAAATTTCTAAAAATGATGTGTTTTAACAGAAAAAGGACCAAAAAAATGCTTGGATCAACATTGACCTTGCAACAAGAAAAATTCAAAAAGATAATAAATCTAAGTTATAAAAACTAACATTCTAATGTCTATTGATAACAACAAAGCTCAATTTCAGTATGGTTTTATAACTTTGCTAAAAATATTTTACAAGATTACTGTAACTATTATACAAGTTTATGATAACGAGAGAGACAATTTCTATCTTTTTGAAAACACAAGTAAACCTCACATACCCTACACTTTACACTTGTTTTTCTTACTACTTTTTCAGTACTGTAGCACAATCTACAGTTTCCACGTTTATCCATAAATTCTGGATTCATGGCATGCTTAAAAAATACTGGTGGTCGTGATGCAATAGGTACAGCATCAAACGGATCAATATTTCCCAATTCCCGAATTAATTCTTCTGTGAAATTTCTGTGAAATTTAACTGCCCATATCTAGCTGCTCTTTTAAATTCTACAATGTCTTTGTGTTTATTTCTTAAATCCTGGAACAAAATATAAGAGTTAACCCTAGCTATATCTAGTAAATGAAAAAAATTGTTTTCCAATATTTATTAGTTTTTCGTAGAACATTATATTTATTAATCAACTGGTCACTCTTATCTACACCCCCCATATATCTATTATAATCCTGGATTACGGCTGGTTGGTCAACTGTAAGTTCCTCAAATTTTCCATTTACTTTAGTCCGTCGTTTAACTGGTCCAAATCCATTTGCAATATGCATAGTGGACATAACCGAAACAGTTTTATTGTCCCGCCACTGTACTGTCAATAGCTGTCCCTCTCTAACCCATCTCATATCCCCTCTTTTAGATTTTTTTTCAAAGTCTTTTATATTTTTTAAAGATTGGGGAAAACCTTTCCTTGTCCTAAGAATAGTTCCACATGCTCCTACCCCTAAATCCCATAGATCTTTAAACAACTGTACACTAGTATAAAAATTATCGACAAATAATCTATAACCCTGTTTAGCCAAAGATTTA
Source organism: Bulinus truncatus (assembly GCA_021962125.1). NCBI lineage: Eukaryota > Metazoa > Mollusca > Gastropoda > Planorbidae > Bulinus > Bulinus truncatus. Next base: position 28,535,372 of record JAGDYQ010000001.1, read on the forward strand.
ATTAATTTCATAACCACCCCATATGCCAACCCAAAAGGCCCATTATCCTGTTTACCTAAATATAAATGAAAATCATAAGTATACCCAGAAAGAGAATCAGCTAATACCCATAACTTCATTCCCCACTTAGTCGGCTTATCCCTAATGTACTGCCTAAAACTATATCTACCTTTGTTTCTAATCATTCTTTCATCTATTGATATATGTTGGTAAGGCTGAAACAATTTTATACATTTCATTCTAATAAAGTTAAATAAAAAATATACTTTACATAACTTGTTGGATTTGTCTTCAGTTTGAGGATTAGATACCTTTAGAAAGCTCATTATAGATTTAAATCTATCACGAGACATAAAAGCTCTGGCCCAAAGTCCATTATATAAAGATTTAGTAGACCAAAAGCGGTCAATGTTCGGTGCTTGAACAAGTCCAGCATACATAATAAGTCCACAGAATCTATAGAATTCATCTGGTGTAAGGTCAAACCAGCCTTGGTAAACACTAGGTTTTGTAGGTCCATATTGTCTGGCATAGCTATTTGTACAGTCACAAATATGAATAACTAAGTCCAAAGTAAAATAAAGTTTAAAAAATGCCACTGCACTGCAGAATTTCCTTATGTCTTCCCTAGTTTTAGCTCCTTCGAGTTGAATGCCTGGATCCCTCTCAGGTAGAAAATTCTTTGGTGGTTCTGGATATGTGTCATTTGTAACATAACCATATGATCTGTGGGATAAAAATAAATGTGTAAAGAAAAGCATCAATTAAAAAAAAAATATCAGCTTATTTATAGAGCTACAATTAATTATTTTATCATGATAAAAAAAATTATCAATACAGATTTGTAATTATTATATAAAATTTAGTCTTTTGACAAAAGTTTTGTGTTTACAAGCATCAGCTGATTGGCAATAATACAAAAATAAAACAGTACTGCAAGCAGCAGAGTACTAAATAAATAATATTTATATATAAACCTTTATATAATAGAATATAAATGTTTAGATTTTTTCTTTATTTTATAACCGTTCCCACATAATAAGTTCTAAAGAAAAAATAAATGAATAAATAAATAAACAGCTTTGCGATCATAGTCAAACAAACTCAAAGCATGTTGGTTCAATACTTACACATCTGAGTTAGGAGTGTTGAAACTTGAATTAATACTAATATTTTCAGCATCAGAGTCATCCGAAGATGTAATAAGTTCCCAAGTTTCATCTTCATCACTAGAATCAAGTTCATTTTCTTCAATATAATCGGAATCTGAGTCCATTTTAGTGTAGTCGAAATTACTGACTAAACGTAAACAAATCAAAATGGCGTTTGCCAGGTCACCTGATAGCGTTTTTTTATTTACGAGAAATTGTAGCTAAATAAAAAATAAATAATTATTTTTTAGTAAAAAGTATTTAGAAAGCATTTTTTTATAAAAATATTATATTTGTAATAAAAAAATATAAAAAAAAATATTATTTTTCATGGTTTGACTTCATGGATCACCAGAGTCACATATTATTGTATGCCGTCTGTTGGGCGTTAATACAATTTGCTTATAATATGTCAATTATCTATAATATAAAATGCATATCATTGTAAAGATAAATGTTAAGGTTATTTAAAATACTTGTCATGAATCTAGTTGTAATCAGCAGGGTGGTTCATGAGAGTGAGCTAAAAAAAAAATGTCGGGGTCCCAATGAGGAAAATGGTGAGGTAGGAAAAGAGTGTATTATGGTTTTAATAATGCATGAGAATTAAATAGCGCACAAAATAAGTAAGATTTATGATAGGAAGGTATGGATAAATTTTAAATATATGAGAAAAAATTGTTGTGTGCTTTAGAGAATTTAGCAAGCTTTAGAAGATTTATGCTTAAAACTTTTCGAAAATCAAAAGGCCACAAGCATTACAAGATTATAATAATCCTTTAATTACATGATTTAAATGTTTTGTCTATCGTAACATATCGAACACAGCTTTAAAACATTGGCATAGATTATGTTACAATAGAAACGTATCTAGCACTTCCATCTGCATGCATCTATTGGTATGGTACAGCTGTATACATAAATTATTTAACCCATTTCAAGCAAACACCAACAAACTATTGTACAGAAACTGAACATGATAAAAGCATTAGTTGCATTAGTTTGAAGGAAATCTGCTTGGCCAAAGGTTTTAGCAAAGTAAGAATTGAAGAATTATCGTCAAGACATAAATTATTATTTGGTCAACAACACCAATTTGTAAACTGTACAGCCAAACATAAATATTTGCAAGGTCAGGTTCTACAATCTGATTAAGGATTTTCATTTTTTTATGAAGAGTCACTAAAATGGCACTGGTGTACAGATATATATATTTCTAGTGCTCACAGAGGTACTCACCATAAATGAATGTTGATTGAAGATATTGAAAATAAATTTGCTAATCATTGCAAATAGTGAAATGGCAATGGTGTACTTATATATATATATATATATATTTCTAGTGCTCACAGGGGTACTCACCATAAATGAATGTTGATTGAAGATATTGAGAATATATTGGCTAATCATTGCAAATAGTGAAACTGACATTATTCATACTTAACAAAAAATATTCTAGCTACAAGCTTACAGGATGTCATCAAGAAGCCTCTGCCTCAGCCTAAGGCTCAGACTCATAGGCGCCAAGATTGTTATAAAATAGCAAATTAGACTTTAATGGCGTGGTCAAGTGTATTTTAAGAGGACTCCTGTTACTCTGTACAGCAAGGAACAGTTTTTTGCAAGCTAGTTATTTTATATCATATTCACTTAGTACTCAAAAATATTTATTTCGCTTGTGTACTTAAATATCTCAACAATATTAGAAGAGCTTACATGCAGCATACATTGACCCCTGGTATATGTTATATAATTTTTTCAGTACCTAGGATTCACCTAAATTGGCTAAATCTGAGCTTATAATAGTGTTGCACAGACTGTCTTTTTTAAATGAACAATTAAGAAGCTTACAGTATACATTTCATTTAATTAAATATCAAAAATCAAGTTACATGATCAGATTTAGTTATCTGAAGCTTGTTTAAAGACTTTTCATGATTTTATGTTAACCACTGTAAAAAATGTGTTGACTTAATACAGACAGTTGTTAGTGTTCGAAGATAGAAACAGTGTTTTTATTTCCCGTTAAAATTATAGAACAGCCTTACCTGCCGAGCTTCAGTCATTGCGACTCAAAAACAGGTACTGCCGTTGAAAGAGAAATTCAGGGATTATATTTGAAATAATTTTGCTTTATTGGCCTTTTGTGTTCAAAAAGTAAATATGTAATCTCAGAAGATGATTCATACAATACTTAGATTTTACAGGAAGTAACAACAGCCGCCGTGGATTGCCTACCCTTATTAACGAAAATCACCGAAACTAAGACGTTACATTTAAAAAAAAATGTTTTGTGTGTTTGACTGAAATTATCATGAAACACACGAGGATAAAAGGTTCCATTTCACTATTAGGCAATTTAAAAAGAAAAAAATTATGGGGGGTATTATAAAAAGTGCCGTGGGCGCTGGTGCTAGTGCAGAGCTGTTCTATAACTTACTAGTATATAATAATGATTCTTTGCTAGGTCCTGCAGTGGACCCTTCCTCATTCCGAAGATCTAAAACCATGATAAGCTAAAGCTTACATCATATAGTAGTAACCATATTTGTGAAGATAAAATAAGTACTAAAGTTACGAAATTTCCCACGATTGAAATGATGACTATGTGTTAATTACGGAGAATACATGGTCCCCACAGACACCTAAGTCTAGTATCCCCTAAAGCCTGAAAGCGCCCTTGCAAAAGGTCTATAAAATGGCTCAGATCATGGGCCACAATGGATCATCAAATTTTACTGAAAACCCAGAACAAGTGTATGTGGATGTAGTATTTAAAGTTTATACTAGATTGATGTTGTGTCAAGTTGTGTGTTGAAGTCAATGAAGTTGCCATTCTCGTATGAAGTAAGCGGATAGCGGCTCAGATCGGGCACATTATTTTCCTTCATGGACATAGAGCAAAGGGAATATTGGTGTGGCGTAAATGGTGCAAAGTTTTGTCTCAATATCTAATGCAATCCAACTAGGAAAGATAGCCTAAAAAATGTTCGCATATTATTTTCAACTTGTTCGAAACTATCGGTATCCTGGCATCCATCTTATTTCTAACAACATCCGGGATCTTACTGTTCTACCGTCACGCCATTTTGGACTAGGGCGGTCGTTGATCGCTTTGAGTAGTAGCGTTCTAAAGAGCGCTTTTTTGGTACCTAGGTACCATCCTTTACCTTCTTTTCACCAAACTATAATTATTATTGAATATTCTTACACGATTTAAAGAACTTTATACATTTTTTACTTGTTTGGTATTAAACATGGCAATCTAAAATGGTGTCTCAACGTGGAAGTAAAGCTATTTCTGCTCAGCAGACTGGATTGATTGTTTCTAAAAAGATTGAATCTAGTGTTGATGTTAGAAGAAGGGTGTGGTGCAATGGAGAAAAAACTTCCATCTCGCCAGTCACCAGTTCAGCATAAGAACAATGGTGTCATCTGTGACAAGAAAAGCGGTGAGATTAATAGACAATTGATTGCATACATATTATTATGCATTCAATAATGAGACGTGATAGTATACTTGGCAATGTCAGCTTAATACTACTAGTCTGAAACCTAGAATAAAATATATGAAACTCATCAGTGTCCCATCCTAAATTGATATTTTTTGTTCTTATATAATTTTGTAATTGGTAGTTGCCCACTAGAATAGCTTTAATTGACTGTGATGTCTATCTAAATTAATGCAAAACCATTGGTGCCATTGCATAATCTATGCCATAGATTAGGAACTTGGATATCACTAAAATCTCACCCGGAAATCATATTTTTTGCCATATACTACATAAACTTGCAAATGATCATACCCTGAGTTGTAAGCTGGTTTTCTTTTAACTGGGATGCCTATCTTATATTTTCCAGGTGAATTTGGTGCAAAGTCGTCCCACAAGTTCACCCAGCTTTAAATGGGTACCTGACTTTAAGTTGGGGAAGTAAAGGCGGCTGGGCGTTGTGCTAACCACACAATCCCTTTATATGCAGAGGTTATAGAAACAGATGAATTCTACACTTCATCTGCCCCGATGGCCCGTTTAGGGCTAAGGGAACTTTACTTTACTATCTTATATATGATTATATGTATCATTACTTAGGCTTAGGTAGGCTACTAAGAGAATAAGTACATTTTTAAAATAAAGTTCTTTTATTGCATATGCTTGCGTTTTTGTTTATGGATTCTTCTAGAGATAGAATGTTGCTTCACTTAGATATCTTGATTTAGGTCAATGTAATTATATAGAGCTTTTTATTTGAACAAAATTTAGAAACTTTCGTTCGTTTTTTTGCATGTGGAATTCAAACCCCCAGGCTCCTGTTTCTTAATCTAACCACATTTAATTCCCACTCTCAAAGCAGTGTTTTTACAATTATATTGGAAATAGATTATTTTTTTAGCTTACACTTATTGCAAGTGTACTTTATTAAACTAGAGGATGTAATGATGCTAGTGCACCACAATGTGCACAGGTGACATCGCACATTTCAACAATATGCTACCAAATGATGTACATGTACTGTGTATACAAATGATGTCATGAATCCATTTGGAATTGAAAATTAGGCTGAAAATCTTTAGCTTCTGAATACATAAAAAAAATAGGCAATATTTCTTTTTTTTTTTTTTAATTGCTGTTCTGATGAATCGTCCCATCATGATCATTATTTATCATATACTTTAAAAAAATGTAATTGTAGTTATCAGTAGGTGTGTGCCGGAATACGGTTCCGCCGGATTTTGCACTATCCGGTGAAATCCGGTTCCGCCGGATTTACATGTATCAGAATCCGGAATATACCGGTTTTGGAATTTGCCAGATTTTGTGACTCACCGGATCATAATCTGAAATAAAAGTAATTCTCTTTCCAGAATTCCACACGATCAAGGTACATTAATCGATTGTTTCGAGCGTTGAGCTTGTTTAATGTTTTGAACATACCAGAGGCTAGAGTCAGCACCATTAATAGTGGCCAATCGGCCCAATCCCATACATGATAGTGCGGGGATGAGTAATTATTATTCGTAACGTCATATTAACCGCAATCACCAATGACGTTGTAACAGAAATAATAAGCAACTATACTGCCCAAGCGCCTGGCCACCAGCCGCCACCTTCATAACAAAATAAATAACAGAAATGAATGGTTTTTGATAAATTCAACATTTAAGTTATTTCGATTTCTCTGAGAGATGGAAAAGATGTCTTCTTTGTTATTAAATTAAAATGCATCACCAACGAGATTTCCTGTTGAAAAAATAGTTCAAATATGAATGTTAAAGATTGTAAAATGAAAGATAGAATATTTTTCCATTCTGAAATTTCCGTGAAGAAACACTAATTCTCTAACACTAATTAATATAACAAGTCACTGAGTTGGTAATCTAACCCTAACGTAACGTCTTCCATTAAAAGGAATTCCTTCCCAATTTTTTTTATTTTTTAATTCTATTTTATAATAAAGGTTATTATAATTCTATTTAAACAAGGGATATGCTTTAAAAAAATTTACCGTAATTTTAATTCATATTTCGATTTATATTATCGTTCACTCAATTGTTAAAAATGCGTATCATTTTTGAGTAAAAATTAACATTACGTTAGCGGTCAAGTATAAATTTAAAGGTCTTTGTTGATCTCTATGTCACCAAGCCATCTTCGGCGATTCTCGCTTGCGCTATGATCTGCGTTCTTTGGTTTAAACGAAGGTATGACGTAGCCGCGGCGCTCAGCTGTGATTGTGTGGCATCACTCGAATGTGTACATATTTGGCTGTGGACTTGAAGTAACTTAACACTGTTAAAAAACTAATAGTCATTAGTTAGTTATCAACATCTTATTCTTACTTCTTTAGGATTGAATAATGGCTTTGTCAAATGCCAATTGAATTCATTAAAATTTGTATTTCAATTTTCAAACTTGTAAAGTACAGAAATACAGAATTATTGTTCTCAAATCTCAATTCAATTTAATCTTGTTATTTGTTTTTTCCAATTAATTACCCATTTCAATACACATCATAAACTATGAACATTTGAACCTTAAGCAATAAGCATCCATCATCCAATGAGCCAATGACAAGACGAGATGAACTCAGATGATGAGTCTGACTTTCTCCTCAGATTCAAAACAATTAGTGCACTACAGTAGTTAAAAATTACACTGCCAAGTGGCAAGTGCCAAATTAATGAAAGTAATAGACTAATAGTAAAGTTGTTTTCCTTTGACCTTGCAGCGAGTTAGAACTTAACAGCGAGTTTAGTTACTCAATTTTGTTAAAATACAACTGTATCTAATTTCATGAAATCTGGCAACAAAAAATAACAGCGTAACAGATATTTAATTAAAACGAAAACATTCATATAAATATGTTCACACTGTTTTGTTCTAACCCCATAGGCATATTTACCCCCATTACAGGGAATAAGGAAAGTATCATGGAAGGCGTTGCTAGTAAAGTGTTATTTTATTTTATGAAATATCTCTGTTACAGACTTGCTAATACATGTAATAGGATAATTTGTTCAAATTAGGTAGAATGAAATCAGAATCATTGCACTGTTAAAAATGTAAACATATTCTTTTTGGAAGACCACTGTTTCAAACTTTGATTTAAAAATTTGTCAGTTTTTATTTAAAGGATAGGAATATAAATATTTCTAAAATTTGATAATGGTTTTAAAAAAAAAAACAACCTTATTAAAGTAATTATATTTGTTTTGCTATTGCTTAATGTTGATATGTACATTTCTAACAACTAATGTTAACTGCTGTAATTTGTGCTTGATTTAGGGGTTATTGTAAATAATTTTTAATATATTCATAAGAATATTTAACTTTTACTACATAAAAAAAAAATAGGCAGAGCTAAGAAAAAAATATTTTCAAATGTTTTTTTTTCTTTAGGTATAGTATACATTTTAAAGGAATTTCTCTATTGATTATACCTTCACATAAAAGGTCATCTATTTAACTTGTTTTTTAAAAATTTCAATATTGTTTAAGATACATTTGATGTTTTATTGATTTTTTTTGTTATCTTTTCACTTTCCTTTTTCAGATTATGTATCTAATAAAAATGGGCGTCAGAGAAAAAGAGAGCCTAACAGTGCATGTAGGCCTCAAGAATTGCCACAAGTTTCAAGGCCCGTTCAAAGGGCTTATAGAGCCTTTAGTGACAAGAGGCCTAGACAAAGAGACTATAATAATGATAGACAGGGTGAAGAGGTAAATAGAAGTTTAAAACTAATTTTATTTTAATGGATATCATATGTACTTGACTTTTTTTTTATTTTAAAAAGGTTTTTAGATTTTTGAAGATTGCATGGCCAAATCTTAAATTTCTATTTTATTTTAAACTTATGCAATATAATATTTGATAATAATGATAAAAAACAAGCATAACATCATATAAATTATTTTAAAAATGTGTAAAATGACTGAATGCATTTACTGTAGTGTTTCTAAAACTTTTACTATGACAATAGTTTAGGCTTGGCAACCCACCATAAAAACTTATTGTGACCCACATTCTAAGATAAACTTTGAAAAGAGAAAGATAAAGGCATCATTGATGGTATATACTTTGTATAACATTTCTCCTTTACTCTGCAGATTAATGAACTTTTGAGAACCACTGTTTTACATTTATATTACAATTCCTTCCATTTCATTTTTTTTTTAATTAAAAATTTAAAGCGCACTCTTTTTAATAGAAAACAAAAATTCACAGCTATGTTAGTATTTTTGTGTGGTGTTCTTGAAAGCATGACTATGATTTACATTCTTACTTCTTTTTACATAATTAACTATTGTGGAAATGAGATGAACAAAAGACCTCAAAAAATGTTACATGGTTAAACAAAATTATGTTATGTTATTTATACAACAAAGTATGGAACCAAAATCTGAAGTTTCAGAGAAACTTTTGATGAATAAAATCTAATTTGTTGAATTTAAATAAGCATGCTTGTTTTCTTTGAAAGAAATAATTGTAAAATTCATTTTTTTTTTTTGTCTTTGTTTTTTAAAGATAACAGAGGCCGGTGATGTCTTTGATGTGAGAAATACCTCTTCCCGAAAGGGCAATGCAAATCACCTGTTGAAATTTTCATACATTTCCAATTCACAAAATGGTAATTATGGAGGGTGGAGAGCTGGCTCTGGGCGATCTGGCGGGCGTGGTCAAGGGTATTATAGAAGGACACCTGTTACTCGGTACAGCAAGGAACAGTTTTTGCAAGCAAGGTATTTTATATCATATATCACTCAGTACTCAAAAATATTTATTTTGCTTGTGTACTTACATATTTCTAAAATATTTGAAGAACTTGCATGCAGCACTCATTGGCCCCTGGTATATGCTATAAAAAAAAAATTTCGGTACCTAGTATTTACATAAATCTTACATTGGTCAGATAGATTTTTTTTTACTTAACGAGAACATTAGTCCAAAAAAAAAAATTCACATGGGTCGAAAATACAATTCTGAAATAAACAGGCTGGTACATATTCATATGGACTTGTAGATTTAATACGGTTAAACTTTGTCAGGTATCTCATTGTGTAATATGTATGGTATTATTTCATTGTAAGTTGATTTTAAGTGGTATTTTAAAGTTATATTTGAGTATTTTTTAAGGTATAAAGCATTTTTTTCTCGGTCTAATGATTTTTAAAAGTTAAAACCTTTTCAATTGTTTAAAAAAACTTTTTTTACTTCTTCATTTTTAAACCTATTGACATACTGCTAAAGTGTTTTTTCTTACACCCTTCATGTAGCTGTCAGTTTGTAGTCCGTGATGACGGCGAGTACACTGAACAAGCAATAGATCCTGATGCACTTGTTAATTGGGATAAAGTAGAGCTAGTGAGAACTTTTTCCACTGAGACTGTAACTTGCCCCATATGTTTACAGGTCCCTTTTGCAGGTACGCTTAAATTTAAAGCTGTGCAACATACAAAAGTTACACAGAGTGTGATTTTTTAAACTCTGTTTAATATGTAAAATTCTAAATACATTCACATAACTGAAGTTATCTATTTCACTGCAATATTTTATGAAACCATATCAATGTAATAATAACACTAGCCAAAATTTTACAGCTAACACTTTTTTAAGCCTCTTTAAACTGACAAAAAGTTTTTAATGATAAATATATATCATTTTTCAAGATTTTTTCTTTTGTTTAATTGCACCTTTTTTCTTATTTGTAGGAAAAATTACCAAGTGTGGCCACACTTACTGCTGGTCATGCATATTACATCATTTAAATGAAACTGATTCTGCTGGGCATAACAAGTGCCCAGTTTGCCCTCATAAAATATCTGCAAGTGAATTAAAAAGGTATGCATTTATTTCATATATTGCCTAATCTTCAATTCAGAAGTAAAGTGCTTTATGTTAATTGTTTTTAAAGTATTTTTAATCTTGTGTTCTTCTGCTTTATATAAAATAAAAAATAATGTCTCAAGCACACCAACTTATGTCAATGTAATATAAGTTTTTTTTAAAATACACTTAATTGACATTTCTTTCAGACCTATTTTCCATATTTTAGTCACTCTATTTGGTTATTTCTGCAGTGTTAAGTGCATTGAGGTTCCAGAGTACAAAGTAGGTGATGTAATAGAGATGAGGTTAATGCAAAAGAGCAAAGGCAGTGTTTATATCTCACCTAAATCTGAATGGAAAGATCGTTTTGGTGTACCCCATAATATTAATGGTATTTATATATATTTCAGTACTTTGGCTTATTAAAAAGAGAATGATTTTGTATCAATTTAACTAACTTTAAGTTTAAGTTCATTTAGAAAAAGCATGGAGTCTATTCCATTGTCTAATATCCTATATTTGAAGAGTGGAAATTGAAATGTTCAGTTTATTAATCTTAATAAAAGATATAAATATTTCTAAATTTTTTAAGTGATTATGAAAACCAGATTATTTTTTTTTTTTTTTACTAAGTTGAATTTTTTTTTATTTGTTTTTGACAGATGGTGACATTACAAACTATATGAAAATTCTTGTGGCTTCAAACGATCAAATTCAAGAAGAGATTGATAGAGAAAAGGCAGCACTTGATTCTCTTTTATTAACTGCTGAAGATTATGAAATTTGTTTTATTGAAATGGCCAAAACTTTACTACAGGTAACTGGCTAATATATGTCTTATAATTTTATTTAGTTATTCATTAAATAACAGTTCTTGTGAATTTTTTATAAAACTGAAATTTCTTTAAAGGAAAGAGAAAAACATGTCAAAGTTCCTTGTCATAGTATCATGGTAAAAGAAGAATCTGAGATTTCCCAGCTCAATAGTGAAATTACTCAAAGTACAGGAGAAATAAACCCTGTAAAGGATCAGTCTAAAGTGAGTTACATTTGAAATAAAAATATAAACTGGTGGTTATTTTTTTATTGAATCTTGTTTTCTTTCTTTTAAATGTATTTTGCACACAGTTTTTTTATTTCTGAAAGTGTTAAACAATTTTAAATGTGTACTCTGTTTTTTCACATTTAGCCCAGCATCCATTATCTGGATGCCTTTGAAAACGAAGAACAGCACACATTGTCTGACGAGTCCTTGGCTAAAACAGAATGCCTGTCTGCATCAGCAGTAGCAATAGACACAAAAGAGAGCTCCGCTGCAGACACTGTTTCATTGCCTTCAAATGATGATGAGCAGCTGCTCTCACCAGAAGAAGCTGCGAATGAATTGGAATTGCCAGAAGGATACAGTGACTCTCTTAACCAACACAGCAGCAATAGCAAATACCCCAAAGATACTTTCTACTTTTACCAAGGTAAGTTTTTAGTTTCTTTTTGAAATAAATGTATGAAATTATAAATTTCATAGAAATAATGTAAATAGAAATTAAAAGCTGTTCTTGTCTTTTTTTTTTTTTTTTCTCACTCTTAGCCTCCACAGGCCAACATATTTACTTGAATTCTTTGAATGCCCAGTGTTTAATTAGAGAATATGGATCATTGGAAAATGGGCCAGAAGCAATCAAAGCCACTATAGTAGCCATTGAGAGAATCTTTATGACAGAGGTAATGCCGTCTTGTTGAATTGGATTTATATGTTACACGTATAATTTGATTTTTTTTTTAGCTCAAATTGTATGAGATTGAATTTTTTTTTTTTAACAGGATATTCGTAAACGTCTACGATATCTGAATCATATTCCTTTGACATGTGAGTTTCATGTTGTGGAGTTGAAATTATTACCACCTGTACTCAGCAAAGAGACTCTAAGACATTTCCATCGTAAGTTTTATTAATTGGAAACCTAAACACCAGAAGTGAGTTTTAATACTTAGTTGTTGATAGGAGAAAGCTTGATCAGTTTATATTTTGTATGATTTGTTGTCAGCTGAATTTGAGAAAAGACGCCGAGCAAGACAAAAGAAACAGAAAGATGAAAGACAGAGAGCTAGACAGCAAGAAGTGGAACACAAGAAATCTTTTGGAATATGTAATTTTTTTGTCTTGATTAAATTTTTTATAATGAATTATAATCAGTTATGAGCAAAATCTTAATCAGTTTATTAAATTATTATTTTCAAGAAGTTAGAGCAGATGACTTGACTCTTTCCCTATCACGATCCACATTTTGCGGCTTAAATTACCTTCACTTTTGGACCTCAACCTCATTTTGCTGCTTGGCTACACCTATCGTGTTCCAGAATTAATGTTTTAAAAAGCAAATTTCTGTTTTGTGGGTTAGGCTAGTCTGGCTTAAAAAGTCTCATTTCATGACCTAAAAATAGCATATTGGCATAATTATATATGATACACATTGATAGAGTGTTAATGCGTCAGATAATTAATATTTCTTTTATATGAGAGAACTCTGTAGTACAGAAAGAGACTAACACACAATTAGCTTCCTGTTTCTTAGTCAAAACTTTGTTATTTATGTTCCTATTTCTTAGAAATTTAAGTCTGTCTTTCAGATTATGTTTCTAGATAACAATGTAGACACAAAGGTAACATAATTCCAGTTATCATTACTTTCTTCCTGTTTTTAAGGCTAAGTACGGCTTAAAATAGCCTTAGCCTAAGGTCAAAAATGAAGTCTCTAACGAATTTTCGTTTTGAACTAATTTTAGTTATTTATCCATTTTGACACATAAAAACCATATTTTTATAAGACATCAGTGATTATTTTTATTTTTAATCATTTTTTTAGTAAGGGATGTGTACACAAATTTTACTAACAATTTGCTAAATCATTCATTTTTGGTATCGTGTAAGGCTTAGCAACTAATTAGTTATCTCTATGTATTATACATCACTGTAAAGCGCTTCTTTTTCTTGTCAAGGTCAGTGGTATTAGACTAACCAATGAAAATTAAGGATTCACTTTAAATGTTTGAAGTTGTAAAAGGGTCTAGGTTTTTCTGAATCACAATTTCTATGTTATGACCTAATTGCTATTTATATTTCGGGGCTTTCCATTATAAATAGTAACATAAAGACAAAAATATTCTCATTAGCTACTTCCAAGCGGAAGAACCACCTACGAAAATTACTATTGGTCAGCTATTTTTAGCATTAACTATAACTCTTTGTTTCCGTTCCGGAAGAGACGCTTTTACAATCTAAATAACGCATCCTGTTTACGATCGGCTGCCTTTGTTTTACCACGTTGGTACTGTGTTATTTTATTGTTTTTAATAATGGCTCGTCGTAAAAATATTTACAAATACAAAAATATTGCCAAAGCTATTGCTGTTCGTAATGAAAAAAAATCTTCAGCAAATGAAACTGTCACCAACAACGCATTGATTATCTCTAGTCCCAATACTAGTATTAGTAGTGCTGCTGTTGTCAATAATGATATTGGACTACCCTGTTCATCTGTTATTACAGACCCTGGTGAGTGCAGTTTTGCTAAGAAATTACGACTAAGTGAGCAAGTTTTCGATGCAACACCTTGTGATTCCTCGGAAAGAACCATTATTGACATTGGTATTTTAATTTCTTTTATTTCGTCACTGGCTTGCCCGGAATGTTTTGGCAAGATAGACGCACGTGTATCAGACACAAAGAGTAAAGGATTTGCCAAAAATATTGAAGTAACTTGCAAAGAATGCAAATATTTTAACTCTGTTTACACTTCACAGAAAGAGAGCTTAGCTACTACAGGTATAATGCCAAAACAAAAACCTTTTACCATTAATAAAGAAGTTGTTGCTGCATCAATGTCTCTCGACATGGGAGTAAACAGTCTAAATAAATTTTGTGAAAGCTTAAACCTTCCAGGACTGCACAAAAAGACATTCAGTAAAATGTCCAAATCCATTGAGACAACATTCATCGATAAACAGACAGAAGTTTTTAGTAAAGCTGCTACTATCGTAAGACACTTTTATAATAAAGTAAATGATGGAACACCTCTGGACATTGCAGTTTCTTTTGATGGAACATGGTTAACTCGTGGACACACCTCTTTAATTGGAGTGGGATGTGTCATAGAGATTGCAACTGGACAAGTGCTTGACATGCATGTCACCAGCTTGCATTGTCAGACGTGTGCTACGACTGGTCAGCGTCTGAAGAAAGATGACCCCACTCGTTACAGCGAATGGCTTGCGCAGCTTAAAGACAATGGATGCAGTATAAATTACAATGGTTAGTATTTTGCTTTGAAATAAATTTAATATTTAATACAAAATTTATAAATGTGACTGCAGAGTTTAAAAAAAAAATTATAAATGTAACTGCAATTAAAAAAAAATTAAAAGTGACTACAGCATGTAATTTTTCATATTTCATTTTTAACTTTGATTTCTTTTATCAGTATATATAAATTTGAAGATCATTTAGGACATTACATTATTATAACTATTAATAGATAAATATACCCTGTTAAATAATTAATCCATTTTAATAAGTTATTAATTTATCTAAAATCACATTTCTACAGGTACGTCTGGAATGATGGAGTCTGATGCAGCTGTGATATTGTGGAGTCGTTCTCTTCAACTGCACAACTTTAGGTACACCACAATGTTGGGGGATGGAGACTCCAAAGCCTTTGATAAAGTTAGGGCTCTTCAGCCTTATGGTCCTAGTGTTGATGTTGAAAAAGAAGAGTGCCTCAATCACGTAGCCAAACGATTAGGAACAGCTCTTCGGAAATTAGTTAGCGATTGCTCCAAAAAAGGTTTGTAATTGAAATTAATTTTGCATTAATAATTTTAAATATGAAGTTGGAACATACTTGTATTACTTATTGCTATCATTTTCTTCAAGCTTTGCTGTCTAGCTATTAATGTATTTTTTTTTTTCTTTTGACTCTTAGGAATCACACTGGGAGGCAAAAAACAAGGCAGCTTGACCCAAGACAAGATTAAAAAACTTTGTGTTTACTATGCCAGGGCCATACGAAACAATAAAACAGCAGAAGAGAAAAAGAAAGCTATATTAGCATCATTACACCACTGTTACTCCACTGATGACCATATGCAACACCAGTATTGTCCATCTGGGCCGACTTCCTGGTGTTTCTACAAACGCGATATCTACCATCATAAGTTTCCTGGTGGACATCAGAAAAGGATCCACACATTTTTAGATTTTGACAGGCTCCACAAACACCTCCCTCCCAATTTATGACAGACTGTCAGATCTTAACCTGCTAAAAAGATGTGAAAGAGGTGCGACTCAGAACGCAAACGAGTCCCTTCATAACATGATTTGGTCCAGGTGTAACAAAACCAATTTTCACAGTAAAGCTAAAGTGGAGTATGCTACATTAACAGCTATTGCTGAAAACAATTTTGGCCCCTTTTTTTCAAGGCAATTTTTCTCCGACATTAGTGGTGTCAATACTGACAAACTAAGCCTAGCGAGGCAAAAAAGACGTTTGGACAATGCTAAAGCTTCTGCTGATGGAAAAGCAAAGAAAATTCAACAGAAAAGAAAGCAGGGCTTATTAAGAGCTGAGCAGGAATGCAGAAAACAACATGGAACAACTGGATATGCTTCTGGACTGTTTTAACTTTTTTTTTAAGGTTTTTAAGCTTTTTTTTCTACATTTTTTGCATTTTTCTTAAAATTAGATTTTTTAATCTTAAAATTCTTATAACTTTTCTATTAATGCATAGATTGTTATGAAAATTTCAAGTTTTGTAACTTGATATAATAGCTACAGTTTCTATTTTGTAGTGTTTTATTTTTTGTCACAGATTTTTTTATTTTAGGGTAAAATGTATGATTTTTCAGTATTTTTCTGTTTTTTTTTAGGGTACTTCATGAAAATGATAACATAAAAAAAGTGAGCTATACTTTTAAAAAACTGTAAAATAGAAAGTGTAATGATGTCAAGAAGTTGGCGAGCACGTCCTGGGGGGCTCGAGCAGATGTCCTGAGGTCACTGTACATGGGTGCAGTAAGTCCTCTTTAGAGGCCCTAGACGTTGTACAGAATCAGGCTCTCCGGCTGATCACAGGCACTTTTCGAACGGCACCCACAGCAGCGGTGGAAATCATGGCAAATGTGCCACCTCTGGGTATCCGTAGAGACCAGGCCGTTCTGACCGCTTATGAGCGGTTTAAGCGGCAGGAGGAGACCTCTGTCCTAAGGGGGATGGTCGATGGCTGGACGGAAAGAAAGCGGCTCTCGATGCAGTCTTTCATGCAAGTGAGACTTGCCTCCGAGATCAAGCTGCCGACTGACCGCCTAATGCTAGAGACTGTCTCAAGGCTCCCGCCTGGCGAGGCTCTCTACATGCCCGAGGTACGCACGACCCTGGTCAAAACCAATGCTGGGAACGCAAAGGATCGCCGAACCCTCACGGATGTGGCTATGGAGATGATTGGAAACTATTCGGGGAACGCTATACTGGCCTATACTGATGCTTCTGTATCCAGTAGAGACGGTCGGACAAGCGCCTCGTTTGGGGTCCACATCACTCTCCCACAAACTGGCTTTGTGAAAGACCATGCTGGCCTATGTGGGTCACTCTGTGCTTACGAGGCAGAGATGACAGCCATTACTGAGGCAGTGGACCACATAGGGGAGCTAATCAGTGAGGGTACTTTGCCTGCTCTGGACATTGTCATTCTCACTGACGCGCTCTCTGTTCTCCAAGCTGTAAAAGGGACAGGAGAATGGCCGCTACTGCTGGAAGCCATGCTGATGGCAATACAGGGTCTTGTGTCCCAACATCACGTGCATGTGACCCTTCAATGGGTTCCCGGGCATGCGGACGTGCCCGGAAATGAAAGGGCAGACGGCATTGCCAAGGCAATAGTCCAGTCGACAGATTCCCAAGTGCTGCCCGTGAGTGCAAGAAAGAGCTCATTCGAGGCAGCACGTTCCATGATCTGCCTCTTTGGACAATCGAAGTGGTTCTCGGGCTGGGCTCATGGGGTGAACGGACTTAAGATCCGGCAAGTCCTAGAGCGGCCGTCCAAAACTGACCCATGGTGGCAGCTCAGGCGTGTTGAGCAGGCGCTAATTGCCCAGTTCCGAACTGGGCACTGTCCTATTGGCGCGTACTTTGGGAGGTTGAGGCCCAATGTCGACACCCTTTGCAGACACTGCGGGGAAGTGGAGGAAACCGTAGATCATTTGCTATTCGAGTGCCCCGGACTGGCGGACCACAGGGTGGACCAGTCCGGAAGCCTGCTGGCCATCGGGCTCTATGGCAGTCTCCAGATGTTGAGAGACACAGCAGGTCTGATCTCACGGGCTCTAAGAGACTAAGTCTCAGCCCACAGATAAAACTGAGAGAGTTCAAAGAGAGAGAGAGAGGAGATGCTTCTCAATATAATTACCTAATTTTTTTAAAAATTGTATGTATCATTATTTAGTTATAACACTTTTATTTTTGTACACAATTGTAGTAAAAATCCAATATGGCCGCCGTTGCCATGGCAACCATGTCATGTTTTAATAAAGTGTTAGTATTTTTTAAAATGTCTTTGGGTACTAATTATATGTGTACAATGTCTTTACATTAGCTACAAATTTAAGGAAAAAAGGTCCATTCTGTAGTACTGGGCCTTAAATACCACAATTTTTCTGAAATATTTTTTTTTTAAGATTGAATACATCTAAAGATAATTTATTTCTCTTTATGTTGACCGACATATGACAATGTATGTTTAGTTAGAATATTAAGCCATGACTAGATTTAACAAAATTTAAAACAAGTTGCACACTACAAATGATCAACTATTTGCCCCTTAAGACCAAAGCCTTTTCTAATGAAATTGAGGGTGAAGTGTTATAAAGGATGAAAAATATAAAGTTAAAAATTGATGTTTAAAAAATGTTAAGGGCTCACTAAAGACATGAGTACTCTCCATCTTTATCAGGAATATCATCAAACATTTCATCTTGATAAAAATCACTATCCGTCTTATTTACAACTAAAATAAAAATGTACAGGAACACCCCTTTCAATGGTATAATCCTTGGTATTATACCTATTACATGTATAATCTTTTCCTGTACCTAAACTTACTTGACATATTAACAGTCCATATATTATTGAAAAATTCTCAGAAAATTAACCACTTGATAATTTTGGAGATTTGATTATCCGAAGATATTTCATTTTTTTATACTTTACATTGTTTTTTTTACAAACTAAAAACAAACTAAAATTCATCCTATAAAGTTCATTGACAATTTTTTTGAATTTCATTTTATTAAATCACAGAGACCCAGTAGTGAAATTATAACTTAATGCTATTATTTAATTATTTTTTTTTAAGACCCTGAAGTTCAGATCCCTCTGGACAATTTAACCCAATTTCCTTCTCATTTGTCTGTTACACTGACTTCAAGCCCATCACTTGAAGGGCTTGTCGCCGAAGACAATCTGGCTACCAATCAAGGGAATAAAGGTAGGGATCATGTTTACTTTACTGTTTTAGAAAGTATGCTTAAATTTAATGTTCCATGTTACAAAGTATAGTTTTGTTTCAGTTGCTGATGTGTGGAGCAATCGATCTAGAACAGACAGCGAAGGAAGCCATTCGGGTGCAGGAGTTGTGTCATTTGCTACAGTAAGTCATGGAAATTGTATTTTCTCTTTGCATCAAAAAAAAAATAAAAAAAAATTACAGTAGCATCAATGTTACTAATGTTGTGTGGAGGCATAGAAATATATTCTTAATGATAATACACGAGTTAAAACAATCAATAGTTTGGAGATGATGTCATGTTTATTGTGCTATTTGAGTCATGTTAAACATAATTGAATACTAAATCTAAATAAAGACCATGACTTCTATTACTAATCTCTCAAGAAAACTATGCAAGTAAACTACTCAATCTAACTCCAAATGATCTCTACACTAATACTCATCTCTACACTAATACTCATTGGGATACCATAATAATGATGATGATGCACATGTATCCATGTCATCCTTATACTCTAAATCTCATTGGATGACCAATCTGAACACTATATGTCTTAACAAGGAATATTCTAATCATAATTATCATGGCTTCTTCCAACGAGAGACGTAATAAATGTGTACCAATATGTGCATTACAATAACCATTTTTTTAACTTCTGAAAATCTTTGTTCTATATTTTTTGGTTGTTTATCTGTAAATCATATATAGCATTCTAAACTTAATTTTGAAGGAGTTAATCTTTTCAAAGATAATTTTCGTCAGGATGTGTAGATGGACGGTATTAACATGTTAATGATTGAGTTCAGCATATCAAGGAATTTCTTTTCATTTACTTTTCTAACCATTTTGTTCTTACCAGATGTTAAAAGAAGGCAAATCGGTATCCCAGACAAGCCCATGGTCGGGTGGAAAGGCTCAGTGTAATTCTTCTGTACCTCCATCACCCAGTAGAGGTGAGACTCGATCCACTGCTACTGTAGATGATGATGATGGAGGCGAGTTTCTGCCAGCCCCTCCCATCTCTTCCTCATGGTTTGATGACATCAGTAAAGCCATGGATGCTGCCAGCAAGCAGGTTAATACTGGTAAGTTTTAGAAGCCAGTAATTGCTTATTATATGTAATTAGCAAATAGGTCTAAATATAATGTAATTGCTCTATATGATATTGGCGAAAAATATATTATTCTTAGTAAGTTGTGGTTTTTTCTTTTACCCCAGATGCTGGTCCATCTCCAAAGTTCAAAGGGAAAAAGAAGAAAACTAAACAGTTGCTGTTCTCAACTGCTATGGCTCGTAAAAATTAACTATCCATCGGGCAGATAACAAGCGAAGATAATTTTTAAAAAAAATTCAGGAATGTTAATCATGTTGAGAAGATTATTACCTAATTCAAAGATTGATAGTTTCTTTTAAATATTTAACTGAATCAGCTTGATGTGTGTGCAAAAGCTCTAGTTCTAATATCAGAGCTGTACATTTGATTGTCTATAATAATTAAATGACTTTTTTTAATTAAATGACTTTTTTTAAGTAATTAATTGTCTGCATTACTTGATCGTGTTGAATAATTGTCTAGAATAAAATGTTCTTCTGTGTTAA
>JAGDYQ010000001.1:28556509-28582743 GCA_021962125.1 Bulinus truncatus
ATGGCATGGAAGATCCAAACATCTTCTTCTTCTTCTCCTTGAGAAGAAGCAACTGACGGAAATCAACCTTGTTCCGATTTTTAAATGGATTTTTTTTTTGGTGGTTATCCCCAACTGGTGTACTATTGACTAAACAACATTGGCCAGGGCATTCATGGGGCATTCAAATAGGAATTGGTTGATTGTGGTGGAAGTGACTGTGACTAGGATCGACTCGCCCTGTGCCGAAGAATCTTCACCTTTTTTTTTTTGGGCTCTACAGCCCGTTTAGGGCCCTGGCCTGCCATATTGCTCTTCTCCACTTTTTTTCCCGATCCATGGTCTTCTTCCTCCACTCTCTCACTCCTATATCTTTAAGGTCTTTTTCCACCTCTTCTAACCATCTACTTCTTGGTCTACCCTTAGGTCTTACTCATTAGGTGTTGCCTTATATATATATCGCTTTTGGACCTCTGTTGTTTTCCATTCTTTCAATGTGCACTACCCACTTCAATCTATTCATTGAAGGCTCTACCCGGTTTTAATTTTAACCGATGCAAAATACGGAGATGGATGGCGTTCTGTTCAGGAGTTTTAGGTGTGAGGGAGGGGGGGCTTCCAAAACCTAATATTGGGCCCCTGACAATCTCCAACAGCTTGGGGGCCCCTCTAATGACACATTTCCGTCCATTGTCATCTTTAGCACATGACTGTACCCAACAAAACCCATGTGGTTATGGGTTTCTTATTTTTTAATCTTTTGGGTTTCACCCCCTACGGCCGCTATGCATTTGTGTGTAGTTAAATTATGTGGGTGGGTGGATGGATGGATGAACGCAGAGATAGATACATAGATATATACATAGATGGATATATTGATAGATACATAGATAGATACATAGATAGATACATAGATGAATGCATAGATAGATACAGAGATAGATACATAGATAGATACATAGATAGATACATAGATAGATACAGAGATAGATACATAGATAAATGCATAGATAGATACATAGATAGATACATAGATAGATACATAGATAGATACATAGATAGATAGATAGATACATAGATAAATGCATAGATAGATACATAGATAGATACATAGATAGATACATAGATAGATACATAGATAGATAGATACATAGATAAATGCATAGATAGATACATAGATAGATACATAGATAGATACATAGATAGATACATAGATAGATACATAGATAGATACATAGATAGATACATAGATAGATAGATACATAGATAAATGCATAGATAGATACATAGATAGATACATAGATAGATAGATACATAGATATATACATAGATGGATACATTGATAGATACATAGATAGATACATAGATAGATACATAGATGAATGCATAGATAGATACATAGATAGATACAGAGATAGATACATAGATAGATAGATACATAGATAGATACATAGATAGATACAGAGATAGATACATAGATAAATGCATAGATAGATACATAGATAGATACATAGATAGATACATAGATAGATACATAGATAGATACATAGATAGATAGATAGATACATAGATAAATGCATAGATAGATACATAGATAGATACATAGATAGATACATAGATAGATACATAGATAGATAGATACATAGATAAATGCATAGATAGATACATAGATAGATACATAGATAGATACATAGATAGATACATAGATAGATACATAGATAGATACATAGATAGATACATAGATAGATAGATACATAGATAAATGCATAGATAGATACATAGATAGATACATAGATAGATACATAGATAGATAGATACATAGATAATTACATAGATGGATACATTGATAGATACATAGATAGATACATAGATAGATACATAGATGAATGCATAGATAGATACATAGATAGATACAGAGATAGATACATAGATAGATAGATACATAGATAGATACATAGATAGATACAGAGATAGATACATAGATAAATGCATAGATAGATACATAGATAGATACATAGATAGATACATAGATAGATACATAGATAGATAGATACATACATAGATAAATGCATAGATAGATACATAGATAGATACATAGATAGATACAGAGATAGATACATAGATAGATAGATACATAGATAAATGCATAGATAGATACATAGATAGATACATAGATAAATGCATAGATAGATACATAGATAGATACATAGATAGATACATAGATAGATACATAGATAGATACATAGATAGATAGATACATAGATAAATGCATAGATAGATACATAGATAGATACATAGATAGATACATAGATAGATACATAGATAGATAGATACATAGATAAATGCATAGATAGATACATAGATAGATACATAGATAGATACATAGATAGATAGATAAATAGATAGATAGATACCTAGATAAATGCATAGATAGATACATAGATAGATACATAGATAGATACATAGATAGATACAGAGATAGATACATAGATAGATAGATACATAGATAGATACATAGATAGATACAGAGATAGATACATAGATAAATGCATAGATAGATACATAGATAGATACATAGATAGATACATGGATAGATAGATACATAGATAGATACATAGATAGATAGATACATAGATAGATAGATACATAGATAAATGCATAGATAGATACATAGATAGATACATAGATAGATACATAGATAGATAGATACATAGATAGATAGATACATAGATAAATGCATAGATAGATACATAGATAGATACATAGATAGATACAGAGATAGATACATAGATAGATAGATACATAGATAGATACATAGATAAATGCATAGATAGATACATAGATAGATACATAGATAGATACATAGATAGATAGATACATAGATAAATGCATAGATAGATACATAGATAGATACATAGATAGATACATAGATAGATACATAGATAGATAGATACATAGATAGATAGATACATAGATAAATGCATAGATAGATACATAGATAGATACATAGATAGATAGATACATAGATAAATGCATAGATAGATACATAGATAGATACATAGATAGATAGATACATAGATAAATGCATAGATAGATACATGGTATATAGTTCAGTGAAAATAGTGGCCTATGAAATCAATCATAAAGTGGGCTATGAAATCAATCATAAAGTGGCATATGAAATCAATCATAAAGTGGCCTTTGAAATCAATCATAAAGTGTCCATTGAAATCAATCATAAAGTGGCCTTTGAAATCAATCATAAAGTGGCCTTTGAAATCAATCATAAAGTGGGCTATGGATATAGATATTTCATGGTCGTTGTTTAAATAATACATTAAAGTGCCTTCTATCCGTAAATTTCTTTCTCTCTCGTATTCCTATTGGCTGATTGTTGCTGTTGTTGTGTATACGTCACAAGGGTCATACAGATGAACGGCAACAAAAGCTTTGAGAGACAAGGAAGTGGGGCCGGCCGCTCACAGGCCATGTCCATCATTCAAAGTCCGGCATCTGATCTGTCCCACCAGCAAATCACGACGCAGCTGCAACTGTTACACGGAGTGATTGATAAGCGTTTGGTAATTCATTTTTTTTGGTCTTTATATTTATATATCTGTCCGGGTCTGGGATGTATTCACGCTCCCACTTTACATTATTGCTCTTTCCTGTCTCTGAATGCACCCCCCCCCATACTATTAATCTTAGGGACATCAGGGTACGCCCTTGTCAGAGTAGCTGATATGGGGCGGGGGGAAGGGGGGGCAAATGCCCAGGGGCCCGGACTGAGCTGGCCAATGAACTTCAGAAAATATTATTATCAGCGGGGGGGGGGCGTGACAGCCCTGCCCAAGGGCCCGAAATTTATGTCGGTGGGCCTGGGTACGCCCCTGTCAGAGTAGCCGATATAGGAGTCACGCGGCCTATTTAAGGATGACCAGTATATTTTTCTTTTCCTTTATGAAACCATAACTAGTTTAGTTCTTACCAGAGCAGTGCCGTAGCGAGCTTAACTCGCGCCCGGAGCTCACATTACCTTTTTAATATCTTTTTTTAGCGTCCTCCCCCCACATTCGAAGGCCATATAAGATAACATGTAAAACATATCATTAGGCGCCCTTTGTGGGTAGCGCCCGGGGCATAGTGCCCCCTTGCCCACCCCTCGTTACGCCTCTGTACCCAGGTTTGGGTCCCCCCTTGTGGACATTTGTTATGGATACATGTCGGTGATGCAGGATCGACACTTGATTAAATCCATTGTGTTTATCTCTTTACATATATATATATATATATATATATATATATATATATATATATATATATATTTCAAATTCGTTGTAACATGAGTGTTCATGACATCACATCAGTAGATTGTTTACAAAATAAGCCAGTCATGTTGTCATTTGTATGTCAAATCTGTTATGTCCCTTGATTTTTTTTTGCTGCCAACTCAGACCCAGCTAGAGGACGTCTATGTCTCAACATTCTCCAGACTCGACAAGTTGGCAGAGTCCCAAGAAATGCTTGTGCGACTGGTCAAACAACTTATGGTAATGGAAATTATTATTTATTGTCCAGTATTTGTTTGTACTTTTACATTATTTCCTCATTATTTTTTTTTGTTCGTGTATTTGTAACTTTTGTAAAAAAAAAAAATAGTTTGATTATTTTTTTTTAATCTGATTTAGATGTTAAAATAGTATGACAGCAATGCCATAAGACAGGGGGTGGGCAAACTTTTTGAGTCCGCGGTCCACAGTGGACTTGTAAACCTGACAGGTGGGCCGCTCCAAGAGCAGAAGGACAGGAGTGTTGACATGAACTAACATAAACATGTAAAACGTCGTAACATTAAAAGTCCGGTGCTGTGTTACACTATGGAACAAATGGCGGATCGCGGGCCGGTTGAAACAGTCCGGTAGTTTTGCCCATGGCTGCTGCCATAAGATAACAAAAGTTAACAGTTTAAAAATTAAAATAATATTGTCAATCTATCTAATGAATTTCTAATCTAGCACGTTTATTGCTTAAACTTTCTGGAGATAAGATAACCAATACAGTCGGTTAGTGCTAAATACTGGCTGAAATGTTGGCCTTGGAAGATTTTCGTTTTATTTATTTCATTTGGGGGGTAGGGGGGGTGGAACGAAATAATGTTTCTGGTTTATAGGGGCCACAAAGAACTTAGAAATGTCCCTGATTGTATTATTTCTAAATTTCAAAAATTCATGATATAAAAAAAACCAAATCCATTTCACCACTTTAGGAATCTTTTAGTGGGATGAAATGTAGAATTCATTTTATTCCTGCAGCCACAGAGAATTGAGGGGACTCGTGTATGGCTGGTTGAACGTGAGAAAATATATATATATATATATTCAGAGGTTCTCATCGAGGCTCAAACCCGGGACTCTCCCTACTAAGTCGTCAGTCTCTTTCTCTCTCTCCCCCCTCTCTCCCCCTCTCTCTCCCCCTCTCACTCCCTCCGTCCTTCTCTCTCTCTACCTCTCTCTCTTCCTCTCTCTCCCTCGCTCTCTCTCCCTCTCTCCCTTTCATGCCATTCCTCTCTCCCTCCCTCTCTCTCTCTCCCTTCCTCTCTCTCTCTCCTTCTCTCTCTCTCTCTCTCTCTCTTTCTCTCTCTCTCTCTCTTGAAGTCTCAGTTTACCTGCGGGTATAGACCTAGTCTCTCAAGAGCCCATCAAATGAAACCTGCTGTGTAAGAAATCACACAATCCAGCGCTATACTACCTCACAATCATTCATTCATACAGACTCAGGAACAGTAATTGTTATTATATCTGTTTTGTTTGTTTAACTCATGTAGACTCATGGGTGTTTATTGTATTGATTTATTTATTGTTGCAGCACCAACAAAGAGAGAAGACGTCGCCTCTGGCTGTGGAGACGGAACAGGACAAACTTCTGGCTTCCATTGTTTGAAAACAATTATTTTAAACACGTGACTCTAAAATGTCCATAACTCTGGTGTTTTTTTTTATATATATACAATGATTGTTTACGCTGTTTTTTTCATATTTGAACAAAGTAAACAATGGCAACCTTTATCCTGTGCATCTTAATTACGAGGATGTGGAAATGTGTCATAAACATATGACAAAGTTGATGATGGAATATGTTTACCAGCATATATATATACGGATACTGGCTTCTGTGATAACAAGGCATTTTGTTTCAGATACAGTGTTGATAACTTAGCATTCTTTTGTTTATTTCTGCGGATACTTTGGTAAAGTATTTTTTTTTCAATTAAGGACAATGTATAGTTTTATTCATTTGTAATATTGAAATTTGAGTTGTTTATATACATGTGTCCAATGGACTGGTCACATCTTCGGCGGGCAACCTAATGGGGCGAAATGAAACTTGTTTTTAATCGATTCTAATTTGATACTATTCGAAGAAAAATCTTTGTGTTGATGAGCCAACAATACAACATGTATAAAAAATGTTATCTCTGTAAAACCTGAGTTCCGATAGTAAAATTTATGTAGTCAAACTAAACTTGGGACTTTAACCCTGTTTTCTTGTTATAAATACGAACAAAAATGGCGGCCAGAATATTGTGCAAAGTGGATTTTCATTGTTGTTTATTTTGTTGCTATAGAAACAATGTTAGTTTTAATGTATATAGACATGAGGCAGTAATTACAATGATTCTTTTTTTTAGATGTATCTATTTGTGTGATGTATAGTTATAAATAATGATGAAGTATGCTTGGGGGAAAAAAACAGATTAAGAGAGACAAATGATATTTGTCTTTAAATCAGTGTCAACAAAGTTTTACAGACAAAAGACAAAATTGGAATAAATTGATTCGTTAAAAATAGAATAAAATAATTTTGTTAGGGAAGGAAGCGGATGTTGATACTGAAAGTTTAACTTTATGATTAATAAAATGACGGATTGGATCAGCACCTTTGAATTTATGCTAGGAATGTGTGTTAAAGGTGTTCATTGGTTATAAGGAAATTGTACAAGGCAAGAGAAGTTGATAACAACTGTTAACTGTTAAAACAAATATGCCCTCTCTTATGAGTAAGCTAAAATTGCGGCAGCTTGGGCCCCCCTACAGCAAATGGGGCTCCTGTCCAAGGCTGTTGTTTTGCTGCAACTCGCAGAAAATTTAAAAATTAATGAGTAGTCATTTAGAAGTGACATTCGTCTGAAACATATTTTGATTGTTTTAGATGAAATTATATGGGCCAGTTTTACATTCAGACAGGTCTTCATTGTCACGAGAAAAGGAAATCGGGGGCCCTTGTCAGGGGGCCCCATGGCTAAAATGACTTTACGGTTAAAGAATTTGGGTGGTCGTATGGCCCCCCCATGCTGTTAAAAACTGTAAGGGGGCCCACAGATTTGCAAGTGGTAGCATTGACTGCTTTTTGTATTAAGGCCCCTAGATGAACCTTGAAATTCGTTTTTGTTTGTTTATTATTTTCTTTAATGTAAGAATTTGAGTTATTCTAACACAAGAAAATTATAAAGATATAATCAGCACACATCTAAAGATATAATCAGCACACATCAAAAGATATAAACAGCGTACATCTAAACATGTAATCAGCATACATCTAAATATATAAACAGCATACATCTAAACATATAATCAGCTCATATCTAAAGATATAAACAGCATACATCTAAACATATAATCAGCTAACATCAAAAGATATAAACAGCGTACATCTAAACATGTAATCAGCATACATCTAAATATATAATCAGCATACATCTAAACATTTAATCATCACACACCTAAAGATAAAGAGCATAATCTAAGCATATAATCAGCACACATCTAAAGATATAAACAGCACACATATAAACATATAATCAAAATACATCTAAACATATAATCAGCATAAATCTAAAGATATAAACAGTATACATCTAAAACATATAATCAGCATACATCTAATGTTATAAACAGCATATAAGTAAAGCTATAATCAGCATTCATATATGAAGATGTACGTTAAATTGACTAAATTGTTGACATTTCACCACATGTTCTGCAGCGATTGTTGTTGTTTTTCATTGTTGAGTTACATCTGCATTTATTGTTTTAAATTCTTTTCCTTACTACCCATGTTTGTATTAAATTGAAGACAAACAATCTAGATACTGGATTCTTTCAACAACAAACAAACAAAATATTGCCTTAGAAACTAGCAGCCTTTGGTTATTGTCTTTTGCACTTTTCTTTAGTTTTCTTTCAATTTTTTTTTTAAATGTCTTTAATAATATCGAAATGAATAATGTTAATATTACAATTTAATGTTGGTGAATGTTTTGTTAATAGTGATTGGGCTACATGGTTCAAAACACAAAATTTGTGCAAATAGGCCTACATCAAAATACATCACAGCATATGTGTATTTGTGTCTGGAGGAGGGATACACAATTATTTCTAAGCGGATGAAATAAAAGGTGATTTTAGGTGATTCAATCTTGTGCAATTAAAATTATTGCATTTACATTTCTATTTGATTTTGAAAGATGTAAAATGAGCCGAAGCAAGCATATCTAGATCGGTCATTATAGATTATAGATAGTCAAACTATGCGACTCTCTGGCCCCTCATTCAATCTAGACCCCCTCCATCTAGCTCTCCTCCATCTAGCTCTCCTCCATCTAGCTCTCCTCAATCTAGCTTCTATCCATCTAGCTCTCCTCCATCTAGCTCCCATCCATCTAGCTCTCCTCAATCTAGCTTCTATCCATCTTGCTCTCCTCCATCTAGCTCTCCTCAATCTAGCTTCTATACATCTAGATCTCCTCCATCTAGCTCCCATCCATCTAGCTTCTAACCATCTAGCTCTCCTCCATCTAGCTCTCCGCAATCTAGCTTCTATCCATCTAGCTCTCCTCCATCTAGCTTCTATCCATCTAGTTCCCCTCCATTTAGCTCTCCTCCATCTAGCTCCCATCCATCTAGCTTCTATCCATCTAGATCTCCTCCATCTAGCTCCCCTCCATCTAGCTCTCCTCCATCTAGCTCCCATCCATCTAGCTTCTATCCATCTAGATCTCCTCCATCTAGCTCCCATCCATCTAGCTTCTATCCATCAAGATCTCCTCCATCTAGCTCCCATCCATCTAGCTTCTATCCATCTAGCTCCCATCCATCTAGCTCCCATCCATCTAGCTCCCATCCATCTAGCTCCCATCCATCTAGCTCCCATCCATCTAGCTCTCCTCCGTCTAGCTCCCATCCATCTAGCTCTCCTCAATCTAGCTTCTATCCATCTAGCTCTCCTCCATCTAGCTCTCCTCAATCTAGCTTCTATCCATCTAGATCTCCCCCATCTAGTTCCCCTCCATCTAGCTCCCATCCATCTAGCTCCCATCCATCTAGCTCTCCTCCATCTAGCTCCCATCCATCTAGCTCTCTTCAATCTAGCTTCTATCCATCTAGCTCTCCTCCATCTAGCTCCCATCCATCTAGCTTCTATCCATCTAGATCTCCTCCATCTAGTTCCCCTCCATCTAGCTCTCCTCCATCTAGTTCCCCTCCATCTAGCTCCCATCCATCTAGCTCCCATCCATCTAGTTCCCCTCCATCTAGCTCCCCTCCATCTAGCTCCCATCCATCTAGCTCCCATCCATCTAGCTCCCATCCATCTAGCTCCCATCCATCTAGCTTCCATCCATCTAGCTCTCCTCCATCTAGCTCCCATCCATCTAGCACTCCTCAATCTAGCTTCCATCCATCTAGCTCTCCTCCATCTAGCGCTCCTCAATCTAGCTTCTATCCATCTAGATCTCCTCCATCTAGTTCTCCTCCATCTAGCTCCCATCCATCTAGCTCCCATCCATCTAGCTCTCCTCCATCTAGCTCCCATCCATCTAGCTCTCCTCCATCTAGCTCCCATCCATCTAGCTCTCCTCCATCTAGTTCCCCTCCATCTAGCTCCCATCCATCTAGTTCCCCTCCATCTAGCTCCCATCCATCTAGCTCTCCTCCATCTAGCTCCCATCCACCTAGCTCTCCTCCATCTAGCTCCCATCCATCTAGCTCTCCTCCATCTAGCTCCCATCCATCTAGCTCTCCTCCAGCTAGCTCCCATCCATCTAGCTTCCATCCATCTAGCTCTCCTCCATCTAGCTCTCCTCAATCTAGCTTCTATCCATCTAGATCTCCTCCATCTAGTTCTCATCCAACTAGCTCCCATCCATCTAGCTCTCCTCCATCTAGCTCCCATCCATCTAGCTCTCCTCCATCTAGTTCCCCTCCATCTAGCTCCCGTCCATCTAGCTCTCCTCCATCTAGCTCCCATCCATCTAGCTCTCCTCCAGCTAGCTCCCATCCATCTAGCTCTCCTCCATCTAGCTCCCATCCATCTAGCTCTCCTCCATCTAGTTCCCCTCCAACTAGCTCCCGTCCATCTAGCTCTCATCCATCTAGCTCCCATCCATCTAGCTCTCCTCCATCTAGCTCCCATCCATCTAGCTCTCCTCCATCTAGCTCCCATCCATCTAGCTCTCCTCCATCTAGTTCCCCTCCATCTAGCTCCCATCCATCTAGCTCTCCTCCATCTAGCTCCCATCCATCTAGCTCTCCTCCATCTAGCTCCCATCCATCTAGCTCCCCTCCATCTAGCTCCCATTCATCTAGCTCCCATCCATCTTGCTCCCCTCCATCTAGCTCTCCTCCATCTAGCTCCCATCCATCTAGCTCTCCTCCACCTAGCTTCCATCCATCTAGCTCCCCTCCATCTAGCTCCCCTCCATCTAGCTCCCCTCCATCTAGCTCTCCTCCATCTAGCTCTCCTCCATCTAGCTCCCATCCATCTAGCTCCCATCCATCTAGCTCTCCTCTATCTAGCTCTCCTCCATCTAGCTCTCCTCCATCTAGCTCTCCTCCATCTAGCTCCCATCCATCTAGCTCTCCTCCATCTAGCTCCCATCCATCTAGCTCTCCTCCATCTAGCTCTCCTCCATCTAGCTCCCCTCCATCTAGCCCCCACCCCCATTTAGTCCACCTCCATCTAGCCTCACCACAATCTAGCTTACCACCTATCTAACCTCCCCCTTCCCCCTAATTTAGCGCCCCCCACCCCCCACCCACACACACCCAAAGGGTCAAATGCTATCGAAGCCCCCTACAGGTATTTTTTCTTTAGGACCCTCAAATATCTCCGAAAATCTTTCCTAAGGTCCCCGTAAAGACCCGAGAACGGACATAGCGGTAACTGTCATGAATTGTATACCAAGACTAAAAAATGTAACAGCGCAAACCATCCATAGACACATACATACACACGTAAATGTTTTAATATCAGATGACAAAACAATTGTATATAGGTCATGTACACAAATGATCATCTTGTGTTTGTTTTTGTTTTGTTTTTGTTTACATCCGTTATGATTAAAATATGTCAAATGTTTTTTCTACCCGATTCACTTAACAAAATGTCAACGTGAAGTGATCGATAAACAACCATTCGGATCAAATTGATATTATTTATGTGCAGATTAATGGTGTTACGTCAATTGTGTGTATGTGTTTACATTTCAGTGTGTGTGTGTGTGTGTGCGCGCGCGCGCTGGTACCAAGTCTGTAACCGCCATTTAGGAAACGTGGAAAAGGACACAGGTGTCTGGGGACATTGAGGTGCGAACCCGCGACCTTTGCCATGCAACTTCCTAATACCAACAACCTTTTTTTTTTCCATAAAAAGTGAAACTCTGCAAGACAGTGGGTCGGTTGCCTCAACATTCATAATTTGAGAACCAGTTGTTATTGGGGCATCATTTATTGACTTTGTCACTGACCTTAAAAATAAATAAATTAGTATGCATGTAAATATTCCGGCTATTTCCGGCATTGTCCGGCAAATATCCGCAATATGTGATGCACATTAGGGCTACGGAGGTGGGCAACTCTTTGATTCGCGGGCCACGGCAGGCTCTTAAATTTATGATGAGGGCCGCATCATGGAGTATTAGCATGAACTAATTTAAATGTGAACGCCATTGATATGAACGGGTTAAAGGGGAGCAGGGTACCGGGACTGATCAAACATCATGAAATTTAGATCTTTTTTATTTATTTTTTTTAAGAAAATGCATCCAAATACAAAAAGAAATATTTGAAACTTAAAAAAAAAATGTCTTCATAGATGTCCACCTCCCTACCCCTCCCCCCCCCCCCCCATAAACACTGAAAAAGACTTTGTACATTTCAGATGATCAAATATTTCTGAAAAAAAAAGTAATAATTTTTTTTTTTTTAATAATTTTTTTTTATAATTGAGTTTCATTTTTTTTTTTAAAATACGCTGACTGCATTAAATGTGTGATGATCCAGAGAAGATATTTCTTTGAAATAGACATTATGTAAATATTTGAATACCAAAAAAAAAACTATTGAAAAAAAATAGAATAATCTAGGATGTACACAAAAAAATCGGGTTGGTTTTTTTCATCGCGGGCACTACTCAAGCCGGCTCAACGTAAGGACTCGCTATGGCTTCATGTGTGTAGAAGCGGGGAGGCGGGTGGGAGTGGGTCACGCTATTAGCCAATTATTTTGAGAGGTTTTTTGCAGTGGCCCTTTTACACATTCGGTTATTCTGGGGGGGGGGGGAGAGGAGGAGGGAGGGAGAGGGGGCGCGGGCTAAATGATTTTAAGACAGCTCTGTCCATGACATGTGATGGAAACATGTCCATTCTCTTATGTCAGACAGAAAACCCATTAATAGTTGGCAGGACCTATAGTTCAATTTTTGAGGGGGGGGGGGGAACCTGGTACATTTTCCTAGTGTTCCTTAAAACGCACCTACATCACTATAGTCTAAAATTATGCCTCATTCAGAACCATTCTTTATGTATGGGCAAAACTATACAACGCCCCCTTCCTCCCCCTCCCCCCTCCCCCCTGCTGTTAATGACTATATACTTTCCCCCTTACTCCCCCCTCCCCCTGCTGTTAATGACTATATACTTTCCCCCTTACTCCCCCCTCCCCCCTGCTGTTAATGACTATATACTTTCCCCCTTACTCCCCCCTCCCCCTGCTGTTAATGACTATATACTTTCCCCCTTACTCCCCCCTCCCCCTGCTGTTAATGACTATATACTTTCCCCCTTACTCCCCCCCCCACCACCACCAATTCAGTACAAATTCCTTTCAAATATGTTGGTGGTGAAATGTATCAGGGGCTAAATAGCCAATTGTCTGAACGTACACCCCCCCCCCCAGGGGGTCACTGGCCTACATAATCCCAAAAAACAAAAAAGCTTAATTCCCAGACACACACACACACACACCGACAGACCGTCTCCCATATCAATCGGCGTAAGACCCGTTCTAATGAATAGGAAAATTAGGCACCGGTCTAGGGCCTCCGCTTCTGAAGGGGCCCCCGTAGTTTTAATTATAATTGTTTTGCAGCCACAAGAAAGGACAATCTAGGCATTATTCCATCCCATTTCGTAAGTAACTTTGAGTCGTCATTATTACTACTTGGACAATACATCGGGAATCGGAAATCGAAAACATCGATATTTATTTATTTTTTCGGGTATCGTAGTCGGAGAAATTTGACCCGGTTACCAATATTCCAACTGATTCATTGGGTTCGAATCTTTACCATATTCTCCAATATTCCAATACATTTTGTTAGTTCTTTATATTGGAACAGGGAATTGTTGATGAATCAGACATTATAAAATTATCAGACGTTGTACAGGAATCGGTAAATTTGTGGTATCGCCATATTACAATCGGGAATATCCACCCAGCTGAGTTGTTCTTCTGATAACCAATCATTGATTGAGTGTCTGGTTTTAGGCAGTTTACATTGATTGAACTAATGTCAGATATCAAATGATGTTTGTTTGTTATTTTTACATAAATGTCTTGGTTTGAAAGTTTGCAAATGAACTGACATCTCAATTATGATATTGTACATTATTTTGAAAAATGGTCTTATTTAAGACAGTGTAAATATGCTGATGCAATGTACTCAACTGATATATACTATGTATTTGCTTTTCTACATAGATGTAAAAATAAGTAATGTGTTAGCTAATGTTTCTTAATAGATTAGAAGTCAGCAAAGCAAATACTGAATAGGTTTATCAAGATTATTAATTTTATTTTTGCAATTTAAAAATTATAATCTTATTGTGTGTTCAGTAGAAATTGAAGATTTCATCCAAAGAAATTACTGTTATACAAAGTGACGCTTCAATCTTATAGAAATTATCTAGAACTAAAAAAGAAATTGGCATGCATTTACAAATGTCATTTTAGAAAATTCTTACATATCATCATAAATGTTACAATTTTATCTTCTGGTGAAATGGTATTCAGGACGTGGGTCTCTCTAGAGCAGCGGTTCCCAAAGTGTGAGTTGTGACCCACTTCTGGGTTGCAGACGTAACTTCGGGTGTGTCGCGCCAAAGTTTTAATTTAAAAAAAAAAAAAATCGAAAAACTCTATTTTAAAATATACGTTTGCGAATATATATAAAGTAAATCTATAAATAGAACGTAAGACGTTATTTTACCGTAGTTTTTACTTTGTTGGTGGCTTGCGAAAATTAGTATTCGCTGTTGTTTTATTAACGGTGGGTAGATTGTCAAAGTAGGTCATGTAGCGTACCAGTTTGAGAACCACTTCTATTTTTCAATGCCCTCCCCCCCTCCCTTTAACCTCCAACTGGGCATTTTTTTTTTATTTCATGGATTATAACAAATAAAATAAAACAACTTAAGACCTTCCAAAAATCTTAGACATAACAAATGTAGCCAGGAAATGCACAGGAAGTGCTAAGGGGGTGCCCAGGAGGTGCCCATGAGTTGCTAATGAGGTGCCCAGGAGGTGCTAAGGAGGTGCCCATGAGGTGCTAAGGAGGTGCCCAAGAGGTGCGCATGAGGTGCTAAGGAGGTGCTAAGGAGGTGCCCAGGAGGTGCTAAGGAGGTGCCCAAGAGGTGCGCATGAGGTGCTAAGGAGTTGTGTTTTTTTTACCTCCTGAAATCAGGGCCATCATGTAACATGGACCAGCCCGGTCAACTTGGAAAGGGAGGGGGCGGTTAGCCTACTGTGCTAGTAAATCAAATATATGTATTCAATTAGGTAGTCGTCATGGGACGGCCAACACACACACACACACTAGTTTATCCTTGGGGGGGGGGGGCTCATAATTCTTTTATAAGACAGCCCCCCCCGACTAGTATGGCCGTGGAATTACACAGAGTCCGTAGAGGAAATCAAATCACAGTTTGAAGACCACTGCTTTAGAGAAGCGTCATGAAGGTTATACTTTTTTCTCAGTGCTGAACCTAGGGATTTTGGGGGCCCCGCATTTTGAAATTCAATATCATGACATGAGATTTAATGTAAGAAAATGTTTTGGGGCCCCCCACACAAGCTGTGGCCCGGGGGGAACTTTCGAATTCGGACCCCCCTCCCTTTTCTTTTGTTTTTTTTTTATTTCTTTTTAAATCTGTGATTTATTTTATTGACCAACTATCCATTGATTGATCTGATTGATTAGTTTACTGTGTTGGATTGTTCATTTCCGGTTGCATATTTCTTTTTTCTTTTTTAAATAAACAAATAAAACCTAAAATATTTGGCTTGCACTTGTTGACTTCATTGTTTATATATTTGCTTGCACTTGTTTTCTTCATTGTGTATTATTTTTTTTAAATACTAAGTTGTGAGACATCGAAAGAGATATAGTTAAAGAAAAAAAAATTGAGATATTTTGATTCTTTGAGTCTGGTGAGGCTGGTTTCAATCCGTCACTTGTTCCCAGCTAAATAAATTGTTCTGGAACTATTTGGATAACACACCTTTTCTTTTCCTAACAAAAGTCAGGTATCTGCTATTTTTCGCAGGTCCTGGTGAAAGTCCTCAAGACCAAACAGCTTTAAATGGGGTGCCCGACTCTTAAGTTGGGGAACTAAGGGTGGCTGGGCTTTGTGCTAGCCACACAATCCCTCAATATTCCGTGGCTACTGAAAGAGATGAATTCTACACTTCACCTGACACCGATCAGCGCTTAAGGGAGCTTTACTTTTTACACTGTTAATGTCATTTTTTTTGTTTAAATCAGTTAAACTTTCAGTACTGAATCAGCCAAACAAACAGCCATAACTTACTGATGTCTAGCGTCAGAAGTACACCTTCCCCCTTGCTTCTCGCTCTCTCCCCCCCCCTCCTTTCCAATCCCTATTGGTAACCGTGACAGTTCTAATCCATACTTCACACGACATATTATCTAAAGTCTCATACATGACACGTGTGTGTTGTATTCTTTACAGTGCTGACATTCTTAAACTAAAAAGTGTCGGGCTACTGGACCTGCTCCACCCACCCAATGACCATCAATGTCTTTTACACCCGCGGCTCTCAACGGATGGTATACTTACCCCAAGGGGGGGGACGGGATTGGTTGTGCAGGGGGGAGGGGGGGAGGGAGGGGAAGCAGCGACTCATAAAATTCGTAATAAACAACCAAAACTTTGAAGGGTGTCGCCAGTTTGCTGCATGACTTATCACCAAACCAATGTGCCCAATTATCGCATTAGAAAGGCGATCGCATTCCTTTATAAATATAGGCACATTTATTCACGAACCTACGGGCGAGGGGTACTCGAGGACATAATTTCAAACCCACATTTGGGGTACAGTCTCGAAAAGGGTTGAGAGCCGCTGTTGTATGATTATTGTCTTAAAAAAAAAATCCTTAAACGAAAATCCATTCACAATGGGAATTCCCATACGTACACACATACACACAGACACAGCCACACATACAGACAGACACTAAACCTCCCACTCATGTCAGCCTTATTGAATGTGTCCCTAAAATAAAGAATGATTGTTTTTTCATCAGGAGCGGTGTAGGTGGTGGAGAGGGTATCAATAAGAAGAATAAACAGACAGACACGGAGGAAGACTGGCAAGCTACGGAAGTCTGGAATGTATCAAGTACAGAAGAGAGAGAGAGAGAGAGAGAGAGAGAGAGAGAGAGAGATCTACGGAAGATACAAATGTTTTAAGGCCCGGGTGTGGGAGTTGAGGGGAAGGGGGGGAGGGGGCCGCGTCAGTGTCGAAGACAAGCCCACTCGGCCATTAACCCAATACATGTCAACTCAACGATCATTGGTCTATTAACCCTACCGCCCACCCCCACACAGAGAGAGAGAGGGGGGAGGGAGAGAAAGAGAGAGAGTGAGAAAGAGAGAGAGAGAAAGAAAGAAAGAGAGAGGATGAGAGAGAAAGAGAGAGAGAGGGGGGAGAGAGAGAGTGAAAGAGAGAGGGAGAGAGATAGAGAGTGAGAAAGAGAGAGGGAGAGAGATAGAGAGAGAGAAAGAGAGAAAAAGAGAGAGAGAGAGAGAGAGAGAGAGAGAGAGAGAGAGAGAGAGAATAATAGAATATTAAAGCATGGGAGATGTGGTGTAAAAAAAAAAAGATCACTAAACATGAACGCAGATAAAAAAAAAAGTAATATCCATATATAAAAGATATCATCAGTAGGATGTAAGATCTAATTTTTAAAAAAAATTATTGTCCAATTGCATTTATTTTTTTTTTATCCTCTGTGAACATGAGTCCCCAATGTTTTGTATTCCTAATTAGTCTGATATGATAGCCACGTGACAAGAAGGGGAGGGGGAGTTTTGGGGAGGGAGGGAGTGGTCCTTGGATCAGTTGAAAAGTTAATTTAGTAAACAGAGCTGTTGTTGTGGTTAGTCAAACTAGGCGGATGCCATGTGACCCCACCACTAAGGGTGGGTGGGCCTGATACTACCCTATTTTTTTCCGTTATCTTAGCCCCCCCCACATCTAGCATTGCATAGGGCCCTCAGATATAATTAGCCTTGCTTCACCAAATATAACGGCTCCCTGGGGCCACGTGGTGTAACAGCCTCCAATTGTGCTTTTCTCCAGGACTTCTAAAGAGATAACAGTGGTTCTAGTTTTACGGTTATTTAGATGTTGGATTGAATGTATTGCATAAAAAAAACTCGAAGGGAAAAGGTTGCAAACATGAAACAATTATTAAAATTTGTATCATTATAGTTTGAAATGCAGTAAAATGAAATACTGCTAATCAACGATTGTTCAGTCTATCGGATTTGTTGATTTTCGTTTTTATACCAAAAATAAAATTCATAATTCAAAAATTAAACATCACTCCAACATTGTTATTTGATCTGTTATCTGACTACAGAATTTGATTGGGAAATGATTTAAATTAAAAGTTCATTCATTAATATGTTTTTGTTGTTATTGTTTTTTTAATAGATGAATGAGCTGGAATCTTTCATGTCAAGTTGGATAAAGTGCAGATTTCTTGCCCTTTTTTTTTGTAAATCTGAGAGACTCTTTAAGGTTTAATGAGCGCGCAAACACTACTCACCGAGAGCGCGCGCATATATTATAACAGAGTGCAGAAATGTTTGGTTTAGCAGTGCATCGTTAAGTTGCGCACTTTTTGCCGCACTGAGCCTTCTTAAAAATTACAGGGAACATTGATCTTTGAAGTCCTATTAGGAGGAGATGTGTATCATATAAACCACCATTAGGGCGGTTTTTCGTAGCGCCCTTCTTTCACACCCCCCCCTACCATAGCCGAAAGTGCAAATGACCATGAAGGCGACAAGGAGTGAACTTTAACCGTGACCTGAAACATTAACTTGGTTCTCACCGAAGATCGAACCCGGAACCGTCAGGTAAACAGTCGAGTCAATGATATCGGGAGCCACTTTTATACTTGGGGAAAGTGTACACGCCCATTTAAAATTTGTAGCCATCGAGTCCCCTTCCCCCCCCCCTTCGCCCTATGACCCCTGTCAGTCTTTTTTCAATGGAAATAAATAACTCGTCAAATGATGTAAATTCTAAAAAAGTCGTCTGCTGGTAATTTGATCAATTATTTACTTCAATATTGGTGGCGAAAATATGTTTTTTTTATTACATTTACAGCAAGAATCTTCGAAATATGATTAGTAATATGTTTACATGTTTCACTGTTTATGTTTTACTGTTTATGTTTTACTGTTTATGGTTTACAGTTTATG
The DNA here is from genome assembly GCA_021962125.1 of Bulinus truncatus. Taxonomy (NCBI): domain Eukaryota; kingdom Metazoa; phylum Mollusca; class Gastropoda; family Planorbidae; genus Bulinus; species Bulinus truncatus. Next base: position 28,575,561 of record JAGDYQ010000001.1, read on the forward strand.
GTTTACTGTTTATGTTTTACAGTTTATGTTTTACTGTTTATGTTTTACAGTTTATGTTTTACAGTTGATGTTTTACAGTTTATGTTTTACAGTTTATGTTTTACTGTTTATGCTTTGCTTCGTGAATTTTAAACTCTTGTGATGTTTTATTTTTTTCTAATAAACAAAAATCTTGTAACAAGTATGAAGTGTAACAATTAGTAACAAGTATGAAGTGTAACAAGTATGAAGTGTAACAAGTATGAAGTGTAACAAGTATGAAGTGTAACAAGTATGAAGTGTAACAAGTACGAAGACATTTAAAGTAAGTAGTAGCCTACATAAAGGTCCTAAGTAACAAAGATTGCGGTCGGGAGGGACGGGGGGAGGGGCATTTGGAAGATGGGTAAAAAGTAAAAAAAAAATACAGAAAATTCCTGAATCGCCATAAATTTAGAAACAGAACATGTCACACATTCTGTCTGTGTGTCTCCGGTGTGTCACAGAAAAAAAATCTTGCCGATCTGATGAATTCGATAAAAAAAAACTTTTTTTCCCCCCGGTCTAGTTTCCTGACTGTCTAAAACATCTGACTGGAAGTTGACGTGAGACTCGGTGAACGAAAGCGGAAGTAAAGAGTAATGGGAGACATGCTTAGTTTAAATCATTCAGTTCACTTGATACGAGAAAGAAAATTTGATTCTTTTATTTTTTTATTTTATTCCTTTAGGTTTTCCAGTCAGCAGAAAAAAAAAGATGTCAATTTCGACTGTGGCAATCACCATAGACACACCACACACCACACACACACACACACACACGCTTGATAAGATTCATATCATACCTTCCAGTAAATAGTGTGAACTCTCGACCCCTCTTATGCTGGACACAAGTCATTGTCCAGGCGTACCCCACATATGAAACACACGTCCTTGTCCCGGCGTACCCCACATATGAAACATACGCCCTTGTCCCGGCGTACCCCACATATGAAACACACGTCCTTGTCCCGGCGTACCCCACATATGAAACATACGCCCTTGTCCCGGCGTACCCCACATATGAAACATACGCCCTTGTCCCGGCGTACCCCACATATGAAACATACGCCCTTGTCCCGGCGTACCCCACATATGAACATACGCCCGTGTCCAGGCGTACCCTACATATTAACATACGCCCGTGTCCAGGCGTACCCCACATATGAAACATACGCCCTTGTCCCGGCGTACCCCACATATGAAACATACGCCCTTGTCCCGGCGTACCCCACATATGAACATACGCCCGTGTCCAGGCGTACCCCACATATTAACATATGCTCTTATCCCAGCGTACTCTGCATACGGTGGGTACTCACCCAGGCCACCAAACCCCCGAGTAAGTCCGTTCCTAGTCAAAATCAAACGTATGCATAAAAAAAAACTAGCTGGGCGGTGTTTCAGAAAAAATCCTGCCCTCGCCATCTAGGGTTACCATGGAAACGCCACTTGGGGACTTTATAAAATTTCTCTTCGAAGTCGACTGCGTGTTTGACACGCAATTCAAACCTTTGCAATGTTGACCTAGTTTACGGTCAAATCTCGCGCCACCTTTTGCAAATCAGACGTCAAGCTGTTGTGGAAATGTATTGAAAAATATAAACTCATAAGAAAAAAAAATGAATTGTATCTTTCTTTTAAAAAACCTATTTTTTTTATTTCTTTATAGGGAAAGTTAAAATTTTGGTTAAAATTCCTTTTTTTTCATATTGGAATGTGTTAAGCAGTATGATTGTTTTTGTTTTAGTTTATTTCGACGTGTTACTACAGCATCATTAGCCTATCAGAAGAAATGGCGCTTTAAAAAAACTATAGCAAGGAGTGTGGGTGGGGTGGTAGTGAGACGAGGCATATCGCTGCAAGATTTCTTCAAGATTTCTTCAAGATTTCTTCAATCATTTCTTACTGACCTATAATGAAATGATCCATCTATCTGAAGACTCTATAAGACGAGTGAGATTTTGCACAGAGATGTGGATGGCTGTGAGATTGGACGTTTCGCTTTTTCCCTTTTTTATCATGGACTATTGAATGTGAATATCACAGATTGTCACGTGTTACAAGTGAATGTGTGCAGGGACGGATAGTCGTACGGTAAAGCTCTCGACTGTCGACCTGAAGGTACCTGGTTCGATCTCCGGTGAAGACCGAGGAAATGTTTCAGGTCTTGGCTGTGGTGAAGGTGAAAGAAGGGCACTACAAAACCTAAAAAAAAACATCCCATTTAGGTGGGTGGGTTTTTTTAAACGGGTGGTCGTGTGGTAAAGCGCTCGACTGTCGACCTGAGAGTTCGATCTCCGGTGAGAGTTCGATCTCCGGTGAGGACCGTTGGATATTTCAGTTCTCGGCTTAAGTCCCTGCTATGTCTCCCGTGGTGCCTCCATGGCCATTGCACTATCAGCTATGGAGGGGATGAAAGAAGGGCACCAAAAAGACCTTCCCATTAGTGGTTTATAGGATCTAAGAGATTTCATCTCATCTTTACAGGAACTTCACACGCAAGTGCATGTGGGTGAGCTGTTTACCTATTGGTGCTAGAGCCGCAACTGTGGACAGTTTGAAAAGTGCCCTATCATAACGTCCGAAACTATATTGTGCATTGGGGGAAGGGGGGGGGAGACAGGCACAACAGAGGAAGTATGTGACTGGAGTCGGTGTGGCTTCAAACCCTGTACCTGTATTTTTCTGATCAACGGTGATAACCCAATCGCCACCAAGCCCACTAGGCCTGTATACAGTCATTATAATGAGAATGATGATGTCATCGTAAGCCAACACACACACACACACGGTCGAGCGCGCGCACCTCACTCCAACTACACAGCTATTGCATTGTAAATACTCGTTTATCCCATTCGTTAGTTTACCTTTTAATTGAACAAAGATTCTTTTTTTTCCTCGGCTCTGCAAAGAAAAAGGTAAATTTCAAATATCAGCAATATTGTTTAGACCATTGGGGGGCTATTGGCTGACCAACTGACCAGCCACTGTTGCAAAAGGTAAGTACATTTTAATAAGACATTCACATTTTTTTTTTTAAACTTGAATTTACTTTTAACAAAAATGTATTCATTTCTAAAATACTCATGCAAATTATATATATATATATATATATATATATATATATATATATATATATATATATATAGTGCATACTAGACTAAATACATATTTATTTATGTATACACTGTTACTATGAAAAAAAGTTTCTCTGAAGTGCTGCGCAATTAAGTAGCAATTATCGATGATTGACATCAGCAGAAGATAACTTTTCTGATGCATGTATTTTGTATATTCATCAAATATATGCAAAAATAATATTATTCCCTTTTTTATTAAACTGTGTTAGAATCTATATAAATAATAGTGGTGTTGTTTCTGCGTTAAATTGAAAGTAAAGAATTAATACAACAGTATTCCAGTTTAAAATACAATCCTGACAAAATCGGATCTGCCCGAAACCAAATATAACCCAGACTACCGATCAAGCCTAAGGGGATATTATTCTATGCAAAGGTTTTGCAGGGTACAGCTAGTGTATATATATAATATAAATACGTGACGGAACAGACTATAAAACAATATATAGTTTGAGAGCTCTTGTTACATTTCTAATTCACCCCACCCTCCACCATGACTTAAATGTTTCAGAGATACCTCGCTGCTGACCTCTGTGAGTGTGTGTGTGTGAGGTACCCGATGTCTCACAGTGATCCACGTGGCGGCTGGTGGCATTGACTGGACACAGATTTGCGCCATGGTAGTAGCTCTACTTCTCTGCCTGGTAGTGACTGTTGGTGTCTGTGACTTCATCCACTTGGGTAGGTGAAGTCTACGTGGTCAGAAATTTTCTTGATCCCATAAGCGAAATCGGTCACCGCCCCCCCAAAGCTCCCCCCCCCCTCAATGGCCGTGGGGTAGACTTGGGGAAAGGAGGGTGGTCCGTTCATTACCCCGGGGCCTAAGAAGCTTAACGAGAGTTGGTCACGCTCGAAGCGTTATAAATCATCAACTGTGTAGGTGTGTGAGATTAAGAGCGAGAGAGAGAGAGAGAGAGAGAGAGAGAGAGAGAGAGAGAAAGAGAGAGAGAGAGAGTGAAAGAGAGATACGAATTAATGAGAGAGTGAGAGATTGAGAGAGAAAGTGAGTGTGTGAGAGATAATGTATGTGTGTGTGTGTGTTTGTGTGTGTGTTATTCGAAAATCAACTTTTAAAATGTATTGATTGTATTTATTTATTTACACTATGTAAGACAAACATAATAACATACACACATACATGTTTATAGTATTTCATACCAGGGGGAGGGGGGAGAGAGAGAGAGAGAGAGAGAGAGAGAGCTCACCTTTCGATGGTTCAGAACCCAGAAACTCTTTCGGACAGCCTGCCAGTACAAATGGGACGACATCAAAAGTAAAACGTCATTCATCATTACGAAACTGTGTGGCTGATACTTTATATAAAAAATAGTTAGACTAATGATTACTCACCTGGATGCCCTTACAGGTTTTTTTTTTTGTTTCCTAGGAACCCTAAAACCTTGTCATCTGTCTGCATACGGGCCCCCTGAAATGGTTTTACTGTCCCCCCCCCCTAAAACAAAACATATGAACGGTTCAGCATGTTAGTATGTACATACAATAGTATGCATGTGAACTCCGTGAGTGGATATATATAAGTATAATATTTGTAAGTACTGAGCGCTCAGTGCATTACATTTTCTCAAACAGTTAATATAAGTCGTGAAGGTCTTTACTTTTATTTCCTCGTGATGTGTTCACACAGACACGCTGAAAGAGAAGAGGTTTAAAAAAACCACTCCCGACAAACACAATGGATGGTTATGACAGTATAGATTGATACAACAGACATGTTTTTCTATGAGATGTGTACCTGTATATGTTCGTTATTTATGATATGTGTGTGTACATTTGCATTGCCCCAGGTCACTGGAGAACTTGTATGCAGGGCCGCTTTATCAACTAGGCACAGTAGGCACTGTGCCTAGGGCCTACGGACTTTTCAAGGGTCTACGAAAGCCAGTGAAAACAAGTTCAGAATGCCAATAAAATTTAATAATGTTTGTATTAAAGTAACTAAATATAACCGTCAATCTGCAGATCTGTAAATTACAGTATGTTAACTTTTCGGCTCTTTGTCTTAGCAAAGTCACATATGACGTCCTTAAAGTTTATTTAGATTTCAAACCGCAAAGAGGTGCGGGTGCATTCTTGAAAAATATTAAAAATGAAGAGGAGGAGGGCCTATGACTTTGAAGGTGCCTAGGACCTACAATGACCTTAAAACGGCCCTGCTTGTAGGATTCAAATATATGTATTAATAATTTTGTAAATATAAATCGTATTATATGAGTTAAGTATTGTAGCACATGAGAGAAATGTTTTTAAAAATGCGTATATATATATATATATATATATATATATATATATATATATATATATATTACGAGAAATATTCACCCCAAAGATTATCAATTTTTAAAAAAAATATGTTCTGTTAAGCCCAATTTTAAGTGCTACTCTTATGTATGAAATGATGCATAAGAAACTTGTTTGTATTAATCTAGTTAAACCAGTCAATAAAACAGGTTTTAGTTTTTTTTTACTGTTATAGTTTCGTTTTGTTATTTAAAAACATTGAGGTTGGGTGTGAGGGGGTTTAGTCCACGATTAGCACGTCTTGTTCTGGGCTGTATCAGGGCCGATGTATGAGATTAGGGTGGAGGGCTTAAAAGGGAGAGATCGATAGAGAAAACATTGTCCTAGTTTAACTTTGACAGATTGCTGAGTTCGTTGAACACAGCCTGCCCAGCCCCATAACTTACATGGGTAACAACTAAACAACTAACCAGACTAGAGTAGGTGTAGAATAAATGGACTATGGAGAGAAGGGGGTGGGAGCTGCGTTGGTACTGTTATAGAATGTCATTTGATGTTATAGAATGTCAATGTCATTTGATGTTATAGGATGTCATTTGATGTTATAGGATGTCCTTTGATGGTATATGATGTGTTATGATGATGCAGGATGTCATATGATGGTATATGATGTCATATGATGGTATATGATGTTTTATGATGTTATAGGATGTCATTTGACTTTGTAGGATTTCTTATGATATTGAATGATATCTTATGTGCCAACTTTGAGACTTAACACTAAATTCGAATAGGTACAAAAGTAAGTTACAACAGCCCTCAAACCCAATCACAGAAATCGAAACGTATTGCATGCTTATAAAAATGATTGCACTTTGTGTTATCATTCAGGAAATAAAGATAACCCCAACGTTCATTAGACCTTTTTTTTTTGTCTTTTGTGAAAATTTTTGAACAGTTGAAATATTTTTTATTTAAGCCAATATTTCATAAATCATTGCTGGGCTTAAAAAAATAACCTTATTATTTTTACTCACAGTAAATGCTTTTGTTATTGGTATGTGATTTTTTTTCTTTAAATAAAATGGATTGTTTATAGCTCTTTCATATTTCTAATCCCTTTGAGTCTTGATAGTTGTATTATAACATATGTAACAAATTTGATTTTAAAAACTATGATTCGATTTTTTTAATAGGATTTATTGTAGCTTAAAAGTAGCAGTTATGTTTTATTGTTTACAGATCCAATTCATGGCCGGAGTGGAGCATTTCATTATGCTCCAGTCGGAAGTCATGAGGTCAGGAATCAGCCGCAGTACAGAAGATTGGTGTCCGGGACTTCAGTCAGTTTGGTATGTTGGGGGAGAGGTAGAGGGGAACGGAGGGCGTGTGTATACGTTAGGCCTTTCAATATCATAAGTATTGTCCGTGGTGACAGAAGATAGATAGATAGATAGATAGATAGATAGATAGATAGATAGATAGACAGACAGACAGACAGACAGACAGACAGACAGACAGACAGACAGACAGACAGATAGATAGATAGATAGATAGATAGATAGATAGGTAGACAGACAGACAGACAGACAGACAGACAGACAGACAGACAGACAGATAGATAGATAGATAGATAGATAGATAGATAGATAGATAGATAGATAGATAGATAGATAGATAGATAGATAGATAGATAGATAGATAGATAGATAGATAGATAGATAGATAGATAGATAGATAGATAGATAGATAGATAGATAGATA
>JAGDYQ010000001.1:28583243-28594233 GCA_021962125.1 Bulinus truncatus
GATCGACATTTGTTTAAATCCATTGTGTTTATTCCTCTTTATATAAATATATATATTTATATATATATCAAATTCGTTGTAACATGAGTGATCATGACATCACATCAGTAGATTGTTTACAAAGTAAGCCAGTCATGTTGTCATTTGTATGTCAAATCTTTTATGTCCCTTTTTTATTTTTATTTTTTTTGCTGCCAACTCAGACCTGTTAGAGGACGTCTATGTCTCAACATTCTCCAGACTCGACAAGTTGGCCGAGTCCCAAGAAATGTTTTGTGTGACTGGTCAAACAGCTTATGGTGATGGAAATTATTCCTTTATTGTTCAGTATTTGTTGTACTTTTTACATTATTTCCTCATTATTGTTTTTTTTTTTGGTTTGTGTATTTGTAACTTTTGTAAAAAAAAAAAGAAGTTTTATTTCATTTTTTAATCTGATTTAGATGTTAAAATAGTGTGACAGCAATGCCATAAGACAGGGGGTGGGCAAACTTTGAGTCCGCGGTCCACATTGACTCTGTAGACCTGACAGGTGGGCCGCACCAAGAGCAGAAGGACAGGAGCCTTGACATGAACTAACATAAACACGAACGTCGGTGCTGTGTTACGTTATGGAACGAATGGCGGATCGCGGGCCGGTTGAAACAGCGTCCGGTAGTTTTGCCCATGGCTGCTGCCATGATAACAAAAGTTAACAGTTTAAAAATTAAAATAATATTGTCAATCTATCTAATGAATTTCTAATCTAGCACATTTATTTCTTTAAACTTTCGGGAGATAAGATAACCAATGCAGTCGGTTAGTGTTGAATACTGGCTGAAATGTTGGCAACCTAAACTTCATGCGCCTTGGAAGATTTTTGTTTAATCATTTCATTTGGGGGGGGAACCAAATATTGCTTCTGGCTTATAGGGCCCACATTGAACTTAGAAATGCCCCTGATCGTATTATTTCTAAATTTCAAAAAAATTCATGATATAAAACCAAATCCATTTAACCAATTTTTTTAGGAATCTTTTCAGTCGGATGAAATGTGGAATTCATTTTTTTCCTGCAGCCACAGAGAAATTTGAGGGACTCGTGTATGGCTGGTTGAACGAAAATAAAAAAAAAAATATATATAGTCAGAGGTTCTCATCGAGGCTCAAACCCGGGACTCTCCCTACTAAGTCGTCAGTCTCTTCTCTCCCCCCCCTCTCTCCCCCTCTCACTCCCTCCGTCCTTCTCTCTTAACTCTCTTCCTCTCTCTCCTCTCGCTCTTCTCCCTCTCTCCCTTTCATGCCATTCCTCTCTCCCTCCCTCTCTCCCCTTCCTCTTCCTCCCTTCCTCTCTCTCTCCTTCTCTCCCTCTATCTCCCTCTCTCTCTCTCTCTCTCAGTTTACCTGCGGGTATAGACCTAGTCTCTCAGAGCCCATCAAATGAAACCTGCTGTGTAAGAAATCACACAGTGTAGCGGTATACTACCTCAAAATCATTTATTCATATAGACTCACAGAAATATTGTTATTATATCTGTTTTGTTTGTTTAATTCATGTAGACTCACGGGTGTTTATGTATTGATTTATTTATTGTTGCAGCACCAACAAAGAGAGAAGACGTCGCCCTGGCTGCGCAGACGGAACAAGACAAACTTCTGGCTTCCATTGTTTGAAAACAATTTTTTTTTAAACACGTGACTCTAAAAGTTCCATAACTCTGGTGGTTTTTATATATATACAATGATTGTTTACGCTGTTTTTTCATATTTGAGCATAGTAAACAATGGCAACCTTTAACCTGTGCATCTTAATTACGAGGATGTGGAACTGTGTCATAAACATATGACAAAGTTGATGATGGAATGTTTATCAGTATATATATATACGGATAATGGCTTCTGTGATAACATTGCATTTTGTTTCAGATACAGTGTTGATAACTTAGCATTCTTTCGTTTTTTCTGCGGATACTTTGTAAAGTATTTTTTTCAATTAAGGGGATAATGTATAGTTTTATTCATTTGTAATATTGAAATTTGAGTTGTTTATATACATGTGTCCAATGAGCTGGTCACATCTTCGACGGGCAACCTAATGGAGCGAATAAAACTTGTTTTTAATCGATTCTGATTTGATACTCTTCGAAGAAAAAATCTTGGTGTTGATGAGCCAACAATACAACACGTATAAAAATGGTTATTTCTGTAAAACCTGAGTTCCGATAGTAAAATGTATGTAGTCAAACTAAACTCGGGACTTTAACCCTGTTCTCATGTTATAAATACGAACAAAAATGGCGGCCAGAATATTGTGTGCAAAGTGGATTTTCATTATTGTTTATTTTGTTGCTATAGAAACAATGTTAGTTTTAATGTATACTGACATGAGACAGTAATTACAATGATTCTATTTTTAGATGTATCTATTTGTGTGATGTACAGTTATAAATAATGATGAAGTAAGGATTGGGGGAAAAAAATAGATGATATTTGTCTTTAAATCAGTGTCAACAAAGTTTAACAGACAAAAGACACAATTGGAATAAATTGATTCGTTTAAAATAGAATAAAAATAATTTTGTTAGGGAAGGAAGCGGAAGTTGATAATGAAAGTTTAACTTTATGACTAATAAAATGACGGATTGGATCAGCACTTTTGAGTTTATGCTAGGAATGTGTGTTAAAGGTGTTCATTGGTTATATGGAAATTGTACAAGGCAAGAGAATTTGATAACAACAGAAAATTTAAAAAAATTAATGAGTAGTCATTTAGAAGTGAAATTCGTCTGAAACATATTTTGGATGAAATTATACGGGCCAGTTTTACATTCAGACAGGTCTTCATTGTCACGAGAAAGGGAAATCGGGCCCTTGTCAGGGGCCCCATGGCTAAAATGACTTTATGGTTAAAGGATTTGGTTGGTCGTATGGCCCCCATGCTGTTAAAAACTGTAAGTGGGCCCACAGATTTGCAAGTGGTGGCATTGACTGCTTTTTGTATTAAGGCCCCTAAATGAACCTTGAAATTCGTTTTTGTTTGTTTATTGTTATTTTAAATAAGAATTAAAGCTATTCTAACACGAGAAAATTCTAAAGATATAATCAGCATACATCCAAACATATAATCAGCACACATCTAAAGATAGCAAACAGCACACATATAAACATATAATCAAATACATCTAAACATATAAGCAGCATAAATTCAAAGATATAAACAGTATACATCTAAAACATAATCAGCATACATCTAATGTTATAAACACCATATAAGTAAAGCTATAATCAGCATTTATATATGAAGATGTACGTTAAATTGACTAAATTGTTGACACAGTATACATGTTCTGCAGCGATTGTTTTATTTCATTGTTGAGTTACATCTGCATTTATTGTTTTAAATTCTTTTCTTTACTACCCATGTTTGTATTAAATTGGAAGACAAACAATCTAGATACTGGATTCTTTCAACAACAAACAAACAAACAAAATATTGCCTTAGAAAATAGCAGCCTTTGGTTAGCTAGTCTTGCACTTTTCTTTAGTTTTTTTCAATATTTTTTTTTTAAATGTCTTTAATATCGAAATGAATAATGTTGATATTACATTTTAATGTTGGTGAATGTTTTGTTGATTGAGCTACACGGTTCAAAACACAAAAATTGTGCATATAGGCCTACATCAAAATACATCAAAGCATATGTGTATTTTTGTCTGGAGGAGGGATACACAATTATTTCTAAGCGGATGAAATGAAAGGTGATTTTAGGTGATTCAATCTTGTGCAATTAAAATTATTGCAATTTACTTTTCTATTTGATTTTAAAACATGTAAAATGAGCCGAAGCAAGCATATCTAGATCGGTCATTATAGATTATAGATAGTCAAACTATGCGACCCTCTGGCCCCTCATTCATTCTAGACCCCCCTCCATCTAGCTCCCCTCCATCTAGCCCACCTCCATCTAGCTCTCCTCCATCTAGCTCCCATCCATCTAGCTCTTCCTCTCCATCTAAGCTCTCCTCCATCTAGTTCCCATCCATCTAGTTCCCATCCATCAAGCTCCCCTCCATCTAGTTCCCTCCATCTAGCTCTCCTCCATCTAAGCTCCCATCCATCTAGCTCTCCTCCATCTAGCTCTCCTCAATCTAGCTTCTATCCATCTAGCTCTCCTCCATCTAGTTCCCCTCCATCTAGTTCCCATCCATCAAGCTCCCATCCATCAAGCTCCCCTCCATCTAGTTCCCCTCCATCTAGTTCCCATCCTTCAAGCTCCCATCCATCAAGCTCTCCTCCATCTAGCTCTCCTCAATCTAGCTTCTATCCATCTAGCTCTCCTCCATCTAGTTCCCCTCCATCTAGTTCCCATCCATCAAGCTCCCATCCATCAAGCTCCCCTCCATCTAGTTCCCCTCCATCTAGCTCTCCTCCATCTAGCTCCCATCCATCTAGCTCTCCTCCATCTAGCTCTCCTCAATCTAGCTTCTATCCATCTAGCTCTCCTCCATCTAGTTCCCCTCCATCTAGTTCCCATCCATCAAGCTCCCATCCATCAAGCTCCCATCCATCAAGCTCTCCTCCATCTAGCTCCCCCTCCATCTAGCTCCCATCCATCAAGCTTCTCTCCTCCATCCTAGCTCCCCTCCATCTAGCTCCCCTCCATCTAGCTCCCCTCCATCTAGCTCCCCTCCATCTAGCTTTCCTCCATCTAGCTCCCACTCCATCTAGCTCCCCCTCCATCAAGCTCCCCTCCATCTAGCTCCCCTCCAATCTAGCTCTCCTCCATCTAGCTCCGTTCTATCTAGCTCCCCTCCATCAAGCTCCCTCCATCTAGCTCCCCTCCATCTAGATCTCATCCATCTAGCTCTTCTCCATCTAGCCCCTCCATCTAGCCTCACCACAAATCTAGCTTACCACCTATCAAACCTCCCCCTCCCCAATTTAACGACTCCCTACACACACTCCAAAGAGGTCAAAATGCTATCGAAGCTCCCCCTACAGATATTTTCGTTTAGGACCCTCAAATATCTCCGAGAAAATCTCTGCTAAGGTCCCCGTGAAGACCCAAAAGAACGGACATAGCGGCGGTAACTGTCATGAATTGTATACCAAGACTAAAAAATGTAACAGCGCAAACCATCCATAGGCACATACATACACACGTAAATGTTTTAATATCAGATGACAAAACAATTGTATATAGGTCATTTACACAAATTATCATCTTGTTTTTGTTTTGTTTTGATTTTGTTTATATCCGTTACCTGATTAAAATATTCACTTAACAAAAATGTCAACGTGAAGTGATCAATAAACAACCATTCGGATCAAATTGAGTATTATTTATGTACAGATTGATGGTATTGCAATGTTAATTGTGTGTGAATGTGTTTACATTTCAGTGTGTGTGCGTGCGCGCGCGCTGGTACCGGAGACTGTAACCGCCATGTAGGAAACGATGGAAAAGGATACAGGTGTCTGGGGATATTGAGGTGCGAACCCGCGACCTTTGCCAATGCAACTTCCTAATACCAACAACCTTTTTTTTTTCACAAAAAGTGAAACTCTGCAAGACAATGGGTCGGATGCCTCAACATTCATAATTTGAGAGAACCAGTTGTTATTGAGGCACATCATTTATTGACTTTGTCACTGACCTTAAAAATAAAGTAGTACGCATGTAAATATTCCGGCTGCTTCCGGCATTGTCCGGCAAAGCTCAACTCATCCGCAATATGTGATGCACATTAGGGCTTCGGAGGTGGGCAAACTCTTTGATCCAAGGGCCACGGCAGGCTCTTAAATTTATCATGAGGGCCGCATTACTTGGAGTATTAGCATGAACTAAATTCAAATGTGAACGCCATTGATATGAACGGATTAAAGGGGAGCAGGGTAACAAGACTGATCCAAACATCATGAAATTTTGATTTTTTTTTACTTTTTTTTTTTTTTTAAGAAAATGCATCCGTAAATGCAAAAAGAAATATTGTGAAACCCAAAAAAAAAAAAAAATTCTTCATAGATGTCCACCTATCTCCCCCACTCCCCCCATAAACTACTGAAAAAGACTTGCTTACATTTTAGATGTGAGTGTTTTTACCTATGATCAAAATATTTCTGAAAAAAAAAAAAGTAATAATTTTTTTTTTTATAACTTTTTTTTTTTATAAGTGAGTTTCATTTTTTTTTTTAAATACGCTGGACTGCATTATATGTGTCATGATCCAGGAAGATATTTCTTTGAAATAGACATTATGTAAATATTTGAATGCCAAAAAAATAAACTATTGAAAAAATAGAATAATATAGGATGGACAAAAAACAAGAATGCGTGGTATTTATCGCGGAAACTACTAGAGAAGGCTCAACGTAAGGACACGCTATGGCTTCATGTGTGTAAAGGTGGGGAGGCGGGTGGGAGTGGGTCACGCTATTAGCCAATTATTTTGAGAGGTTTTTGCAGTGGCCCTTTTAACATTTGGTTATTCTGGGTGGGAGAGAGGAGAAGGAGGGAGTGAGGGAGAGGGGGCGCGGGCTAAATAATTTTAAGACAGCTCTGTCCACGACATGTGATGGAAACATGTCCATTCTCTTATGTCAGACAGAAAAACCCATTAATAGTTGGCAGGACCTGGGTACATTTTCCTAGTGTTCCTTAAAACGCACCTATATCAGTATAGTCTAAAATTATGCCTTATTCAGAACCATTCTTTATGTATGGGCAAAACTATACAACGCCCCCCTCCTCCCCCCGCTGTTAATGGCTATATACTTCCCCCCTTACTCCCCCCACCACCAATATTCAGTACAAATTCCTTTCAAATATATGTTGGTGGTGAAATGTATCAGGGACTAAATAGCCAATTGTCTGAACGCCCACCCCCCGGGTCACTGGCCTACATAATCCCAAAAAAAAAACACTTAATTCCCAGACACACACACACACACACACAAATACCCGACAGACCGTCCCCATATCAAGCGGCGTAAGACCCGTTCTAATGAATAGGAAAATTAGGCATCTGTCTAGGGCCTCCGCTACTGAAGGAGCCCCGTAGTTTTAATTATTATTATTTTGCAGCCACAAGAAAGGACTTAATCTAGGCATTATTCCATCACATTTCGTAAGTAACTTTGAGTCGTCATTATTACTACTTGGACAATACATCGGGAATAGGAAATCGAAAATATCGATATTTATTTATTTATTCGGGTATCGTAGTCGGAGACATTTGACCCGGTTACCAATATTCCAACTGATTCATTGGGTTCGAATCTACCATATTCTCCAATATTCCAATACATTTTGTTAGTTCTTTATATTGGAACAGGGAATTGTTAATGAATCAGAAATTATAAATTATCAGACGTTGTACAGGAATCGGTAAATTTGGTGGATATCGCCATATTACGATCGGGAATATCCACCCAGCTGAGTTGTTCTTCTGATAACCAATCATTGATTGAGTGTCTGGTTTTAGGCAGTTTACATTGATTGAACTAATGTCAGATATCAAATGATGTTTGTTTGTTATTTTTACATAAATGTCTTGGTTTGAAAGTTTGCATATGAACTGACATCTCAATTATGATATTGTACATTATTTGTAAAATGGTCTTATTTAAGACAGTGTAAATATGCTGATGCAATTTTATTCAACTGATAAACTATGTATTTGCTTTTCTACATAGATATATAAATAAGTAATGTGTTAGCCAAATGTTTCTTATTAGATTAGAAGTCAGCAAAGCAAATACTGAATAGGTTTATGAAGATTTTTTTATTACTTTTTTTTGCAATTTAAAAAGTTTAATCGTATTGTGTGTGTGTGTTCAGTAGAAATTGAAGGTTGAAATCTTATAAAGAAATTATCTAAAGAACTCAAAAAAATGGCATGCATTTACAAATGTCATTTTAGAAAATTATACACATATCATCATAAAATGTTACAATTTTATCTTCAGGTGAAATGGTATTCATGACGTGGGTCTCTCTATAGCAGCGGTTCCCAAAGTGTGAGCTGAGACCCACTTCTGGGTTCTGCAGACGTAAAAACTTCGGGTGTGTCGCGCCAAAGTTTAATTTTAAAAAAATGTAAAAAAATCGGAAAAACTCTATTTCAAAACTATACATTTGCGAACAAATATATATAAGCAAAAAGTAAATCTATAAATAGAACGTAAGAACATTATTTAACGGTAGTTTTACTTTGTTGGTGGCTTGCGAAAAATAGTATTCGCTGTTGTTGTTGTTGTCGTTGTTGTTGTTGTTGTTTTAGATGTGGGTAGGTTGTCAAAGTAGGTCATGGAGCATACGAGTTGGAGAACCACTTCTATTTTTCAATGCTCCTTTCCCCCGCCCCCTTTTAACCTTTAACCTTCAACTGGGCATTTTTTTTTTTATTTCATGGATTATAACAAATAAAATAAAACAACTTAAGACCTTCCAAAATCTTAGACACGACAAATGTACTCAGGAAATGCACAGGAAGTGCTAAGGAGGTGCCCAGCAGGTGCTAAAAAGATGCCCATGAGTTGCTAAGGAGGTGCCCATGAAGTGCCCGGTCAACGGAAAAGGGAGGAGGGCGGTTAGCCTACTATGCTTGAGTAAATACATTTATTCAATTAGGTAGTCGTCATGGGAGGGGGCCAACACACACACACACACTAGTTTATCCTTGGTGGGGGGGGGGCTCATGTTTCTTTAAGCAAGACAGCCCCCCGACTAGTATAACCGTGGAATTACACAGAGACCGTAGAGCAAATCACAAACCACAGTTTGAAGACCACTGCTTTAGAGAAGCGCCATGAAGGTTATACTTTTTCTCAGTGCTGAACCTAGGGATTTTGGGTCCGGGTGGCGGCTTGGCCTCTTTAAGGGGGCCCTACCATTTTGAAATTTAACATCATGACATGAGGATTTAATGTTATTAAAAAATGTTTTGGGGCTCCCCACAAGCTGTGGCCCGGGGGGGGGACTTTTCCGGAATCCGTACCACCTCCCTACTTGCAACCCTGGGTTCGCCTTCTCTGTTTTTTCAGACTTTTCTTTTTTTTTTTTTTTTATTTCTTTTTAAATCTGTGATTCATTTTATTGACCAACTATCCATTGATTGATCTGATTGATTAGTTTACTGTGTTGGATTGTTCATTTCCGGTTGCATATTTCTTTTTTTAAATAAACGAATAAAACCTAAAATATTTGGTTTGCACTTGTTGACTTCATTGTTTATTTTTTTAGTTGTTTTTTTTTAAATACTAAGTTGTGTATAGTCCAATAGTAATATCTTTATTTGAAAAAAAATTGAGATATTTTGACTTTTTAAGTCTGGTGAGGTTGGTTTCAATCCGTCACTTGTTCCTGGCTAAATAAATTGTTCTGGAACTATTTGGATAACACACCTTTCCTTTTCCTAACAAAAGTCAGGTATCTGCTATTTTTCGCAGGTCCTGGTGAAAGTCCTCAAGACCAACCAACTTTAAATGTAGGGGTGCCCGACTCTTAAGTTGGGGAACTATAGTGTGGCTGGGCTTTGTGCTAGCCACACAATCCCCTCAATATTCCGTGGCTACACTGCAAGAGATGAATTCTACACTTCACCTGACACCGACTAAGCGCTTAATGGAGCTACTTTTTACACTGTTCATGTCATTTTCTGTTTAAATCAGTTAAACTTTCAGTACAGAATCAGCCAAACAGCCATAAATTACTGATGTCTAGCGTCAAAAGTACACCTTCCCCAGCTTCTCCCCACCCCCACCCCCCCTTTCCTAAACCCATTGGTAACCGCGACAGTTCTAATCCATACTTCACACGACATATTATCTAAAGTCTCAAACATGATACATGTGTGTTGTGTTCTGTACAGTGCTGACATTCTTAAACCAAAATGTGTCGGGCTATTGGACTCGTTTGATCTTCTCCCCCCCCCACACACACACCCAATGGCTACCATCAATGTCTTTTACACCCGCGGCTCTCAACGGATGGTACCCCCACCCCAAGGGGGGCGGTAATGGTTATGCCGGGGGGGGGAGCTGCGACTCATAAAATTCGTAATAAAGAACCAAAACTTTGAAGAATGTCGCCAGTAAGCTGCATGACTAATCGCCAGACCAATGTGCCCAATTATCGAATTAGAAAAGTGATCACATTCCCTTATAAATATATGCACATTTATTCACGAACCTACGGGCGAGTGGCTTCGTGGACACAATTTCAACCCCACATTTGGGGTACAGTCAGCGGCGTAGCGGGGGTATCGGCTGCCCAGAGCGGAAGACGATTTTGCCGCCCTCTCATTTAGGTATTTCAATTTAATCTATACATTTTTGCCGCCCCTCTTAAAAAGTAATAAAAAGTGCCGCCCGGTGCGGACTGCACCCACCGCCCCCCGGTACGCCACTGGGTACAGTCTCTCGAAAAAGGCTAGTTGAAAGCCGCTGTTGTATGCTTCTTTGTTGTCTAAAAAAAAAAATCCCTAAACGAAAATCCATTCACAATGGGAATTTTCACACGTACACATACACACAGACACACATACAGACAGACACAAAACCTCGCACTCATTTCAGCCTTATCGAATGTGTCCTAAAATAAAGAATGATTGTTTTTTATCAGGAGCGGTGAAGGTGGTGGAGAGGTATCAATAAGAAGAAGAATAAACAGACAGACAGACAGACACGGGGGAAGACTGGGCAAGCTACGGAAGTCTGGAATGTATCAAGTACAAGAGAGAGAGAGAGAGAGAGAGATCCACGGAAGATACAAATATTTTAAGGCCTGGGTGTGGGAGAGTTGAGGGGGAAAAGGGAGGGGGGCGCGTCAGTGTCGAAGACAAGCCCACTGGGCCATTAACCCAATACATGTCAACTCAACGATCATTGGTCTATTAATCCCACCAACCCCCAACACACACACACACACGCAGAAGAACACACAAAATAATTAAATATTAAAGCATGTGGGGTGGGGGTGTAAAAAAAAGATCGCAAAAACATGATAGCA
>JAGDYQ010000001.1:28594733-28616479 GCA_021962125.1 Bulinus truncatus
TTGATGTTTAAATTAATTTAGGTTCGTGGTGTGTATGGCACATGTGGGTGTGTGGGTACATATGGGTGTGTGTGTACATGTGGGTGTGTGTGTACATGTGGGTGTGTGTGTACATGTGAGTGTGTGTGTACATGTGGGTGGGTGCACATGTGGGTGTGTGTACATGTGGGTGTGTGTGGGTACATGTGGGTGTGTGTACATGTGAGTGTGTGTGTACATGTGGGTGTGTGTACATGTGGGTGTGTGTGGGCACATATGGGTGTGTGTGTACATGTGGGTGTGTGTACATGTGGGTGGGTCTACATGTGGGTGTGTGAACATGTGGGTGTGTGTGGGTACATGTGGGTGTGTGTATATGTGAGTGTGTGTGTACATGGGTGTGTGTGGGTACATGTGGGTGTGTGTGTACATGTGGGTGTGTGTACATGTGGGTGTGTGTACATGTGGGTGTGTGTGGGCACATGTGGGTGTGTGGGTACATGTGGGTGTGTATGGGTACATGTGGGTGTGTGGGTACATGTGGGTTTACCGAAATGGAATCGATGGTCTTAAAAACTGTACTAAAAGAACCCCCCCCATACTTATTTTTTGTTAAGTCCGTTTCATAGAAGAGAAGGATAATAAAAAAAGACATTGTAAATACCACAAAGAAAAATCCCAAATACCTGTGAATAATATATAACTTGTTATCAACTGAACTATTATTCATTGCATAGGATACTCTAATGCAATGTTTCCAAAGTGTGGTACTAATTCCCAGTTCCATCCATACTGGGCGTTGTTCTATGGGTGCGTACTTGGGAGGTTGAGGCCTCAATGTCGATTCCCTTTGCTGACACTGCTGACTCTCAATCTCTCTCACTTCCTCTCTCTCAATCTCTTTGTTTTATCATTCTCTCTATTTCTCTCTCTCTTTATCTCTCTCTCTCTTTTCTCAATATTTCTCTCTCTCAATCTCTCTCTCACTTTCTCTCTCTCAATCTCTTTGTTTCTTATTGTCTCTCTCTCTCTCTCTCTCTCTCTATTTCTCAATATCTCTCTCTCTCAATCTCTCTCACTTTCTCTCTCAATATCTTTGTTTCTCATTCTCTCTCTCTCTCTCTCTCTCTCTCTCTCTCTCTCTCTCTCTCCTCTCTCTCTCTCTCTCTCTCTCTCTCTCTCTCTCCTCGCCCTGGTGTTTACTTTAATTGCTCTTTATCTTTCGTTCATTTCATCCTAGCCTATCTCTGTATCATTCTATCGCTGTATGTGTATCATATTTTCCCCATTTCTCCAACTCCCCCCAAGTAACCGCCCTCTCCCCGACCCCATCACCAGATCACCACCGCCCCCTCTCGAACACCCCACCCACCACCCCCACTCCACCCCCCCCCCCCCAAACAACTTGCTGCCCACTGAAGCAGGAAATGATGGGCACTACTGTACCACTCAAGGGTCGGCAATGGCAATAAATAATGAGGAACAGTTTTACAACAAGTCTCCTCAACACGTACCTACCGTGGTCTAACCCACTGGGTCCCTAAAATATGGCCGCCATTTTTTTTTAAATCCAAAAAAAAGATGATAAAAAAAGATGTACATCAAAATAAAGAAATCGATAAAAAAAATTGTATGCGCAATTGAAAAGAAAATATCTTGTATCAGATGTATCGTGATTTGTTCTACGTCCAGATGGCCTAGAAAATATCCAGATCTGGTTATACATTATATGAGTTATAAGGCTATGTGTCCAAACTGTGCTCCATAGAAGACAGAACACTTACCGCATGAATACAAAAAATATTGCAGCACTCTCAATACAGAACTCTCAACCACCATTGTGTAGCACGTGGTGGGCGTGGCTTCATCATAAAAATGAATGATAACAAAAACAATTATTCAGTTTTAAGCGGCTAAACAATTTATATAAGATTACTGATAAAACAGACCACTTGCTGATATCACTGACCGCTGGACCAAAATTAAAGACCAAACCAGATATTTACTACCACTGTTTCAGATGAACAGTGACTGGCTTCACACCACATGCAATTGGCTCCTATACCACAGACTGGTTTTTCATACCACAGACTGTTTTCCTGGACCACAGACTGTTTATCCAGACCACAGACTGGTTTCCTGGACCACAGACTGGTTTTCCAGACCACAGACTGGTTTCCTAGACCACAGACTGGTTTTCCTGATCACAGACTGGTTTTTCTGATCACAGACTAGTTTCCCAGTCCACAGACTGGTTTCTGGACCACAGACTGGTTTTCTCCAGACCACAGACTGGTTGTCCTGATCACAGACTGGTTTTCCAGACCACAGACTGGTTTTCCTGATCACAGACTGTTTTCCAGACCACAGACTGGTTTTCCAGACTACATACTGGTTTTCCAGACCACAGACTGGTTTTCCTGATCACATACTGGTTTTCCAGACCACAGACTGATTTTCCTGATCACAGACTGGTTTTCCAGACCACAGACTGGTTTTCCTGATCACAGACTGGTTTTCCAGACCACAGACTGGTTTTCCAGACTACATACTGGTTTTCCAGACCACAGACTGGTTGTCCTGATCACAGACTGGTTTTCCAGACCACAGACTGGTTTCCTGATCACAGACTGGTTTTCCTGACCACAGACTGGTTTTCCCTGATCACAGACTGGTTTTCCAGACCACAGACTGATTTTCCTGCTCACAGACTGGTTTTCCTGACCAGACTGGTTTTCTGATCACAGACTGGTTTCTTCCAGACCACAGACTGATTTTCCCTGATCACAGACTGGTTTTCCTGCTCACAGACTGGTTTTCCAGACCACAGACTGGTTTTTCCTGACTACAGACTGGTTTTCCTGACCACAGACTAGTTACAAAATGAATAATTGAAATAAACAGCAGACTATTTGAAATAAATATGTATGTTGGTAATAAATCAGCGGCTGATGTAGTGTTTTACATAGACTTAATAAATCAATGAATCGATTAGGGATTACTGTGAACGATTGAAATCAAAAGATGAATTAAGTTAATTCTAACTCTTTGTTACAACAGAAATTAATTTAGTATTTCGAACCCTACGGCACTGTCCCTGTTTTGTCTGTCTGTCCGTCCGTCCGTCATCACCCTAGATCTCAACAACCATAAGTCCTAGACCCATGATGTATATATCATTTTGTAGGTCTTGTTTATCTTAGTTTACGCAATGTGACAGACAAAGGAAAACAACTCATATTTACATACTAACCTATACACAAAATACTTATTCATTCACTGGAACATATAAAGTATTCTCGACAATCCACGGATACTCGACTTGCTTCAGGGTGAGTTGATAGAAGTACAGTCTGACTAATGGTACACTCACCAACAAAAGAAAAAACACTTTTATTTTACTTCCTGGACAAGGACACTGGAAAATCTTGAACAAAATGAAATAGAACATGAGAGAGACCAAGATCTTCATAGAACATGAGACCAAGGCCTGCATAGGAACATGAGACCAAGGCCTTAGATAGAACATGAGACCAAGGGGCCCGCATAGAACATGAGACCAAGGCCTTCATAGAACATGAAACCAAGGCCTTCATAGGAACATGAGACCAAGGCCTTCATTGCAGAATGACATCAAGAACTTCTTTATAACACATGACACCAGGAACTTTTTCATAGGATACGACATCTAGAAATTCGGCAGAGCGTGAGACGAGCGAAGTGTATTATAACACTAACTTCATTTGATGGAAATTTAATCGTTATAGGCCTAGTTAATTTTTGTTTTTCGTTGTAGTGAAATGTTGATTTTAATTTCATAATATGAACTTCAGATAGTTTCGGTTAAATCATACTGTTATTAGTATTGGTAGTGTTGTCGTCAGAACTGACCAGGAGAAGAGACCCAGCGGCGCAGTGGTCGATTTCAAATGGTTTAAGTTAGAGAAAGGACCTAAGATTATACACGACTGAATTACACCCGCTGGCAGTGGCGTAGACAGCGTACACCCTCCTGTGTGGAAAGTTCTTAATCTGTTGTTATCTGTTTTTTTTTGTTTTGTTTTGTTTCTGTTCATGCTCTCTGCATTCGACATCCTATGCGGTATTTAAAAATGATGACTATCATCAATATTTTGTACCATCACTGAGACTACGCAAGTTCTTCGGGGAAGCTGGAGGGAGGGGGGCTTGAGGGACTAAATAATTGATTGTTGACTTCCTAATGTGATCAATCAAAATGTTTTATTAGAAAATTATTAGAAATATGTATATTTTGTGTAGTCATAATATTTTTTTATGTCTACTTTTTCAGAAAAAGTGAAAAATAAATAATATATATAAGCCTATATATAGCCTATATATATTATATTTACATTTTGTAGGTGACGATCTTCCAAGAATGTCAACCGGAATTTCTCCACGACCTCGTTCTGAAAATGAAGGCGTACATCTTCACCCCGGGCGATCTCATTTGTCGGAGAGGGAAGAAGGGGGAAATGTTTATTATTGCCGACGGTGTAGTGGAAATAATAAGGTAAAAAAAATGAGATGTCTCCCCCTTTTTCCTGTTTGTATGATGTTGACCAGTCTTTGTTTAATTTGACCAGTGGCTTTTATATGAAATTTATATCTCTACTTTGAAAAAAAAAAAAAAAAAAAAAAAAAAAAAAAAAAACAAAAACGGATCGAAATTCACGTGTATTCCGCTCATATCAGTAACTGGAAAATCTAAATCATTTATCTGTATGGTCCCTACGGGACTTCAGGTCCCCGGTATCATTCAGGAAGTCCGTCGAAGACTAAAATTCATTTGGGGGTCCCTGAGCAACTTCAGGGGGTCCGCGCAAGGCTTTAATGTAAAATTATTTTACCAGTTAGGTAACACGCAATAAGTGTTGCACACAAACAAACTTTCGACATTTTAAAGAATTCCACTAAGTAATACTTTACAACGAAGGATTGAAGAAATGGCTCAGTTCGTAGAAAATTCTCTATGTGAGTACTTAAAACCCCTGAATTTTCCATACATTTTGAGAGTTTTACTTTAAGCTGCTGTAAGATTTGTAAAAGAATGTTTTTTCCAAGAATTTTGTTTTTTGCTAAATGTTAACCGATAAATAAAAAGTGAAACGTTATTTATTGAATTAAAAAAAAAATTTTTGATGTAAAAGCTATACCCTTGACTAATACCATATCTGTTGCTACTGATGGTAAGAACGAGGTTTTCTGGCATATTAAATCAACCCGTACCAAATGCATTTCAGCACATTGTGCCATTCATCGACATCATTTTATCTTATCGCAAAAAATGGTGAACATTTGCATGGATCACTAGATTATGTCATCAAAACAGTTAATAAAATTAAAAGTAATGCTCAACTTGTTTGAAAAATGACGAAGACTATAACAGTTGACTACTTCACACAGAAGTACATTGGTTATCTACAGGTGCAGGTGTATGCGTTCTGATTTATTTGACAAATACGGGCTAAGCGTGAGTGGCAAAGTCTTATTTATATCAAATGCTATATCTCTATACTTATAAGAGGCATTTGTTGTCTGTCTGTCTGTCTGTTCCCTTATAACTCAAGATCCAGATAACCAAATAATGTGAAATTTGTTACACATACACATAATTACATGAGGAAGGTTATAGGACAGGTTTCGTTTCATCTCGATGTGTAGTTTAATTGTAATTATTTTTTTTTTATTTTAGTATTTTACTATATTAAAGTAATCTCGACGGCGCCATAAATAAAATTCCTCTGTGACGTCATTTCCCGATGATAGAATAGAACTGCGCGCATAACCTATTAAAAATTGAGATTATGTTTGTGTGGCTCGCTAGCACAGTCGGTTACCCGCTTGGCCGTGACTAAAATTTGGCCGACTATGTGTGGGTTCAAATCCCTGACAGTGAAATTTTTTTTTTCAATTTTTTTTGCAGAATAATCTCTATACTTATAAGACGCATTTGTTGTCTGTCTGTCTGTCTGTTCCCAGAGAGAGAGGGAGGGAGAGAGAGATAAAGAGACAGAGGGGTGGCAGGTGGGGAGAGAGAGGAAAGGAGGGTTGGAGGGAGGGAGGGAAGGAAAGAGAAAGGAACGGAGGGAGAGAGGGGGTAGGGAGGGAGATAGAGGGGAGGGAGGGAGAGAGGGTGGGAGAGAGGAGGGAGAGATAAAGAGGAGGGGGCAGGGAGAGAGAGAGGAATGATGGAGGGAGGAAGGGTGAGAGAGGGGGAGGGAGAGAGAGGGGTTAGGGAGGTGGAGAGAGAGGGAAGGGAAGGAGAGAGAGAGAGGGATGGGGAGAAATGTGAGGAAGAGATAAAGAAAGAGAGAGGGGTAGGGAGAGGGGAGAGAGAGGGAAGGGGAGGGAAGGGGAGAGAGGGAGGGAGGGGGGATGGACAGGGGGAGAGAAGGAGGGGAGAGAGGGAGATGGGAGAGGGAGGGAGAGAGATGGGAGGGAAAAAGGGAGGGAGGGAAAGGGAGAGAGAGGGGTAAAGAGGGAGAGGGAGGGGGAGGGAGGGAGAAAGGGGGGAGGGAGAAAACAAAAGGTAAACAGAAAACCTTATTTTAAACCCGGGCAAAGCCTGGTACTTGCAACTAGTATTGATACTGTGTTTATTGAATATATTTTGCATAATCATTGCAAAATAGAGATGAAGATTTGGTTGCTTGCTGTCAACAATTAACGGCTCTTCATGCAGACCTGTCCCAAAGATTTGAAGATGTTCTTCACTTGATATTCCCGACTGGGTGTTGAACTCTTCACTCAAAAGCAAAGTCTGATCCCTAACACAGATGAATCAGCACTAATATAGGACAGCTTATTGAAATATCCACAAATAATGAACTTAAACCAATGTTTAAACAAGAACACCAAAAATTCTGGTTACAAAAAAAAGATCCTAATTTTATATCCTGCATTATGGTTTATTGTAAAGAAGTTGTTGACAGCTTTTTCCGTCTTCCTATTTGGTAGAACGTGGATTCAGTGACGTTATGAACCTCATCACACAAAAAAAAAACCAACAACCAGAAATTAGTTCTCGTGGGGATTTTCAGCTGCTACTTACAAAAGTTGAGCCGGACATTAATACACACATAACATCTCATCAAATTCATCCAAGTCATTTAATTTTATTTATTTTAAGCACAAATTATAATTTCAATAAATACTTCAACAAAATCTTTTATTTTAATTGGTAATTTTTACACTCTGCATTTATGCAGCTTTTTAACTTTTTTTTTGTGGGGGGGGGTCCCATCAGGCAGGTGTTGACTATAAAAATGGGTCCATGGGTCAAAAAAGTTTGGGAACAACTGGATCTAAATAGAGTATTTTATGATAATCCATTTCAGTGGTATCACTAGGTGTGGGGGGAGGGAGTGTTGAACGCACTGGGTGACACCATTTTTAGGTGACACCATTTTTAGGGGTGACACCATTTTTAGGGGTGACACTATTTTTAGGGGTGACACCATTTTTAGGGGTGACACCATTTTTAGGAGTGACACCATTTTTAGGAGTGACACCAAATTGAACATCTCTGATGCTTTCAGTCACAGTGACTTTAAAACATCAATGTTTGACTTCATGCTTCATTTCTATCGACAGTGAGACGGTGTCATGTTGAAGAGGATGGGAGCCGGAGATTTCTTCGGTGAGATTTAAATCTTAAACCTGGATGGGGGAATCAACAGGTGAGTTGACTTTAACTGTTTGTGGGTAGCGTGTCGATCCGTTAAGCTGAACCATGAATAAGTCATGGTGCAGAAGTAGGACCATTTAACATATTCAGTGTTTTTCGGGGTTACGGTGACCATGTCGCGGCAGCCATCTTATGAAGTGGCAACAATGACAAATAGAATTTCTAACGTTGTTGTTGTTGTTTTGTTTTTTGTTTGGTTTTTTTTTTTAAGGGGGGGCGGGGCGTGGGGTGTATGGGTCAAAGGCTAATAAAATTTTTGGGGCACAAGGCAAAGGTACAAATAATTGAGGCATAGGTGACATTGCGTGTGGGGACCGTAGCAAAGGTATTGGTGGTGAGGGGGTGGGAGGGGGAGGTTGATGGGGCTAAATTACTTTGAAGCCCAAAACCAAAGTCTAAGCAGAATTACATTGGGGGGGGGAGAGGCCAAGGCATAGGTACATTTGTCTCATTATGTGGGCCCAGGACATAAAACGCCACTAAGGCTGCCACTTTCTGGCGTCGGGCCCCGCCCTAATAGCTTCTGACAAACCCCCCAATCGTAAAAATAATTTTATCTGGGGGTGGGGGGGCTCAACAAGGGCTCAGATTGCCCTTCAAAGCACATGGCAAAATAAAAATCTTGGACAGCAGCCCCACCCCTTTAGCATTAAAGCCCCTAGGTACCAGCCTATCCTCGACCCTGACAAGATGAATACTTTGACAAAAGGATTTTTTTTTAAATGTTCATTTCTAAAATAGTCTTTGGATTAGATCATACAACTATTTATAGATTTCCTATTGAATGAATAAAAGAGTGGATGCCAGATTTAATCCAGGTTGGATACAGAAGCGTTTTTTATAGTCAATCAAATTTATATAAAAAATGTATAAATGAGTTATATATGTGTGTGTGTGTGTGTGTGTGTGTGTGTGTGTGTGTGTGTGCAGTGTCACATTTTCATTTTAATTTCACCATAGCTAGATGTTTGCTGTTCAAGTGCGCAGTTATAGTGCTCAACTGGTGTGTCGCGCATTAGTAGTGTGACGCTAGTGAGGAGCAAGATGTGCCGCATTGTAAACTCACTTACAATTTTTTCCGCAACCCTTCATGGATCTTCCTCATTTGAGATATGCCTAGATATTAATTGCCTGTCATAAATGACAAAATTAATTTGTTCCTTCGATAGATAAAGAAATAAATAAATAAAAAAAAAGTTTGCGTTAAGCAGCACAACATGTGTCCATCAAGTAGTACTCCAGTCATACAGCAACTGACCAGTGTTAACGTTTGACGATTTTAAACTGGAATACTGTTGTATTAATTCTTTACTTTCGATTTCACACAGACCGCACACCACTATTATTTATATAGATGATTTTTGTGACGTGAAAATAGTTGCCACATAAGTTCACTCCCAGTCCAAAAACAAATATTAAAATAATAATACTCCACCGATAGCAGGAAATGTTATTTATTTATTTATTTGGTTTACAAATCGTAAATCCTCAGGCTGTAGGAAGTCTAGACAGATAAAGTGGGTGGGTGGGGGTGGGAGGGAGGGAGGAGGAGGGGGAGAGCTCATCTCGTCAGACAAATTTAATACGAGGCCTCTTTCTTCACACGCACACACAAAACCTGCACACACAATCAATGAGTTTTATTTTTTTTCTTACACAGTGGGGCAGTGGTGATCAAAGTTTGGGGTTTCTCCCCTGCCCACATATGGTGGGCCTGATAAACAGTAATAAATATAATTAGTTGACCTAGAATTGAAGTGTAGCCAAATTACAATTCAATTGCTCTACATTTTACAAAAATTAAAAGGTTTTTTCTTTTTATTAACATGTGTGTCACGAAGAAAAACAATACACAACGGTTTTTCATGGACGTCGTGTACCGTAAAAGAATGAGAACCTCTGGTATAGATTGCCCAGTCAGACGGAAGCGCACACACACACACACACTCTTCAGATTTATAGTGTTCGACGTTAAACTTGTCGCACTGACCGGTGACCACGCGATGACCCCGACAGCTGTGTCACCTCGACCCAGAGGCCAAGATCTTCGTCAAATTATATATCATTGTTGTTGTTATTGTTTTTTCTTATGCTGTTTTTGTTTTTTGTACTCAAACCAGGTATTATTTATATCTTCAAGATTCTATGAAACCTTCACCGGAAGACGAAATTTTTACTCGTCGTTGTTGTTTGTTTATTGACAGATACACATTTATATATTTAGGCAATTCATATTAAACCACACTGAGGTTTCAAATATACAGAGTGTAGTTTACCACCAATAAATTAAAACAAGCAATTAAGCCTTGTTCCATTCTTGGACACAGGACGTGTTAGCGCATTTTCGTGTTATGTATCAGTACGTTTGTTAGCTTTCAGTAAATATTTGTAAATTTTGGAAATGTTTATAAATTCAATTGTGTAATGCATATATCTGTAAAAAAAATTATAAAGACGTTTCTTTATATTTGAAAAAAATTATTGTCTCTTAAATCTAACTAAGTGGTTTGTGGTTACTAAAATAGGACTCATAATTGATAACATTCGAAATTATAGTCATTTAATCGTCCGAAAACTCCGTCAATTGTTGCATAGCTCTGATACTTTCAATTAAACTCAGAACACAAGCTTTTGATGTACACTTGGTAGGCCAAGACCTACAAAATGATATATACATCATGGGTCTAGGACTATAGTTGTTGAGATATAGGCACTCCTTTATTAATATATTTTATATAGTAAAAACGGTACTAAGCCCCCTTTGTGGCCCTCAGAGGTCAGATCGCGAAATGGAAAAAAGTCATTTCTTGGCAGGCCAAGACCTACAAAATGATATATACATCATGGGTCTAGGACTTATGGTTGTTGAGATCTAGGGTGATGACGGACAGACAGACAAAACGGGGATTACCAGAGCATTTTTTTTTTCGAAAATGCTCTAAAACATAGACATGATGCAATTTATCACCATAAAATTAATAAATACAGAATGAAATTATCACCAATATATTATAAATACAGAATGAAATGTATCACCAATATATTATAAATACAGAATGAAATGTATCACCAATATATTATAAATACAGAATGGGTTTTTTTCACCAATAAATTGATAAATACAGAATGTAATTCACAACCCGTAATTTCATTAAACGTTTTTATCTCAACTACTTGGTGCGGAGATGGAGTTTGCAGAGTTCATTGCGCGGCTAAGAAAACCTACAAGAAAATATATTATGGATTATGATGGAGAAGGGGAAAGCTTTAAACATAATATCGGTACGGGGGGGAGGTCATCCTTTTGCAAGTGTTTTGGCGGGAACATTCGTTTTAACGGCCCTAATTGGGAATCAAAACCCCCTGGTCAGTCTGGACGGGTCAACGTAGAAACAAACAGCGAGACCTTGGACAGCAGGAGTAAAGTAAATAACGTGAATGGTACATGTCCAATGCCGTTCTGGGTCTCTGGAAGGGGGGGGAGAGGTCCTAGGATCTCTAAGGTGGGAGAGGTCCTAGATCTCTAGGGTGGGGGGGAGGTCCTTGATCTCTAGGTGGGGAGAGGTCCTAGATCTCTAGGGTGGGGGGGAGAGGTCCTAGATCTCTAGGGGGGGGAGAGGTCCTAGATCTCTAGGGTGGGGGAGAGGTCCTAGATCTCTAGGGTGGGGAGAGGTCCTAGATCTCTAGGGTGGGGGAGAGGTCCTAGATCTCTAGGGTGGTGGGGGAGAGGTCCTATTAAGATATTTTAAGGGTCACTATGTATAGGTTATTAAAGGGGGCCACCTTAATACCTGATTTTAATAGAAATGAATGCTGACAGGGCCCCCTTTTTGGCATTGATTCCCCTTGGGGGTTGGGGGAAGTCGCCCATTTTGTCTGTCTCTAAGAACGGCTTCTAACATGTAAGACAAACGCTCAAGACAGACTGACAGATCCTTGCTGCCTCTGGTGTTCATCTAACTTGTGATGGAGCAGCTTTGTAGTGTTTTGTTTACATCCCTGACGTTGCACAGGATTCAGTACAAATCCAGAGTGACATAGATAGACATGGATATCAGAGACATGGATAGATCCGGGGATCAGAGACATTATAGATCAGAGACATAGGTATATTAGTGACATGGCTTGATGTTTGTTATTTATTTATTTGTTTGTTGTTCTGTAATATCCATTTGAGACTAATGGCAATTGTGATTAGGTTTGTGTGTGTTTTTATGTGCTTCACTGAAACACTGACGTTAACTCACAAAAATAAACAGAGAGACATATAGACAGACATATAGACAGACAGACAAACATATAGATAGATAGATAGATAGATAGATAGATAGATAGATAGATAGATAGATAGATAGATAGATAGATAGATAGATAGATAGATAGATAGATAGATAGATAGATAGATAGATAGATAGATAGATAGATAGATAGATAGATAGATAGATAGATAGATAGATAGATAGATAGATAGATAGATAGATAGATAGATAGATAGATAGATAGCGCTACAAACAATAAAAATCAAAGAAATATTTCTCACGATCATATCACAATTTACATCCGGAAAAATTCAGCCTGTGGTCGTATCGGATAAAATATGCAAATAGAGACAAACTTTACATAAATCGAAGACTTGGAAAAACTCGGCTTCAGCCGTAACAAAACTTCGTTTACTGAGAGCCCTAGATTATGGTCTGACACACAAAAAAGCGCTTCACCAAGGTGACAAATTGGTTCGTGTCATCTGCGGGTTTTCCCTATTGTTTGAAGTATGCTTAACGGGTTTCTACCATTATTTTTTTTTTTGGGGGTTTTTTTCTGCACGTCAGTTTAAGGGATTTACCCGTTTAGTCTTGTATTTATAGCACAATCGTTTGAAGGAATTGGGGGCTCATTGGGAGACCCACGCAATGTTGTTGTTTTTTTTTTTTTGGCTTCCTTTTATGTCACTTCAATAAATCTGATGTGTGTTTATTCTATTCAAATGTGGCAGTACGTATACTACCATCAATTTTGTGGGAAATAATAATTGATAGGATTTGTTGGAGATAATATATAGATAGACAGACAATTTATTAGACAGACAGACGACCGACAGACAGTTAGACTGAACGTTAGACAAATCGACAGGGTTTAAAATAAAGAAAACAAATAATATATATATACATATTTGGGCTCTGCGTTAAATCGAAAGTAAAGAATTAATACAAAATTATTCCAGTTTAAAATCGTCAAACGTAAACAATAGAATAAAAAAATCATGAAAAAAATCTGTCCGAAACCAAAAATAACATAGCCTACTGATCAAAACTATGGGAATATAACTCTATGCAAAGGTTTTGCAGGGTACAGCTAGTACATAATAATACGATTGACAGCACGTTCTTTTATACCACGTAATTGACTCATACTTTGATATAGATCAGTGGTGGAGAACCTGGTGTGGCCGTGTGCCCAAAATGTAACCAAAAAAAAAACCACTTATTTAAAGCGTGCCGACTGACGATGCTCTGATGTAGGATAAGACTTTTAGCGTTGAAACTATTAAATGAAATCCCTGCTATATTTAAGATACATTCAGATTTTTTTTTTAAATGTATACATAGTACATCAATTTTTAGAAGAACATTTCGGATTTACACTACATTTTGTTTATCTTTGCATCGCAAACACAAACCTTTGTTTTTTCGCCTTGTTTACAGCTCTAGGTCGCATGACAACACGACCTATATAAAATAGTTTTAAAAAAAAACTAGTTATGCTTGGTAACAAATATTATAAAATATTTTTAAAAGTCTTTTAAACCAGGAAAAATCACACTGCCATGTAAGAAAAAGACAATTTTTATAATACAACGGAATTATATGCGCATCAATTTCGTCAATGTCTGATTCAGTTCCTATTTAACATTGAGTTCATTCAAATTTTCAAAGCATTATGATCCAGAGTCCTTGTGATTGATAATCAAACTAAGCATTCGACTGGGGACACCCACTTCAAAAGTTGCCCCTTTAAAAATTAATCTCTACCCAATCTGATGCTAGGAAGGCCTACAACAAATAATTTTGACTTTGGCTCTGAAACATGTAAGTGGGTGTCTCTAGGAAGGCCTACAACAAATAATTTTGACTTTTGGCTCTGAAACATGTAAGGGTGTCTCTCTAGGGAAGGCCTACAACAAATAATTTTGACTTTGGCTCTGAAACATGTAAGGGTGTCTCTCTAGGAAGGCCTACAACAAATAATTTTGACTTTGGCTCTGAAAACATGTAAGGGTGTCTCTAGGGAAGGCCTACAACAAATAATTTTGACTTTGGCTCTGAAACATGTAAGGTGTTCCTAGAAGGCCTACAACAAATAATTTTGACTTTGGCTCTGAAACATGTAAGGGTGTCTCTAGGAAGGCCTACAACAAATAATTTTGACTTTGGCTCTGAAACATGTAAGGGTGTCTCTAGGAAGGCCTACAACAAATAATTTTGACTTTGGCTCTGAAACACGTGTATGGGTGTCTCTAGAAAGCCCTATTCTACCTAAGAACGGTTGTAAGGGCCCGCCTGGGCTGTTGACCAGGAGCCCATGAATGAGGAGCCCTTTGAAAACTGACAGTTTTGTATTTCGTTATTTTGAATGCTTGTGGCCGACCCTCCCCCCTTTACCCCATAGACATTGGTTTGCCAGGGATTCCACAATGCCCTACGACCTATCCGCTGCAACAGAAAGAAATATAAAGTGTGTGTGTGGGGGGGGGTGATCACAAATATCTGACATTAATAAAAAGAAATGAAACAATTGATACCTCATCGTGACAAATTCACAATTCTAACATCGTGCTTCTTTCAGGTTTATTTTAGACCGTTAACTAGGTTTTTTTTATTTATTCCATGTATAAACAATTGAACTGTGAATAATATGACAAGGAAAGGTGGGAATGTGTGTATATGTGTGTGTATGTGTATGTATGTGTGTGTGTGTAGGGAGAGAGAAAAGATAATTGTAAAGAAGACATCTGTGAAATATCTGATCACGTTTCAAGGGGTTATTTATTTTTTTTTTTTTTTAACTTGATTTTTCGGGGAGGTGATGGGGGTACTGGACAGATGGAGGGTTTGGGGACCTGCGACAGTTAACTTCTACGCCTTGTCGAAACAGCATTTGTGATGCGGCCATGTTTGACGCTCAGAGGAGGCTAAGAGTTTAGTTTTGTTACAGCTTTTGTGAAGGGTTTTGGGCGGATTCCTTAATCTTTATATTTCTCAAAATCCACCACTTCACATGGCAGGTCCTCTTGCAGGCCCGTAGCCAGGAATATCTGGATTGGGGGGGGGCGAAGCAATTTTCGGGGAGGGGGTAGCGAAGACATTTCGTTTTCGGAGGGGGTGCCAAAGTAATGACCATGGGGCACAGGGGCGGATCTAGACAGCTTTAATGGGGGGGGGAGCAAAACTATTTTCATTGTTAAAAATTCGGTCTTAGAACAAAAATATTTCGATAATTTAATGATGTATTACCTAAACTTGCGATAACGTGGAGGGCATGGGCCCCGGCCCTCCTCCCCTAAATCCGCCCCTGGTGGGGTAGAAGAAATGTTCGGGGGGAGGGGCGAAAATGGAGGCACCAAGCGCCGAAAGCTTGCGAACGTAGAGGAGGGGTTTGGGGGGGGACCTCAGTGAGTCCCTTCCCCAAGAAATTTTTTGCGGTTCCATATCTGGAATGGTACATTTTAGTACCGATTGTTTAGCTATTAATTAGAAATATATAATTTGAACTACGTTTCAATAATGCATGGCATGTTGCAGTTTTGTTAAAAAATATTTTAAATAGTAATGAGTTTTAATGATAAAAATTTATTGAGGCTGAGCAATTTCTGATTCCTGTTATAAGTATATTGACTATTTGTTCTGCTGCACAATTGTTACATAATAGATACCTGATTTATATCATAATATAGTTGGTTAAACGTACAACCCGGGAAGAACGACAAAGATGCACGAATATAGCTTATCTATTTGTGTGATATTTCTTATAAAATATTGAAAACAAAGAACAGATCTGTCAACAACAAATTGACCAGTCGCAATTACTCAATTTAAAATAAAATTAATTCTGCTAAAAAGTAAATTTGCAAATTAAATAACATCACTCAGAAATGTAACATTGATCTGCGATATGGGGTGAGCAAACTGAGCATTCGTGTGAGGGTTGAGAAACTGTTCTCACTCACACACGGCTGTTGAAGCCCCAAATGCCAATGTTGCCCAAAATACCCAGAAGTGAACTTCAATAAGATTCAATTTTTTATGCCAAAAATTAGATAAGCTATATATGTAAGTAAAATAGTAAAAAATTAGATAAGCTATATATGTAAGTAAAATAGCCAAAAATAAGATAAGCTATATATGTAAGTAAAATAGCCAAAAATTAGATAAGCTATATATGTAAGTAAAATAGCCAAAAATAAGATAAGCTATATATGTAAGTAAAATAGCCTGAATGATTGCCAAAGTATAAACTTTTAAGTTTTTATTATTATTGATTTATTGAACAAAATGATTGATGTTTTATAGCCGTTATTATTCAAATTTTTGTCCAAATAGCTCAAATCTCATGCTCGGGGGGGAGAGGCTCAGGTCATGAACGGGGGGGCTCAGGCCCCCCTAGCCCCCTCTGGCTACGGGCCTGGTCCTCTGTGTTATCCCCTAACAAACATTTTTATAAATACATCACCTGCATTTGAGGAGAATTGTATTCCTGACCTGTACCCTAAGTTTACTTTTTACCCAGTACATACTGTGGGTGGGTGTGTGTGTGTCTGTCTGTTTTATGTTCTGGTCTATTTAATGATTGTATTGTTGTTCCATCAACAGGCGGACTGCGGACGTGAGGTCAGTCGGCTACTTGGAACTTTTCGTGCTGTCCAGGGAGGGGATGTACTGGAGGCGCTGAAGGACCACCCAGAGGCAGAGGTACACGTAATGTTTGTGGAGTGGCCCGGGAGGTGGGGTGCCAGTTGTTTTGTTTGTTTGTTTGTTTTTAAGAGGGGGAGCGGAATGTATTCGATTTTTGTTGGGGGGGAGTGTTTTGTGTGTGTTTGTAGGTGTTCTATGGGTGATTATTCTGTCTGCGGTGTGTGGGGGGGGGTGGAGGTGTGTTTGTGTTAACGTATCTATGACTTTTTGTTTGAGTGTGTTTGTCTGTCTAAGGGTATGTTCGTTTTATTTTTGTTGTTTTTATGTTTTGACCAGTTAACATGAGCATCTTTAAGGTGAGCAGTACGCACGTGCATTTTGTGGGGTTCTAGACCGTGTTTGTGAGCAGTATATGGGGGTGTTATGCTGACAGGGTAAATTAACTTGCTTAGAAGTAAATATAAACAGGTGTTCACGTTGTACAATGGTGTTTTATATTTCAATATGTTAAATGAGTTCATTTAAAAAGTTTGACGGGAAAAACTTTTTTTTTTTGAAGAAATACAAGTTTGTTTGTTTTTAATTTAACCTTGAAATTAATCAAATCAACGACACTGAAATAAAGACACTATCTATATCATTTTTAATGTCATTGTTTGATGTCAAAGTTTAATGTCTTTGCTTGAAGTCATTGTTTGATGTCAAAGTTTAATGTCTTTGTTTGAAGTCATTGTTTGAGGTCAAAGTTTAATGTCATTGCTGGTAAAAATAGAATCAACTTGTATTGTTTGTTTAAAATAGTTTTCCTTTCTTTTTTTCATCCTTGCCCTTCCCAGTCCATCATTAGAGACTACGGACAGAGGCGTCTGCGTGAGGTGGAGGCCCACAGACAGGAAGGTGAAACCCTTGAAATGTCGAGGCAGCACTGACCAGCAAGGCAGCATATCCTCTGGACCGCAGACCGTGCAGAACTGGGTTGCTGCAGACTCGCTACATAACCCTGAACCAGACCGTCCGACGGCAGAGCGCACCAAATGAACCACTTGGTCCAGCGTCTCCCCGCCAGCGGCGCGCAAGCCGGAAACGGCCCGCCATCAGGAAACAATCAAAGGTGCGTAAACCAGCAGTCGCATAAAGGCTCCATCGCTAGCCTGCCCGAAGGACTCGCCCCGCCTGCAAAGCGTCTTCCATCCCGGCCGGCGCCACCTCTCCGCTGGCCCAAGGCTACGCAGATAGGCCCCCGCAGTGCCTGATGACCAGACTCCCGCGGACGGAGGAGGAGGAGGAAGGCCGGCCGCGCCCCGTCCGGTAGGCGTCACGGCTTCGGGTACCTCCGCGCAGCTTGCTCTAGATTTCGGTGCGTGTTTTACCGGCGGAGTAGTAGGCGTAGATTTAGCGCGGACTGCGGTAAGCAGCGAGGCAACAGTCAGGTTATGAGCCATTCATTTGAGGGATCGCTCGGGCCTCAGCGATCATAGCAAGTACTCTAGCCCCATTTCTCAGAAGTGTAGACATTAAGTTAAACATAGAAACATGCGTCGACGGCTCTCAAAGCGGGGAAAACTGCCACGCGAATAGCCCCGAGGGAGCAGATGAAGAAAATGATGTCGGGACACTAAAGGAAGTAAAAAGATAAGGAGCTCTTTATTCGGTGGGGTCAAAAGGGGGTCTTTTGTTAGATTCAGGGGTACTTCGAGGGGATTCTGGTCTCTTCGGTCCTAGATTGGTTAAAGGAAATCACAGGAAGTGTTCTGAGCCCATCGCGTACATGCCAGTGTGCACGGAAGATTTGGACGAGCCTGAAACCCATCCGTCAGCAGATGGCACTACCGACGAAGGCCCTAATCCGGCAGGCTCCGTAAAGTACTGCCGCTACAAAGACATGGACGCGCCGGTGGTGCTCACGTCCTCAGAAAGCCTTCAGCCTCTAGAGCTGTCGACTTTGTTTCCTGCACTTTCGACCTCTCCAGCTTTGTCTTTCACCCTAGACTGCAAGAGTGGCTCCTTCAATGAAGAACCAGAGACTCTCCCAGATACGGCTACCTCCATCCCTGAGGGAGACTCACTCCTGGTCAGCTCCCAGTGTAAATCTAATCACATCGAAGCCTCAGAGACTCTCCCGATAAACCCCGATTCCTCGTCGGGTACGTTATCGCCTGGTAGGACGTGTCTCCTCGCCAAGCATCCTATAGCCCCATCTGTCGCCAAAGCTGTGGCATCCAAACATTCTCCCGCCCGTGTCAGAAAACTACCGTCTTCCAACCCCAGGCCACTAATTCAGGACGCGCCGCAGCCTCCTCCCGGCGACGACAAAGAGGACCTACTCACGTTGCCGGCGACCCCTATCCCTTGCCTGGTGAACGCCTCACCCAGCCCTTTCAGCTTGCTGTGCCAGTGCGACCCCGCGGACAACTTCACCAAGCTGATCAGCAGACACCTTCCCGAGACCTACCGTCAGAGGCTCATTCGGAACAACGCCTACCTGACCGTCCAGAACCCGAAACTGACCAACAAATTTCGGACCTCGAGTGACAGCGACGCACCTGAAGGGAAATCCACCCTGGCGCCCTGTGGCACCAGCTTGGGTCTTCGGTCGCAGTCGTTCCCGAGGCTGAGCAGCAATGACGCCTCGGTGGCCCTCAGCCTGGAGAGGTAAACCTCAACAAATCTAAACTAGCCAGCGTTTTAATAGAGTTTGTTTAGTTTTGTTCAATGTGTTTTTATTTTTGTTTATTTTTTTTTCCAAACATTACTCTGTCACTTATTGCTGTCAGCATTATACTCATCACCGTTTTTCTGCATGCTATGGTGAACTTGTTCTCTTTTTTATTTAATCATGTTAGAAAATGCATTCTAAGTTTGTACTACGTTACATTCAACTTAAATACTTAACGTTAAGCTTTAAAGTACAACATGCAGAGAAACATAATCAGCTTTTTTTTCAATACACATATAAATTTTAAAATATTCAAATATTATTACTTCATATATATATATTTATATATTTCATTAAACCTACATATTGGAAGGTTGAAGAATGTTATTTGTGTTACTGGTTCGAAATATTGATCTTATTATATATATATATAATATATAATATAAATATATATTATGTTTTTATCATCAGGGTTTTTTTTTTATTTGGTACAAAATGTAAACAAATATAACTTTATAATAGACTATATAAATATATAAATGCTTATTTACATTGTGTTTTAAAAAATAATAATATATTCACTTTACATTTTAAAAGAAAACAACTTGCAGTTCCAAGAGTTTCATTTTCGTTTGCTTTTTTTCTCGCAAGTTTTTTTTTTCATGTCTAACTGGGTTTTTTTAAAAGTAGATCGGAATGAGAGTGTAGAGTTTTGTTTGGTATTATTTTTTTTTTCCCTCAAGTCAATGTGGATGATTTCTTTTTTATTTCTGTAGATATCTTAGATCTAGGCAATGATTGTAATGTACTTCGATGTAATAGTAGAGTTCAAAGTACATCTTCTTTACGGCTCTACGTCCCATGTAACAACCCTGGCCTGCCATAGCGCACTTCTGCGCTCTCCCGACTCAAAGAAACAAAATGTTTGATTTTAAAAGAACAACTGAGGAAGTAAAAAGCGGTTAATTTATTTGGAGAAGATTTAATTGCGCGCGCTCCGGACGCGATTTCTAGTGTCCAGTTCATTACGTGGCATTTTAAACAATAAATTTAATTTTTGTTTTTAACAATTAACCTTTTTTTTAAAGGCCCCCCAAAAATGTGTTATTTCGCTTGGGGGCCTCATCAGATCTCGATTTACCTCTATACTTTTACATATAATTGCTTTCTTAAACACCATTATATATATATATATATATATATATATATATATATATATATATATAAGTGTATCCGATCGTAACTCGTGCATCTGCATGCCGAGCTTAGAACCTGTTTGACCCAATGCGAATAATGGCTCTGAGAGAAAACTTCCTGATGTCTTTTCATGTGACTTCGTTGATAGCTCTATTAGTAACCATAGCAAAGTGCCAAAAAAAATCGTGAAGCTAAGACAAGTCGAACGAGGCAGTATATATATATACTATGAAATGACGTTCATAGTGGCATGAAATTATGTTTGTTTTTTTAACGACTGCGCGGAAAGGTCCAGCATTTTACTTGGACATATGTTGTCAACATGCGTGTGCATGATCGAATCTGGACATCTTCATCTGGGGGATGCGGGGAGGAGGGTGAAGGTGGGGGTGCAGCCCCGGGGCAGGGCAGAGCATATTGTATTCTTATACAGTGATGTTGCAACTCGACAGGGGAAGAGGGGGTGGTTGGTGGGGGCTTTTAAAAAAATGTTTGGTAATGGTGTGAGGGGGCTGAGGCCAGAGCCGTAGTTAGCTATTGTGGCGCCCTGTGTGAGTTATATTGGCGCCCTCCTCCCAGTCTGAAAAAAAGGAGAAAAACGATTTAAACAGCGCTCTTCCTAGTTCGACGCCCCTGTGCGATGGCACGAATCCCCAGTGCCCTTACTACGTTGCTATGGAGGGCTCTTTAAATAAATATGTGACATGGGGCCCCCTAAAAAAAGTCTCCAGACCCACTATAGGGCAACCCCCCTGATTCAAGTTATTATTATTTTGTGTAAGTCCTAACCTCATTAATGAGTTCAAACCTCGTGTGGACTGACTAGAGAATAACTAGGTCAGTGGTCCTCCAATGAATGAATGAATACCTCAGATAGATTGGCGCATTTAATTTTTTTACGTTTGTTTTTTTAAGTTATATCAACTAGTTTCTCACTTTGTTGATGATTTTTTCGCTTTCTAAGTTAGATTTTATCCACGTATTTAATTTTTTAATGAATGTTTTCATTGTAATTTAAGTTTACTTACTTTTGCAGTCGTTGTGTATTTTTTTGTGTTTAAAAAGCTAGATATAAAAAGTGTCAATTTGAGGATTTTTTTTTTTTGAGATGCATTCTAAATATGGCTGCATTTTTTTGTTAATCTTTGATTTATATAAATAGAATAGCGTAGTTTCGTTGCTAATGCTTCATCTCCCCCCGCCTTTTTTTTCCCAATTGGTGAGGTTGATTAACACTGCTGCAATCTACTTGGATCAACATCAAGTAAAACAATAGTACTGACAACGTTAAAAA
>JAGDYQ010000001.1:28616979-28789479 GCA_021962125.1 Bulinus truncatus
CGGGGGATCGGATGAAAGTGTTTGTATTCTTTTCCGCAGTTCTGACTAATCAGAGTGAGCTGATTTTTTTTTTTTTAAAAGGAAATTTGATCACTATCGTTATATATAACTTACTCTTTTAATATGATATCTATGCAATACAGAACGGGGTCATTACCTGATCCTATAGTGGTACTCACAACATGGCGCCCATTTGTATGAAACCAAATTAAGCGAGGCTGCTAAGTGGCCATGTAAACGCATTGGGCAAGGAAAGGGGCGGATGGTCGTGCAGTATAGCGTTTGACCGTTGACCTGAGGAGGGGTCCCTGGTTCGATCTCCGGCGAGGACCAATAGATATTTTAGGTCATGGTTAAAGACGGATGGCCTAGCGAGGGGTGTAAATACCTGACTTTCGACCCTCAGAGTCCTGGGTTCAATCTCAGTGAGAACCATGGGAATTTTTCCAGGTGTTATTTGGTGCAAAGTCGTCCAACAAGTCCACCCAGATTTAAATGGGTACCTGACTTTTAAGTTGGGGAAGTAAAGGCGGCTGGGCGTTGTTGTGCTAACCACACAACCCCTTCATATGCCGAGGTTATGGAAACAGAAGAATTCTACACTTCATCTGCCCCGATGGCCCGTCAGGGAAATATACTTTTTTTTTTAAAATCCCCGCTATATTATCCGTGGTGCCTCCAAGTGGGTGCAAGAAGGGCGCCGTAAAAACCGCCCCATTTGTAGTTTATAGGATCTAAAATATTTTAACTCATCCTTAAAACGGGACTTCACACACAACCCTTGAAAATCATTTGTGCTTAAGTTGCGAATATGTAATAAACTTCAGCGCGAAAAAGAGAATTGTTGAGTGTGTGAGTACGTGTGTGTAAGTTTGTGTTTGTGAGATTGTATGTCTGTGAGTTTATGTGTTTAATACGGGGGAAAACAGAAATGAAAGAAGCTGCAATAACCATAAGTTAACCTTTCCCAGAGGTCAGGTTTCGATAACCGAGTTGAAGGTCAAACCAAAAAGTACTCCGTCAAGGTTTCCATTGTGCTTGAGATGCTGACCAGACGAAACCGTTATTCATAATGTATACGAAAATAAATTTCTACTTCAAATTAGTCTTTCATAAGAAGCTGTCTTTTTTTTTTGGTTACATTAATACATAGAAATATTGTGAGTGAATGTGGGGTGGCGGGAGAGAGAGAGAGAGAGAGAGAGAGAGAGAGAGAGAGAGAGAGATTCCAGTGCAGGACAGAATATTTTCTGATTCAACAAAACAGTTGTCCAGTGAGAATGGCGGACAGAACGGAGCATTACTTTTATCCTCTCCCCACCCCCAACCCCCCCAAACCCCTTTATCTGGGTCTGAAAGACTTCATGTTAAGACGATTGCCTGGTCAGCTGTTTGTGGTGGGGGACAAGGGGGGGGGACGGGGCGGCACTATTCTATCACAGACACTCCGGACTTGATGTTTAAATTAATTTAGGTTCGTGGTGTGTGTGGGTACATGTGGGTGTGTGGGTACATGTGGGTGTGTGGGTACATGTGGGTGTGTGGGTACATGTGGGTGTGCGGGTGCATGTGGGTGTGTGGGTACATGTGGGTGTGTGGGTACATGTGGATCCAATGAAATGGAATCGATGATCTTAAAACTGTACTAAAAGACCCCCCCCCCCCCATACTTATATCCTGTTAAGTCCGTTTCATAGAAGAGAAGGATGATAAAAAAAAAAGACATTGTAACCCTACAAAGAAATATCCCATAATATCTGTGAATAATATATAACTTGTTATCAACTGAACTATTATTCATTGCATAGGATTCTCTAATGCAATGTTTCCTAAAGTGTGGTACTCATTTCCCAGTTCCATACTGGGCGTTGTCCTATAGGTGCGTACTTTGGGAGGTTGAGGCCCAACGTCGATTCCCTTTGCTGACACTGCTGACTCTCAATCTCTCTCTTTCACTTTCTCTCTCTCAATCTCTTTGTTTATCATTCTCTCTATCTCTCTCTCTATCTCTCTCTCTATCTATCTCTCTATCTATCTCTCAATATTTCTCTCTCAATCTCTCTCTCACTTTCTCTCAATCTCTTTGTTTCTTATTGTCACACACACTCTCTCTCTATTTCTCAATATATCTCTCTCTCTCTCAATCTCTCTCTCACTTTCTCTCTCAATCTCTTTGTTTCTTATTGTCACACACACACTCTCTCTCTCTATTTCTCAATATATCTCTCTCTCTCAATCTCTCTCTCACTTTCTCTCTCAATTTCTTTGTTTCTCATTCTCTCTCTCTCTCTCTCTCTCTCTCTCTCTCTCTCTCTCTCTCTCTTTCCTCGCCCTGGTGTTTACACTAATTGCTCTTTATCTTTCGTTCATTTCATCCTAGCCTATCTCTGTATCATTCTATCGCTGTATGTGTATCATATTAGCCCGTTTCTCCAACTCCCCCAAGTAACGCCGCCCTCTCCCTCGACCCCATCACCAGATCACCACCGTCCCCGAACACCCCTCCCCCACTCCACCCCCAAACAACTTGCTGCCCACTCGAAGCAGGAAATGATGGACACTACTATACAACTCAAGGGTCAGCAATGGCAATAATGAGAAACAGTTTTACAACAAACTTCAACATGTACCTACCGTGGTCTAACCCACTGGTCCCTAAACCATGGCCGCCATTTTTTTTAAATCCAGAAAATAAATGATAAAAAAGATGTACATCAAAATAAAGAAATCGATAAACAAAAATTGTATGCGTAATTGAGAAGAAAATATCTGTATAAAATGTATCGCATTGCCTCACATCTAGATGGCTTAGAAATTATCCAGGTCTGGTTATACATTATATGAGTTAGCAGCCCTGTTACCAAACTGTGCTCCATAGAGGACTAAGATCTCTAGAACACTTTCCGCATGAATACAAAAAAATATTGCAGCACTCTCAGTACAGCACTCTCAGTACAGCACTCTCAGTACAGCACTCTCCGTACAGCACTCTCAGTACAGCACTCTCAGTACAGCACTCTCAGTACAGCACTCTCAGTACAGCACCCTCTACAAGCGCCATTGTGTAGCACGTGGTGGGCGTGGCTTCATCATAGAAATGAATGATAGCAAAAACAGTTATTCAGTTTTAAGCGGCTAAACAATTTATCTAAGATTACTGATAAAACAGACCACTTGCTAATATCACTGACCGCTGACTGAAATCACAGACCAAACGCAGATATCATCACTCATTTGTTTCCTAGACAACAGACTGGTTTCCTACACCACATACTGGTTTCCTAGACCACAGACTGGTTTTTCAAACCACAGACTGGTTTCCTGGACCACAGACTGGTTACCTAGACCAAGGACTCGTTTCCTAGACCACAGACTGGTTTTCCAGACTGCATACTGGTTTTCCAGACCACAGACTGGTTTCCTAGACCACAGACTGGTTTCCCAGACCACAGACTGGTTTCCTGGACCACAGACTGGTTTTCCAGACCACAGACTGGTTTTCCAGACCACAGACTGGTTTCCTAGACCACAGGCTGGTTTTCCTGATCACAGACTGGTTTTCCAGACCACAGACTGGTTTCCTAGACCACAGGCTGGTTTTCCTGATCACAGACTGGTTTTCCAGACCACAGACTGGTTTCTTACACACAGACTGGTTTCCTAGACCACAGACTGGCTTTCCAGACCACAGACTGGTTTTCCATACCACAGACTGGTTTTCCATACCACAGACTAGTTACTAAATGATTAATTGAAATAAACAGCAGACTATTTGAAATAATTTATCATTTGTTTGATGAATCAGCGACTGACTTAGTGTTTTACAGACTTAATGATTTAATCAGCGACTGACTTAGTGTTTTGCAGACTTAATGAATAAATCAGCGACTGACTTAGGGTTTTCCACACTTAATGAATAAATCAGCGACTGACTTAGTGTTTTGCAGACTTAATGAATAAATCAGCGACTGACTTAGTGTTTTCCACACTTAATGAATAAATCAGCGACTGACTTAGTGTTTTGCAGACTTAATGAATAAATCAGCGACTGACTTAGTGTTTTACAGACTTAAAGAATAAATCAGCGACTGACTTAGTGTTTTACAGACTTAATGAATAAATCAGCGACTGACTTAGTGTTTTACAGACTTAATGAATAAATCAGCGACCGATGTAGTGTTTTACAGACTTAATAAATCAATGAATCGATATTCGATTTACTGGTGAACGATTGAAATCAATAAATGAATTAAGTTAATTCTAACTCTTACTACAACAGAAATTTGTTTAGTATTTCGAACCCTACGGCATTGTTTATCTTAGTTTACTCAAATTTCAGACAGACAAAGGAAAAAACCCCACATTT
This sequence comes from Bulinus truncatus, assembly GCA_021962125.1. Taxonomy (NCBI): domain Eukaryota; kingdom Metazoa; phylum Mollusca; class Gastropoda; family Planorbidae; genus Bulinus; species Bulinus truncatus. The sequence continues at coordinate 28,621,346 of JAGDYQ010000001.1, forward strand.
ACACACTAACCCATACACAAAATACTTATTCATTCACTGGAACATATAAAGTATTCTCGACAATCCACGGATACTCGACTTGCCTCAGGGTGAGTTGATAGAAGTACAGTCTGGCTAATTGTACACTCAACAACAAAAGAAAAACACTTTTATTTTACTTCCTGGACAAGGACACTGAAAATCTTAAACAAAATGAAATGGAACATGAGAGAGACCAAGGAATTCATAGATCATGAGACAAAGGCCTTCATAGAATATGAGACCAAGGCCTTCATAGAACATGAGACCAAGACCTTCATAGAACATGAGGCCAAAGCCTGCACAGAACATGAGAGAGACCAAGGCCTTCATAGAATATGAGACCAAGGCCTTCATAGAACATGAGACCAAGGGCTTCATAGAACATGAGACCAAGGCCTGCATAGAACATGAGACCAAGGCCTTCATAGAATATGAGACCAAGGCCTTCATAGAACATGAGACCAAGGGCTTCATAGAACATGAGACCAAGGCCTTCATTGCAGAATGGCATCAAGAACTTCTTTATAGAATATGACATCAAGAATTTCTTTATAACACATGACACCGGACATTTTTCATAGGATATGACATCTAGAATTCACAGAGCGTGAGACGAGCGAAGTGTATTATAACAATAACTTCATTTGAAGGAAATTTGATCGTTATGGGCCTAGTTAATTTTTTTTGTTTCGTTGTAGTGAAATGTTGATTTTAATTATAATAATATGAACTTCACGTTAGTTTAAGGTAAATCATATTGTTATTAGTATTGGTATTGACCAGGAGACCCAGCGGTTAATAGCCTGATTTCAAATGGGTTCAGCTAGACCTAAGATTATACACGACACTGAATTACACCTCGCTGGCAGTGGCGTAGACAGCGCTCACCCTCCTGTGTGGAAAGTTCTTAATCTGTTGTTATCTGGTTTTTTTTTTGTTTTGTTTTTTTCATGCTCTCTGCATCTTCGACATCCTATGCGGTATTTAAAAATGATGGACCATCATCAATATTTTTGTATCATCATTGAGATCTACTGCAAGTTCTTCGGGGAAGCTGGAGGGTGGAGGGTGGGGTGAGGACTAACAATTGATTGTTGACTTGCTAATGTGATCAATCAAAATATTTTATTAGAAAATTATTAGAAATATGTATATTTTTTTTGTGTAGTCATAATATGTTTTTATATGTATACTTTTTCAGAAAAGTGAAAAATAAAGAATATATATATAGGCCTATACATGAATATATATATATATATATATATATATATATATATATATATATATATATATATATATATATATATTCTATTTACATTTTGTAGGTGACGATCTTCCAAGAATGTCAACCGGAATTTCTTCACGACCTCGTTCTGAAAATGAAGGCGTACATCTTCACCCCGGGCGATCTCATTTGTCGGAGAGGGGAAGTAGCTAGGGAAATGTTTATTATTGCCGACGGTGTGGTGGAAATAATAAGGTAAAAAAAATGAAATGTCTCCCCTTTTTTCCTGTTTGTACGATGTTGACCAGTCTTTGTTTAATTTGACCAGTGGCTTTTATATGAAATGTATAATCTCTACTTTAAAAAACGGATCGAAATTAATGTGTATTCCGTTCATACTGGCAGGCACGCCGAGAAGGGGGGCCGGGGGTCAGTGCCTCGGGGCCCGCATCTGTAAGTGATCCGACTTATTGTTTATTAAGGGGCCCGCAATGATGTCCTGCCCTGGGGCCCGTGTTGGCTCTCGGCGCCACTGCATACTGGTAACTGGAAAATCTAAATAGAGTATTTTATGATAATTCATTTCATTGGTATCACTAGGGGTGTGTGGGGGGGTGCGGGCCGCACCGGGTGACACCATTTTAGGGGTGAAACCAAAACTAACATCTATGATGCTTTCATTCACCGTGACTTTAAAACATCAATGTTTGACTTCATGTTTTCATTTCTATCGACAGTGAGACGGGTGTCATGTTGAAGAGGATGGGAGCCGGAGATTTCTTCGGTGAGATTGGGATCTTAAACCTGGATGGAGGAATCAACAGGTGAGTTAACTGTGTGTGTGTGTGTGTGTGTAGCGTGTGTGTGTGTAGCGTGTCGATCCGTTGTTGAACCATGAACAAGTAATGGTGCAGAAGTAGGACCATTTAACATATTCGCAGTGTTTTTTTTACGGGGTTACAGTGACCGTGTCTCGCAGCAGCCATCTTGTGGCAACACTGACAAATAGACATTCTAACGTTGTTGCTGTTGATGTTTTTTTTTGGGGGGGGCGGGGCGAGGGGTTTATGGGTCAAAGACTAATATACTTTTTGGGGCACAAGGCAAATGTACAAATAGTTGAGGCATAGGTGACATTGCGTGTGGGGACCATAGCAACGGTATTGGTGGGGGTGGGGGGGCGAGGCTAGGCTAAATTACTTTTGTAGCCCAAAAGCAAAGTCTAGGCAGAATTACATTTGGGGGGGGGGGGGGGCCAAGGCATAGGTACATTTGTTCATTATGTGGGTCCAGGGCATAAAACGCCACTACGGCTGCCACTTTTCTATGTCGGGCCCCGCCCTAATAGCCTCTGACAAACCCCCAATCGTAAAAATAATTTTATCTGGGGGGGGGGGTCTTAACAAGGGCTCAGATTGCCCTTCTTTGCACATGGCAAAATAAAAATCTTGACAGCCCCCCCCCCCCACCCCCTTTAGCATTAAAGCCCCAAGGTACCAGCCTATCCTCGGCCCTGACAAGATGAATACTTTGGACAAAAGGTTTTTTTTTTTAAACGTTCATTTCTAAAAATAGTCTTTGGATTAGACCATACAACTATTTATAGATTTCCTATTGAATAAATAAAAGAGTGGATGTCAGATTTAATCCAGGTTTGCGCAGAAGCTTTTTTTGATAGTCAATAAAATTTATATAAAAAATGTATAATGTAAGTTATATATATATATATATATATATATATATATATATATATATATATATTTATTTATATATATATGTGTGTGTGTGTGCAGTGTCACATTTTCATTTTACTTCACCATAGCTAGATGTTTGCTGTTCAAGTGCGCAGTAATAGTGCGCAACTGGTGTGTCGCGCATTAGTAGTGTGACCCTAGTAAGGAGCAAGATGTGCCGCATTGTAACCTAATTACAATTTTTTTTCGGAAATCCTTCTTGGATCTCCTCATTTGAGATATGCCCAGATATTAATTGCCTGTCATAAATGACAAAAATTTAATTTGTTCCTTCGAAAGATAAATAAATAAATAAAAGTTTACGATAAGCAGCACTACATGTGTGTCCATCAAGTAGTACTCCAGTCATACAGCAACTGACCAGTGTCCGTCGACACAACCAACCCCCCCCCCTACCGCATCAAGTTCACGGCTAAAGGTTAAGGAACGCATAAAGCGAACTTATTGCTTACTCTGGCCTATTATAGTCTACTAGCTGTAACCTGCAAAACCTTTCCATGGAGTTATATTCCCTTAGGTTTGATCACTAGGTTAGGCTATCTTTTGTTTCGCACAGATCCGACATTTTTATGATTTTTATTCCTATTGTTTACGTTTGACGATTTTAAACTGGAACACTGTTGTATTAATACTTTACTTTCGATTTCACACAGACCGCACTCCACTATTATTTATATAGATGATTTTTGTGACGTAAAAATAAGCCAAGTTCACCTCAGTCCAAAAACAAATTGAAATAATAATACTCCACCGATAGCAGGAAATGTTATTTATTTATTTATTTTGTTTACAAATCGTAAATCCTCAGGCTGTAGGAAGATTAGACAGATAAAGTGGGTGGGTGGGGGTGGGAGGGAGGGAGGGAGGGAGGGAGGGGGAGGGGGAGAGCTCATCTCGTCAGACAATTTAATACGAGGCCTCTTTTCTTCACACGCACACACAAAAACCTGCACGCACATACACACACAATCAATGAGTTTTATTTTTTTTTTCTTACACAGTGGGGCAGTGGTGATCAAAGTTTGGGCCCCTCCCCTGCCCATATATGGTGGGCCTGATAGACAGTAATAACAATAATTAGTTGACCTAGAATTGAAGTGTAGCCAAATTACAATTCGATTGCTCTACATTTTACAAAATTGAAAGGTTTTTTTCTTTTATTAACATGTGTGTCGCGAAGAAAAACAATACACAACGGTGGTTCATGGACGTCGTGTACCGTAAAAGAATGAGAACCTCTGGTATAGATTGCCCAGTCAGACGGAAGCGCACGCACACACACGCACACACACACACTCTCTTAAGATTTATAGTGTTCGACGTTAAACTTGTCGCACTGACCGGTGACCACGCGATGACCCCGACAGCTGTGTCACCTCGACCCAGAGGCCAAGATCCTCGTCAAATTATATATCATTGTTGTTGTTATTGTTTTTTCTTATGCTGTTGTTTTGTTGTTTGTACTCAAACCGGATATTTATTTATATCTTCAAGATTCTATGAAACCTTCACCGGGAGACGAAATGTTTACTCGTCGGTGTTGTTTGTTTATGGACAGAAACACATTTATATTTTTAGGCAATTCATATTTAAACCACACTGAGGTTTCAAATATACAGAGTGTAATTTACCACCAATAAATTAAAAAAAATAGACATTATGCAATTTATCACCATAAAATTAATAAATACAGAATGAAATGTATCACCAATATATTATAAATACAGAATGAAATGTATCACCAATATATTATAAATACAGAATGAAATGTATCACCAATATATTATAAATACGGAATGAAATGTATCACCATAAAATTAATAAATACAGAATGAAATGTATCACCAATATATTATAAATACAGAATGAAATGTATCACCAATATATTATAAATACAGAATGAAATGTATCACACAATGGGGTTTTTTTCACCAATAAATTGATAAATACCGAATGTAATTCACACCCAGTAATTTCAAGATTAAACATGTTTTTATCTCAACTGATTGTGGCGGTGAAGAGTTTGCAGAGTACATTGCGCGGCTAAGAAAACCTACAGGAAAATATATTGTGCATTATGTTGGGGAAGGGGAAAGCTTTAAACATAATATCGGTAAGGGGGGGGGGGGTCATCCTTTGCAAGTGTTCTGGCGGGATTATTCGTTTTAACGGCCCTAATGGGGGAATCAAACCCCCTGGTCAGTCTGGACGGATCAACGTTAAAACAAACAGCTGAGACCTTGGACAGCATGATTAAAGTAAATAACATGAATGGTACATGTCCAATGCCGTTCTTGGGTCTCTGGATGTGGGGTGGGGGGGATGTCCTAGATCTCTAGGGTGTGGGGGAGAGGTCCTAGATCTCTAGGGTGTGGGGGAGAGGTCCTAGATCTCTAGGGTGTGGGGGAGAGGTCCTAGATCTCTAAGGTGTGGGGGAGAGGTCCTAGATCTCTAAGGTGTGGGGGAGGTCCTAGATCTCTAGGGTGTGGGGGGATGTCCTAGATCTCTAGGGTGTGGGGGGAGAGGTCCTAGATCTCTAGGGCGGGGGGGAGAGGTCCTAGATCTCTAGGGTGTGGGGGGAGAGGTCCTAGATCTCTAGGGTGTGGGGGGGGGAGGTCCTAGATCTCCTAGGGTGGGGGGGAGAGGTCCTAGATCTCTAGGGTGTGGGGGGAGAGGTCCTAGATCTCTAGGGTGGGAAGGAGAGGTCCTAGATCTCTAAGGTGTGGGGGAGAGGTCCTAGATCTCTAAGGTGTGGGGGGAGAGGTCCTAGATCTCTAAGGTGTGGGGGAGGTCCTAGATCTCTAAGGTGTGGGGGAGAGGTCCTAGATCTCTAAGGTGTGGGGGAGGTCCTAGATCTCTAGGGTGTGGGGGGGAGAGGTCCTAGATCTCTAGGGTGTGGGGGGGGAAGTCCTAGATCTCTAAGGTGGGGGAGATGTCCTAGATCTCTAGGGTGGGAAGGAGAGGTCCTAGATCTCTAGGGTGGGAAGGAGAGGTCCTAGATCTCTAGGGCGGGGGAGAGGTCCTAGATCTCTAGGATGTGGGGGGAGAGGTCCTAGATCTCTAAGGTGTGGGGGAGAGGTCCTAGATCTCTAGGGTGGGGGGGAGGTCCTAGATCTCTAGGGTGTGGGGGAGAGGTCCTAGATCTCTAGGGTGTGGGGGGAGAGGTCCTAGATCTCTAGGGTGGGGGGAAGGCCCTAGATCTCTAGGGTGTGGGGGGGAGGTCCTAGATCTCTAGGGTGTGGGGGAGATGTCCTAGATCTCTAGGGTGTGGGGGGAGAGGTCCTAGATCTCTAGGGTGTGGGGGGGAGATGTCCTAGATCTCTAAGGTGGGGGAGAGGTCCTAGATCTCTAGGGTGTGGGGGGAGAGGTCCTAGATCTTTAGGGTGTGGGGGAGATGTCCTAGATCTCTAGGGTGTAGGGGAGGTCCTAGGCAAGATATTTTAAAGGTCACAATGCATAGGTTATTAAAGGGGGCCACCTTAATACCTGATTTTAATAGAAATGAATGCTGATAGGGCCCCCTTTTTGGCATTGGTTGCCCGTGGGGGGTTGGGGGAGGTCGCCTAGTTTGTCTGTCTGTAAGAATGGCTTCTAACATGTAAGACAAACGCTCAAGACAGACTGACAGATCCTTGGTTACATCTGTGTTCATCTAACCAGTGATGGAGCAGCTTTGTAGTGTTTTGTTTACATCCCTGACGTTGCACAGGATTCAGTACAAACCCAGAGTGACATAGATAGACATGGATAGATCAGAGACATGGATAGATCAGTGACATGGATAGAACAGAGACATTATAGATCAGAGACATAGGTATATTAGTGACATGGTTTGATGTGCGTTATTTATTTGTTTGTTTGTTGTTCTGTAATATCCATTTGAGACTAATGGTCATCGTGATTAGGTTTGTGTGTGTTTGTGTGCTTCACTGAAACACTGACGTTAACTCACAAAGATAAACAGAGACAGACAGACATATAGACAGACAGACAGACATATAGACAGACAGACAGACAGATAGATAGATAGATAGATAGATAGATAGATAGATAGATAGATAGATAGATAGATAGATAGATAGATAGATAGATAGATAGATAGATAGATAGATAGATAGATAGATAGATAGATAGATAGATAGATAGATAGATAGATAGATAGATAGATAGATAGATAGCGCGCTACAAACAATAAAAATCAAAGAAATATTTCTCACGATCATATCACAATTTACATCCGGAAAATTCAGCCTGTGGTCGTATCGGATAAAATATGAAAATAGAGACAAACTTTACATAAATCGAAGACTAGAAAACTCGGCTTCAGCCGTAACGAAACTTCGTTTACTGAGACAGTGGCGTAGCTAAGGGGGGGCGGGGGGGGCGGACCGCCCCGGGTGACAGCCTATGAAGGGTGACACTATGTCACCTCCAACAAATAAAAAAAGTGGCATTTATAGCAATTTAAGTTGCATGACCATATTTATATTGAATATATTTACATACTAATAAGAACAATGTTTTTACATCTTCTCATAGAGTCAAATGATAATTAGACCTATAAGCGAAAAATGTTGCCGATCTGAATTCGGGGTTTCACTTGTATAAATACGTTTGCCATTCATTGGCTGAACCAAGGGGAAAAAACCACACATGAATATGTGTTATACTGATGTCGATGGTGAGACCGGTAACTTGGCGGTAACTATTTTTAACTGCCAACTTTCTCAGTAAAGAATTATTTACTTACATATTTTAAATATCCAGAATTATATAACAATTAAGAACATAATTTTATTATATTTCTGACTGAACAAAAAATAAAATTATTGATCTATTGTCTAAATAGCATTTTAGATTGATCAAAATAATTTAGAACTGTCAATAAAATATGACAGTTTGGCAGCACTGCAGTAGACAAGCACGTCCAGCTTACGTCAGAATGTTTGTTTAGTCTCGTCACCTGTCATCCAACACCCCCTTCCTGCCCCCCCTGTACCTTTCCTTTTCCCGAGAGTCGTCGTGTTATTTTAGCGATAACACAATGGGAGTTAACTCTTTTTAATTGCTGGTGCCTCTGCAACTTAAAATATTTTTAGCGCATTTTCGAGAAAAAATGCGCTATTGTCCCCATTTTGTCTGTCTGTCATCACCCTAGATCTCAGCAGCCATGAGTCCTAGACCCATGGTGTATATACTTTTTTTTGTAGTCTTGTTTTAATTGTTAGAGTTAGAACGCTCTCAGCATAGCGATAAAACGTTTTACTTTATTATTGTACATGTATGTGTTCTTTTAATACATTGGGTGTATTCGAATGTTGTAAAAAAACATAAGTAAGTACGTTTAATTAAAATATTCTAGATGTATCGAGATTGATTTTTTTTTTCTTTTTGTTTTAAATCTTCATGTTTAATTACCCAAATCTGCTTTTTCTCACGCTTTTTCATTTAATTTCTGAAATAAAGTAAGAAAAAATCACTATAGTAATTTAGTTTAATTAACTCTTGTAGCTTTTACGGGGTGATTTTTTGAATGATACACTTAGTGAACATTCGTTTGCTAACAATCCGTCTTGTGTAACGTTTTTTGGAAGTCTTGAGGCGCTGTACATGCTGATGCAGTTAAGCCAGTGATACAGAAGTTTAACAAGTTTGTGGAAGCCATTGAAGCTCTTTGTGATTTCGAAGAAAGCGTCGAGACAAGAGGCGCTGCGCACAATCTGTTGCCAGCTTACATACGACTTTTCTTTTATTTCGTTCTTGTTTTTCTGGGGTGACGTATTACAAGAAGTTAACTTAGCACAGAAGTACATGCAAACACCAGGTATTACTGTGGACATGGTTGCAACCAAACTCTCAAGGTCTTTTTGCAGTGTACGAAGGTTGTTGACAATGCCGTACAGCAGGCATTTGTGAAATTGTAGAACTTGATATCCTTACAGAGAAGAGAATCATAAGAAAGACAAGATTACCAGGAGAGGAAGCAAGAGATGCTGGATTGTCATTGCAGCAGGAGACCAAGAGAGCAATGTTAGAGTGTCTGGACCGTTTTCATATGGAGTTAGATACGAGAGGAAAGGCAGTGAATGACATTTTGCTGACTTTTTCTTCCGTTCAGCCAGACCATATTATTTGTGCCAACGACGAAGAAATACAGTCTTCTGTTACCAAGCTCACAGCCATGTATGATGAGCTGTCTGAAAAAGACATTTGTCTAGAAATTCCACGTTTAAGGCGACACCTACAAGCAACCGAAATAAACTTGGAGGAAGCCAAGCACTGGACTGTACTGCAATTCCTACGGTTTATCATCAAGTGGGACTTTGTTGAATCATTGCCATATCTTACGCTGACTCTAAGATTCTTTCTGACAATATGTGTTTATGTGGCATCGTGTGAAAGAAGTTTCTCCAAAATGAAACTTATAAAAAATTACCTCCGGTCAACCATAAGCCAGTCGAGATTGTCGGATCTGGCTGTTCTGTCCATTGAACGCGCGCTTACAAGACAAATAGATTTTGACGATGTCGTTGACCTGTTTGCCACAATGAAAACAAGAAGACATTCCTTCTAGGACTATAATGTCGAAGGACATTCAGACATTCTTTTGGGCTGTGCATTCCGAGTTCTGCAGTTTGTATTTAGATGTTCTGAAAGTGAAATGTTGCGTTTTAAAAAATGTTTGGATTTGAACTATTTGTTTTGTGGTATTGGATTTGGATTTTGTCTTGGATCATACATGTAAGCAGTAACGTACCGGTCAGTAGAGTAAAGTAGAGCCTAGAGGTAGAGTATATATGAAAGTTTAGCCACACCTAGCCATTCAGCATAGGGTCGTGTGGGGTCACTGGGGTGACATTCGAACGGACCGCCCCGGGTGACGTTTACTCTAGCTACGCCACTGTACTGAGAGCCCTAGATTATGGTCTGTCACACAAAAAAGCCGCTTCACCAAGGTGACAAATTGGTTCGTGTCATCTGCGGGTTTTCCCTATTGTTTGAAGTATGCTTAACGGGTTTCTACCATTATTTTTTTTTTGGTTTTTTTTCTGCACGTCAGTTCAAGGGATTTTCCCGTTTAGTCTTGTATTTATAGCACAATCGTTGGAAGGAATTGGGGCTCATTGGGAGACCCACGCAATGTTGTTGTTATTTTTGGCTTCCTTTTATGTCACTTCAATAAGTGTGATGTGTGTTTATTCTATTCAAATGTGACAGAGTACGTATACTACCATCAATTTTGTGGGAAATAATAATTGATAGGATTTGTTGGAGATAAATATATATAGATAGACAGACAATTTGATAGACAGACAGACGACAGACAGCGAGACTGAACGTTAGACTAATAGATAGGGTTTAAAATAAAGAAAACAAATATTATATATATATATATATATATATATATATATATATATATATATATATATATATTTGGGCTCTGCGTTAAATCGAAAGTAAAGAATTAATACAACATTATTCCAGTTTAAAATCTGAAACATGTAAGGGTGTCTCTAGGAAGGCCTACAACAAATAGTTTTGACTTTGGCTCTGAAACATGTAAGGGTGTCTCTAGGAAGGCCTACAACAAATAGTTTTTACTTTGGCTATGAAACATGTAAGGGTGTCTCTAGGAAGGCCTACAACAAATAGTTTTGACTTTGGCTCTGAAACATGTAAGGGTGTCTCTAGGAAGGCCTACAACAAATAGTTTTTACTTTGGCTCTGAAACATGTAAGGGTGTCTCTAGGAAGGCCTACAACAAATAGTTTTGACTTTGGCTCTGAAACATGTAAGGGTGTCTCTAGGAAGGACTACAACAAATAGTTTTTACTTTGGCTCTGAAACATGTAAGGGTGTCTCTAGGAAGGCCCTATTGTACCTAAGAACGGTTGTAAAAGGGCCCCGCCTGGGCTGTTGACCAGGAGCCCATGAATATGAGGAGCCCATTGTAAACTGACAGTTTTGTATTTCGTTATTTGAATGCTTGTGGCCACCCCTCTCCCCCCCCCCCTTTACCCCATAGACATTGGTTTGCCAGGGATTCCACAATGCCCTACGACCTACGCTGCAACAGAAAGAAATATAAAGTGTGTGTGTGTGGGGAGGGGAGGAACACAAATATATGACATTAATAAAAAGAAATGAAACAATGGATACCTCATCGTGACGAATTCTTAATTCTAACATCGTGTTTCTTTCTAGGTTTATTTTTAGACCGTTAACTAGGTTTTTTTTTATATTTATTCCATGTATAAACAATTGAACTGTGAATAATATGACAAGGAAAGATGGGAATATGTGTGTGTGTTTGTGTGTGTGTGTGTGTGTGTGTGTGGAGAGGGAGAAAGAGATAATTGTAAAGAAGACATCTGTGAAATATCTGGATCACGTTTCAAGGGGGGTTATTTATTTATTTTTATTTTAACTTGATTTTTCGGGGAGGTGATGGGTGGGGGGGGGGGGACTGGACAGATAGAGTGGCTCTGGGGACCTGCGACATTGTTAACTTCTGCCGCCTTGTCGGAACAGCATTTGTGATGCGGCCATGTTTGGCGCTCAGAGTAGGCTAAGACTGTAGTTAAGGCGTATACACTAGATTGTCTTTGTGATAAAATCAGGCCAGAGATGGGTATATGTTTCTAGGTCTAGTGTTGACAGTTGACACATCTACGTGTTGGGGGCGGCAGCACTCGTGGTCCACGGGCGATTATTATTGTAAGGGGTCTGGGTGAGGAGGCTAAGAGTTTAGTTTTGTTACAGCTGAGGGAGGGGGGGGGGAACAAAAGAATCTCAAATCTCTTTTGTGAAGGGCTTTGGGGCGGATTCCTTAATCCTTATATTTCTCAAAATCCACCACTTCACTATGGCATGTCCTCTGTGTTATCCCCTAACAAACATTTTTTTATAAATACATCACCTGCATTTGAGGAGTATTGTATTCTGACCTGTACCTAGTTTACTTTTTAACCCAGTACATAGTGTGTGTTTGTGTGTGTTTGTGTGTGTTTGTGTGTGTGTGTGTGTGTGTCTGTTTTATGTTCTGGTCTATTTAATGATTGTTTTGTTGTTCCATCAACAGGCGGACTGCGGACGTGAGGTCAGTCGGCTACTTGGAACTTTTCGTGCTGTCCAGGGAGGATGTACTGGAGGCGCTGAAGGACCACCCAGAGGCAGAGGTACACGTAATGTTTGTGTGAGTGACACCCGGGGAGGTGGGGTGCCAGTTGTTTTGTTTGTTTGTTTGTTTTTAAGAGGGGGAGTGAATGTATTCGTTTTTGTTGGGGGGGGGGGAGTTTTTTGTGTGTTTGTAGGTGTTATGTGGGTGATTGTTTGTGTGTGTGTGGGAGGTGTGTTTGTGTTAACGTATCTATGACTTTTTGTGTGAGTGTGTTTGTCTGTCTAAGGGTATGTCCGTTTTTTTCTTTTTGTTGTTGTTGTTTTTATGTTTTTGACCAGTTAGCATGAGCATCTTTAAGGTGAGCGAGTGCGCACGTGCATTTTGTGGAGTTCTAGACCGTATGTGTGTGTGAGCAGTATATGGGGGTGTTATGCTGACAGGGTGAATTAACGCTTAGACATAAATATATGTGGGTGTTCACGTTGTACAATGGTGTTTTATATTTCAATATGTTAAATGAGTTCATTTAAAAGTTTGACGGGAAAAACTTTTTTTGAAGAAATACAAGTTTTTTTTTTTTAATTTAACCTTGAAATTAATCAAATCAACGAGACTGAAATAAAGACACTATCTATATCATTGTTTAATGTCATTGTTTGATGTCAAAGTTTGATGTCATTGTTTGATGTCATTGTTTGATGTCATTGTTTGATGTCATTGTTTGATGTCATTGTTTGATGTCATTGTTTGATGTCATTGTTTAATGTCATTGTTTGATGTCATTGTTTGATGTCATTGTTTGATGTCATTGTTTGATGTCATTGTTTGATGTCATTGTTTGATGTCATTGTTTGATGTCATTGTTTGATGTCATTCTTTGAAGTCATTGTTTGAAGTCAAAGTTTAATGTCTTTCTTTGAAGTCATTGTTTGAAGTCAAAGTTTAATGTCTTTCTTTGAAGTCATTGTTTGAAGTCATTGTTTGATGTCATTCTTTGAAGTCATTGTTTGAAGTCAAAGTTTAATGTCTTTCTTTGAAGTCATTGTTTGAAGTCATTGTTTGATGTCATTGTTTGAAGTCATTGTTTGATGTCAAAGTTTAATGTCATTGCTGGTAAATAGAACCAACTTGTACTGTTTGTTTAAAATAGTTTCCTTTCTATTTTTCATCCTTGCCCTTCCCAGTCCATCATTAGAGACTACGGACAGAGGCGTCTGCGTGAGGTGGAGGCCCACAGACAGAAGGTGAAACCTTTGAAATGTCGAGGCAGCACTGACCAGCAAGGCAGTATATCCTCTGGACCGCAGACCGTGCAGAACAGGTTGCTGCAGACTCTACGCAACCTGAACCAGACCGTCCGACGGCAGAGCGCGCAAATGAACCACTTGGTCAGCGTCTCCCCACCAGCGGCCGCGCAAACCGGAAACGGCCCGCCTTCAGGAAACAATCAAAGGTGCGTAAACCAGCAGTCGCATAAAGACTCCATCGCTAGCCTGCGAAGGGACTCGCCCGCCTGCAAAGCGTCTTCCATCCCGGCCAGCGCCACCTCTCCGCTGGCCCAGGGCCACGCGAAACCCCCCGCAGTGCCTGATGACCAGACTCCCGCGGACGGAGGAGGAGGAGGAGGAAAGGCCGGCCGCGCCTCACCCGGTAGGCGTCACGGCTTCGGGTACCTCCGCGCAGCTTGCTCTAGGTTTCGGTGCGTGTTTTACCGGCGGAGTAGTAGGCGTAGATTTAGCGCGGACTGCGGTAAGCAGCGAGGCAACAGTCAGGTCATGAGACATTCATTTGAGGACCGCTCAGGCCTCTGCGATCATAGCAATCAATCTAGCCCCATTTCTCAGAAGTGTAACATTAAGTTAAACACAGAAACGTGCGTCGAAGGCTCTCAAAGCGGGGAAAACTGCCACGCGAATAGCCCCGAGGGAGCCGATGAAGAAAATGATGTCGGGACTCTAAAGGAAGTAAAAGATAAGAGCTCTTTATTCGGTGGGGTCAAAAGGGGGTCTTTGTTAATTCAGGGGTACTTCGAGGGGGATTCTGGTCTCTTCGGTCCTAGATTGGTTAAAGGAAATCACAGGAAGTGTTCAGAGCCCATCGCGTACATGCCAGTGTGCACGGAAGATTTGGACGAGCCTGAAACCCATCCGTCAGCAGATGGCACTACCGACGAAGGCCCTAACCCGGCAGGCTCCGTAAAGTACTGCCACTCCAAAGACATGGACGCGCCGGTGGTGCTCACGTCCTCAGAAAGCCTTCTGCCTCTAGAGCTGTCGACTTTGTTTCCTGCACTTTCGACCTCTCCAGCTTTGTCTTTCACCGTAGACTGCAAGAGTGGCTCCTTCAATGAAGAACCAGAGACTCTCCCAGATACAGCTACCTCCATCCCTGAGGGAGACTCACTCCTGGTCAGCTCCCAGTGTAAATCTATTCACATCGAAGCCTCGGAGACTCTCCCGATAAACCCCGATTCCTCGTCGGGTACGTTACCGCCTGGTAGGACGTGTCTCCTCGCCAAGCATCCCCATATAGCCCCATCTGTCGCCAAAGCTGCGGCATCCAAACATTCGCCCGCCCGTATCAGAAAACTACCGTCTTCCAACCCCAGACCACTAATTCAGGACGCGCCGCAGCCTCTTCCCGGCGACGACAAAGAGGACCTACTCACGTTGCCGGCGACCCCTATCCCTTGCCTGGTGAACGCCTCGCCCAGCCCTTTCAGCTTGCTGTGCAAGTGCGACCCCGCGGACAACTTCACCAAGCTGATCAGCAGACACCTTCCCGAGACCTACCGTCAGAGGCTCATTCGGAACAACGCCTACCTGACCGTCCAGAACCCGAAACTGACCAACAAATTTCGGACCTCGAGCGACAGCGACGCACCTGAAGGGAAATCCACCCTGGCGCCCTGTGGCACCAGCTTGGGTCTTCGGTCGCAGTCGTTCCCGAGGCTGAGCAGCAACGACGCCTCGGTGGCCCTCGGCCTGGAGAGGTAAACCTCAACAAATCTAAACTAGCCAGCGTTTTAATAGAGTTTGTTTAGTTTTGTTGAATGTGTTTTTTCTTTTTGTTTATTTTTTTTTCCAAACATTACTCTGTCACTTATTGCTGTTTTTCACCGTTTTTCTGCATGCTATGGTGAACTTGTTCTCTTTTTTTTTATTTAATCATGTTAGAAAATGCATTCCAAGTTTGTACTACGTTACATTCAACTTAAATACTTAATGTTAAGCTTTAAAGTACAACATGCAGAGAAACATAATCAGCTTTTTTTCAATACACATATATTTTTTAAAATATTCAAATATTATTACCTCATATATATATTTATATATTTCATTAAACCTACATATTGGAAGGTTGAAGAATGTTACTTCTGTTACTGGTTTGATATGTTGATCTTATTATATATATATATATATATATATATAATGCAAATATATATTATGTTTTTATCATCAGGGTTTTTTTTATTTGGTACAAAATGTAAACAAATATAACTTTATAATAGACTATATAAATATATAAATGCTTATTTATAGTGTGTTTAAAAAATAATAATTATATTCACTTTACTTTTTAAAAGAAAACAACTTGTAGTTCCAAGAGTTTCATTTTCGTTTGCTTTTTTCTCGCAAGTTTTTTTTTCATGTCTAACTGGGTTTTTTTTTAAAGTAGATCAGAATGAGATAGTATAGTTTTGTTTGGTATTATTTTTTTTTTCTATTTTTTTTCCTCAAGTCAATGTGGATAATTTCTTTTTTTTTTTATTTCTGTAGATATCTAAGATCTAGGCAATGATTGTAATGTACTTTGATGTAATGGTAGAGTTTAAAGTTCATCTTCTTTACGGCTCTTAAACACCATTATATATATATATATATATATATATATATATATATATATATATATATATATAAATGTGTATCCGATCGTAACACGTGTATCTGCATGCCGAGCTCAGAACCTGTTTGACCCAATGCGAATGATGGCTCTGAGAGAAAACTTCCTGATGTCTTTTCATGTGACTTCAATGATAGCTCTATTAGTAACCATAGCAACGTGCCAAAAAAATCGTGAAGCTAAGACAAGTCGAACGAGGCAGTATATATATATACATATACTAGGCGTAGACCGGAAATGACGTTCATAGTGGCATGAAATTATGTTTGTTTTTTTTACACGACTGCGTGAAAAGGTCAATATTTTACTTGGACACATGTTGTCAACATGCGTGTGCATGATCGAATCTGGACATCTTCATCTGGGGGATGCAGGGAGGAGGGTGAAGGTTAGGTGCAGCTTGGGGGGGGCAGGGCATATTGTATTCTTATTCAGTGATGTTGCAACTCGAAAGGGGAAGAGGGGGTGGTTTGGGGGTGGGGGTGTGGGGGGGCTTTTAAAAAAAATGTTTGGTAATGGTGGGGGGAGGTGGGGCTGAGGGCCAGAGCCGTAGCTAGCTATTGTGGCGCCCTGTGTTGAGTTATATTGGCGCCCTACTCCCAGTCTGGAAAAAAAGTAGAAAAACGATTTAAACAGCGCTCTTCCTAGTTCGACGCCCCTGTGCGATGGCACAAAACCCCCAGTGCCCTTACTACGCTGCTATGGAGGGCTCTTTAAATATATATGTGACATGGGCCCCCTTAAAAGTCTCCAGACCCACTATAGAGACGCCCCTGATTCAAAACTTTCCGTAAATTATTATTATTGTGTGTAAGTCTTAACCTCATTAATGAGTTCAAACCTCGTGTGGACTGACTAGCGAATAACTCGGTCAGTGGTCCTCAATTAATGAATGAATACCTCAGATTTGTTTTAAGTTGATATCAACCAGTTTCTCACTTTGTTGATGATTTTTTCGCTTTCTAAGTTAGATTTAATTCATGTTTTTTTTTTTATTTTTAATGAATGTTTTCATTGTAATTTAAGTCTACTTACTTTTGCAGTCGTTGTGTATTTTTTTGTGTTAAAAGCTAGATATAAAAAAGTGTCAATTTAAGGATTTTTTTTTTTGAGATGCATTCTAAATATGGCTGCATTTTTTTTTTTGTTAATCTTTGATTTATATATATATATATATATATATATATATATATATATATATATATACAGTCTATTCCGCTTAATTGGGACACATCGGGACCGAGGCTTTTCGTCCCAATTAAGCGGCTGTCCCAATTAAACATACAAATTTAGTATTGGCTTCTTGGTTTGGTTTCTCTGAGCTTTGTCCCAAATAAGCGGCTGTCCCAAATAAGCGGCTGTCCCAATTAAGCGAAATCCACTGTATATATATAAACAGAACAGCCGTAGTTTCGTTACTAATGCCTCACATCTCCTCCCCCCCCCCCCCACTTTTTTCCCCAATTGGTGAGGTTGATTAACACTGCTGCAATCTACTTGGATCAACTTCAAGTAAAACAATAGTACTGACAACGTTAAAAATCGTATGTTCGTTGCAATGTCTCAATATGAGACTTGGATTAACAACGCCCACCCCCCGCCGCTCCCTCCAAAGAAAAGGACAAATAAAAAAGGGAAAGTGTAACTTTCGAGTGATAATACAAGCGTTTCAATAAGATGAAAATTGTATTTAGGTTTCATTTTGTTATAAAACAAATAGTTACATCATATGATGAGTACCAGAAGAACACACCTGTTCAGAGGCGTACCTAGGGTGGGGGGAGGGGGGGGTCCAAAATCGAAAGTCCTCCCCGGGCCCCAGCTTGAGAGGGGGGGCCAAAATTTTTTTTACATTAAATATTAAGTACATAATCTCATGTCGTGGATTCAAATGTCGAAATGCAGGGGCCCCCTAAGAGTCCAAGCCCCCGGGCCCCCCAAATCCCTAGGTTCGGCATTGCACCTGTTGTTGGTTTTTTTGTGTGTTATTATTTAGAGAGATTGCTGAATTATTTGTGTAAGATACTATAAACTTCAATCTCGAAGAGCGACCTCTAAATGTTATTCAATTTCAATAAAATTTGGCATGAAAGTCTGGAGTATAATAGGAAAAAAAATTAACTACAATGCAATATCAAATTGCAAAAATTTTTTTGAATCACCCCTAACCGTACATACGTGGGACGGGTGGCCGAGTGGTGTAGATACTCGACTGTCGACCTGAGAGTCCTAGGTTCGATCCTCGGTGAGAACCATGAAATTTTTCCAGGCGAAATGTGTTTCAAAGTCATCCCTAAGTCCACCCAGCTTTAAATGGGTACCTGACTTTAAGTTGGGTGTCACATTCTGCGACACGCGAGTTGAGTGCGAGGCTGGACTTGCAGTCAGTCGGCGTGGGTCGAGCAGTCAGTCAGCGTTGATCAATCGAACAGTAAGCTCGATACGAGTGGAGGCTGGTTGGATAAACCAGTCTGGGCTGGTTTTCGACCGGCTCAGTTCTTGTGAGAACTATCAACGGAGTGTATGTGTATTAATTAGGCTGATGTATAATATTATTTTGTAGTAGCTGGTGCCAAATTCCGTTACTGTGTACTATATTTAGCACCAGTAGTTTCCCTTGATTTAGACAATATTGTGAAGCCTATTCGCCATACATATTTAATTTTATTATCAAGAAACTCATCAAATCATAATGAAATGGTAAGAATATTGCATTGTCATGAGTTACATTGAACGTATCACTATCGGAAAGTGATCTAAAATCAAACAATCAAACAGACAAGAAGTGAAGTTAAGAAAAACGTTGTAAAAACCCCTTTGACCTGCTGATTCCAAATATGTCATTGAAAATTGTGTATCACGTGTTTCACGTCAGGTTTAAAGTTATGTTAACATCTTGATTTACCATTATAACGTTATATGGTCATTAGGTATATAATGTCAATGCTTCTTATTTCAATACAATAACTACAATTTACATGAAAATAGAACAGAAGAAGCAACTGTGCAGTATCATATGTACAAATAACCTCAGGTAATCCTAATACAATGCATTTTGAAGACAGAAATAATTAGACGATGTTGCTTTTCTTTTGTAATCTGTGTCACACTGTCGCTGTAAAAACCAATAGAAATCGCCCATCATACTGCTGTCATACCTTCCTTACTGTTTTCCATCGTTGCTATTTCTTGGTGAATACGTTAACCCTGTTCGTCGCTGACTGAACCTAGATTGGGTAAGGAAGAAACTGAGACAGGAGTGCAGAAAGTGAATTTTTAAGGACATTCTGCATCCCATATCCTTGTATGTTGTTAGTAGTCTCTCAACCAACTCTGCATAGTTCTCAGATCTGTGATTTCCCAAAAAGTTAGAAACCACAGCCACAAATGCATCCCAGGCTGCCAACTGAGCAGGCTGAAGCTGTAATCTTAAAGGTAGGATCTGAATGACTTCCACGAATTTAAAAAGTCCGGTGAACACGCCCGCACATATCTTTACTGATGTAATAGTGGTCTTGAACTTCTCTTGAAGATACCAAAGCCACCCAAATCCTTGTCCAAAGCCTTCACAAAATTTTGAACAGTCAAGCTTTGTGAAGAGGGGGAGCAGTATTTTAGTAGGATCAACCAAAGAGACTCATGTTGTACATTGTATCTGCCAGGTACATGATCAGTTCTTACTGGCTAGTCTTTTATTGTGTAATGATTTTCGTCCTCACGGCAGTTCCACAGAAATGGAAAGTACATGTACCTTGTGTATCCCAGCTGCAATCTAAGAAGAAAGAGAAACTACTTTTAGATCCCTACAGAGGCACTAGTTATGATCTCTATACTTGATAATGTTGAGGAACAACTTCATAGAATCATATGTCTCATGTAATCCAACTGCGTGTGCTAATGGAATAGATGACATCACATTTCCATTGTGTAGGAGAAATTGCTTTTAAGACTAACTTTACTAGTCTCCTGGAATATACTCACAGTCCAGTTCTTTCATTAAACCATTAATGTCAGTACAATAACAGATAATGTCATTCTTGTCATAAAATTTAGCAAGCTGTACATGCATATCATGAAAATGTGAAATTATTGTTCCACTTTGTAACAAATTCCATTGTTATAAAGGGGGAATCCCATAACAGTTCTGACTCCTTCTTCGTTAACCCCAGATCCCTCATTAAATCGTTCAATTCAGCTTGGCCAATAAGATGAGGTATCTTTTAATATCTAGATGTTCATATGCATCACTCTCCTGCTCCCTGTGACTTTCCTCATCTTCATAGTCTTTCGCTATCAAGGCGTCCAGGGTATTGGGAACTGGATTTTGTTCATCGTGTGGAACAGCTTTCAAAGCAGTCACAATAATGAATTGCTTATTGTTTTTTTTTTAAATATCCAGCAATATTTGTCACGCAAAGTAGCAGTCCGAATGATGATCTCTTGGCTCTCGCCATATCATTGGTACCCACCAAACGGCATACACTTCGCTTTTGCCATTTTTCACTGGGTGAGCCCCACAAAAAAACCACTGCAGCAAATATGTGGCGCCCAGGTTCTGTCTTGATCGCATATTTTGACGCCGAAGTAGTGATGATAGGCAACCTTCCCTTTTCTTGTACGTTGTTTCCACTAGTCAGCCAGGATCATGATATAACAGAAATAATCTGGATAATTCAAGCAACCAGTGGTGCAACCAGCAAAAAATGCTGGGGGGTGAGCTCACATATAGAAAAAAGACAGTTTGACAGTCTTTTAGTAACTTTATATAGTAGCTCAAGCCTCCCCTGCACCCCTTGGTTGCGCCACTGCAAGCAGCCCCTTTTAACTTTAGTCATTTTGTTTTGAAATTAATAAACAATCAGTCTAAAATAAAAAAAATACATAACATTTAAAGGTAACTACACAGCACGGCAAGTGTACAACATAATTAAGCAATTATAATAGCTAGCTACAGCATGCAGGTATAACTAGTCACTTTATGTACTGTATTATATAGTTAATAGTATTGGTTCTGTTTATTATGTTTCCACTTAACATGATTTATATCAACTCTGATCCAAATGCTTATCTGTAAAACATTTTTCAATTATATATTACAATTCTAAAAAGATTTTGTTTTAAAATTCAAGCCTCGGTTCATAAGTTACTTGGTTTCTGAAAGTTTCACAAAATTAGCTTTTTTTATGTTATGTCAATGGCTGCGTCAAATGAATGTTGAGTCTATGTTTCCGGTTACCACCATTGCCTTCGTTACCATGGTTCTTTTGATTCTAAATCTGGTTGAACGTGGCTACTAATCCCAAACTGTTAATTAAAAGTATTTCCCCAGGTTACAGAATAATTAATGAAATTAGAAAAAAACTAGCTAATTAGCAATGGTATTGCTAGCTTATAATTATTTAAAACACCATGGTAAACGGCAGATGACAGGTGACTTCACCGTGGTGTTGAATGTAAAATAATAAGACACCTAATTCTATGGAATATTGTGTTGCCCGCGGATAAGTCGACCCTATTTTTTCATTGAATTTTAAGGCATACATTTTCCGACTTTTACGCGAGTAACTACGGTGATAGCACCAGTTCAAATAAATACGATTTTTATTGGTCTAATGCTCTAATCTATAATACGAAAATCAATTCCTGCTCTGTTGGCAATCCCGTGTCTGTCACACCGTCCGTGCCTGAACACGAGATCGTGTCTGTCACACAAGATGGCGGCACGATGAAACAACTGGCCGCCAGTAAGATGTCTCCTGCTTGGCAGCCAGTAATGACATTTGACCCGCCATAAGTATAGTGACGAGGTGACCAAGCACCCTACACTGTTACATACGGCAGGAAATGATGTGAAATCCTAACGGCAATCACAACATAATTATAATTTCGACCGCCATGATCATTATCATGAGGTAACGAAAGCGATCTTAGTAGCGGTAACATCAGAAATAATGCTAATTAATTTTTATGATACTCTCCAAAAACAAATTCTTAATTACGTCACATGAATGTATTGAATAGGGGTTGAGTTTGAGTAGCGCCGTGACTTGCTTGACTTAATCCTCTGACTCCGCGTGGGAGCATAGGGCCTCAACAACGCTCTTCCAGCGAACTCTATTTTGGGCGTCTCTCTTCAGCTGAGCCACGTCCATCCAACTGCCTTCATCTCTCGCTCAGTGCAGCGTCTCTGCATGTCTCCTTTGGCCTGCCTGCTCTTCTCTTTCCCTGCGGGTTCCACTCTAGCGCCTGCCTTGTGACATTATCTGGGCTCTTGCGCAGAGTGTGGCCTATCCAGCCCCATTTTCTCTTCCGAATCTCTTGGTCAATGGGGGTCTGCTTTGTTCTTTCCCACAGGGCGGTATTGGAGATTTTTCTGGCCATCTGATACGGAAGATATTGCGGAGGCATCTGTTAATGAACACCTGCAGTTTTGTGGTGGTTGTTTTGGTCAGTCTCAGGCTTCTGAACCATATAGTAGCACTGCTTTCACGTTGGTGTTGAAGATGCGGACTTTTGTCCGCCCAGAAAGTGCGGTAGAGTTCCAGATGGGACGCAAGGTATTGAAGGTGCGCCTCGCTTTTGTTGATGCGGCTTCTAATTAACCTTCGTCTGCTCCTCCATCCTTGCTCACCACACTGCTCAGGTAGACAAACTTGTCCACTTCACCGATGTTGGATCCTTGTAGTTGGATTGGATCTTGTTGCTTGTTGTTTATGCGTATGGTTTCTGTCTTTTGGTGTAGATGTTGAGCCCAACTTTGTTTGCTTCGTCTGCGAGCCTATTCAGTTTCTGTTGTGCATCTTGTTGCCGGTGTGACTGTAGGCTGACGTCATCCGCGAAGTCGAGGTCTTCAACTGCTTGGTGAAGGTCCATCGAATTCCTGTGTTTGCATTCTCAGTGGACTTCTTCAAGATCCAGTCCACTACCAGAAGAGTAGTCAGCGACAACAGCCCAGCCCTGCCTCACTCCGGTCCTGACCTCAAAGGGCTCCGTCAGCTTGCCTTGGATAACCATGCATGTGGAACTGGTGTACATTTGTTGGATGATGGCGATGAACTTAGGTGGGATCCCGTAGTGTGCCATGAGGTTCCAGACAACATCCCGGTCACGCTGTCGAAGGCCTTCTCGAAGTCCACGAAGATTGAGTAGGGTGGAGACTGCCATTCAGGGGCTGCTCTATAATGATGCGCAGGGTGGCGATGTGGTCGGTGCACGACTTGTCTACCGAAAGCCTGCCTGTTCGTTTCTTAGTCTTGCATCTAAAGCCTCCTTCAGTCTCTCTAGCATGATGCGCGTCAAGATCTTGCTGGGAACAGACAGAGACATGATGCCTCGCCAGTTGTTACGGCTGGATAGGTCACCTTTCTTCGGGGCTTGACGAGGTGCCCTTGTCTCCATTCAGCAGGTACTTGTTCTTGCGTCCAGACTCTGGAGCAGAGGGAGAAGCATGTTTGTTGTTGTGGGGACATCGGCTTTCAGGGAAGCTTCTGGTGGTATGCCGTCTGGACCTGCGGCTTTGCCTAGAGTTGATATTCTTCTGCTCGCCTTAGACAATGCAGACTAACCACATTTCATCATGGGCTTTACACAGAGAGTGTGTGGAGGGGTTCAATTTCGAAAGTCCCCCCGCGCCCCAGCTTGAGGGGGGCCCCAAAAATATAATTTACACTAAATATTAAGTACAATGTCTCATGTCAAAATGTAGAGGCCCCGAAAGGGCCCAAATCCCTAGGTTCGGCACTGGCTTCATAGAACTATAATGTTTACAGCTTTTATATTTCTTTCTTTTTTAAGAGGGCTGATGTTTTCTGCGTCTGCAGCTATCAACTGGATTGATGGAATATTATTTTTTTGAATTGAAGGTCAGATAAAAGCTACACAACGATTCTATCTTCCCAGGCTCCAGCTTGAGGGTGCCCCGAAATTTTTTACATTAAATATTAAGAACATTATCTCATGTCATGGTTTCGAATGTCAAAATGCAGTGGCTCCCAAACAGGCCAAACCCACCAGACTAAAATCCATAGGTTCAGCACTAATGATTGGCAATATTTTCTTAGTTCATTCTTAGTACGATATGTTGTACTATACTACGATATGTATAACAGTAAATAAACCACCTGCTAAACATGTAGCGTTTTGCTTAACTTACAGGCACTCACTCACGTCTTTCTTTTTTTGTAAATACGTCATGTTGAGCATAGAATGAAGAACTGTTTGGAAAGGAGTCCATTAAAATATTATGAATGAATTAATATTTATCAATAATAAGGTGTTGTGTGCGCAAATTATGTAGGCTATAGTTGGATATTGGGTCATAATTTAATACTTGGGGGTTGTTTTTGTTAAGCTTCTGAACCCATAAAGAGGATTATTTTCTTTGGGATGAACTATTTAACATATGAACTTTATTTGATGTCTATTAATTGCCCATATTCTCAAATGTATTTTGGCTACAATAATCTGTTCATGTCCTTTGAGGGACACTTCAGGTACATTGATATGCTATTTTTAGAGCATTTTCGAAAAAAAATGCTCTATTGTCCCCGTTTTGTCTGTCTGTCCGTCATCACCTAGATCTCAACAACCATGCGTCCAGATAAACGTTCATCACCAGTTGTTGAGCGTAGCCATGTTGTTTTTACTCGTCTTAGAGTGCTAAATGATCTCTCGATTGTGCATGTTGTTACTGGAAGAGCCAAAAAAAAAAGCCATCTTAATCATGGGAAAAAAATTTGTTTAATCTAAAACCTCATAGAGTCATTGTTTCTTGTTTTTCCCCCTTTTACTGGTTTTACATTTCCATATAAGGTTTTCACTCTCCTCATTAAATTGTCAAATGCGTAATATTCAGCAATAGCCCCGGCTTGATCCTTACCTTAAATGCAGATCAACCAATGACAAATGAGCAGTTTCAAAGTGTATGCGCAGCAATGAATTTAAGACAACAAGAATTGTACAATTACATCACTCAAAGCATTGAAAAGCAGCAAGCTGGAGATCAATTTAGCTCAAATTGTTTGTCACTATCTATTTCAAGATATTTTAATTCAAAGTTACCATGTGTCTCAAATGTTTTTCAAAGATTATATATAGGCGAACTAGGTTTTTTTTTTCGGTATCCAAAGCCATGATGAAGAAATCTAATACATTCATGTGCTTTGACCTTTATACTGTTCAAAAATGTGACTTATTTTTGCTAAAACTCCCCTCTTTGATTAAAGATATTTTTATTATAGTTAGCATGCTGAAGTATTTTCGGTCTATATTTAGAAACTTGACCTATATTGGAAGTAAACATACATTATTTTAAATATTAATATCAACATTCAATTTAAAAGTCTTGTCCTAACTTATTAAATCAATAAAAATAAAACACAATGAGCAATTTTTACTTTTTATCTTGATGTTTTTAATTCAAATCCAATTTAAAAAATTGATTTTGTGTGACCTTTAAGACATTTCGTTTTAAAGTCACAATTTTGTTTTAAATGAGCGATGACAGCACTTGTACATATAAACTTTAAAATACCTACATTAACTTTGATCGTAATTCTAATTCTTAGGCCCTATTAATCAACATAAAAATTCGTAAAATATATATCACATGAATTATCATTTATACATAATCACAAATAAGTGGTGAAAATATAAATCTTCTATATTTTAAAGAAACACAAGATGTTCAAGTTTGAGATTTAAACATCTTGTCTTTTTACTCTGATTTGACACCATGTTTTTTTTTAATTTTAATATTATTTTATAATTAAAGCATTAAAGTTATTTTTAAGATCTCTATATTTAATATATGCATCCTATTATATTTCTAAAAATGTAGTGCTTCTAGCTTGAATAGTTTTCAAGTTATGAGGAATAATATCTTTAATTTCGGCTTCAGCGACATGTCATTACACCTGAATATTTTAAACAATTTGGTCACTTGTTTTCTTATATAGCATATAGTAACAAAACAAAAAAAGTCACTAAAACCTAACTTCGCTTATAATTATATGATACTAACTGTACCCGGCCACGCGTTGCCGTGGCTAAGCTCTATGTAATGTAATAGTAAGTATTGAAAAGCTCTTGTTTACTAATTCTGTTTATTAAAAAAAAAAAGAAAAATTTAGAAAAGAGAATAATTATTAATCATTTAAAACTATAATCAAAGAAATATGAGTTCTATCAAGTGGGTCTTTGTTTTTAAATATGTAATTTTTACTAATGCAGTGATTTTAGACATACAATTTTTTTTTTTTTTGGTTGTACCATCATTTGTGTACTCTGTTACAACTCTTTAAAAATTCTGTTTATAAAATCAAAACATAACACAGGCCGGCGTGGGTTCCAAGAGTTTACTTTTCTTTTAACATTGACAACGACAACAATATCACGTGTATCTTCTTGCCGGCTTCTACGTCACTGTCTCTATTGCGTCATCGCGTTCACTATGTAGACTGTACGGTGTGCACCGGGGGTTCGTAACACTGCCCCCTCTTAAATCTGTCCCGTCCCCGGACGGGTCAGTTCTCACAACAAGTCTGTACAGTCCTGTCACATGTACCAGAGCTCTATTCTCAGCGTGACCGTTGATGCTGGCTAGAGCATGCCGTTTGTCAGGCTGTGGAGTTGATTATCCCCATGGTGGGGCGAGAAGGGAGCGTGTTCGTTCCCATAGCAATCTGGCTGTTCACCAAGTAGGTTTTCTCGCAGGTGCAGGCTTTTGGATCTGACCTCTGATGATGAAGATTAACAAAATCAAGTCCTTGTTGTTGCAGAAGATAACATGACGGTGGCAAACACTTTTTGCTAGCAGTAACGAAATGTTTTGCGTTTGACAGAGCTGGATGAATGTATACTGAACTGACCAGATTAAAGTCAATGGCCAGGTTCATCTCTGTCTACTTCGTTCTCCTCTGCTCCGATGCACACTGCTGGTCTCATCTCCTCTCTGCCTTTCATCTGCTCCCCAAGAATTAGCTCATATCGGTTTACCAGTGTCTCAAATGGCTCTTCATGAGTCACCAGCTCCTCAGGGGGGCACTTCATGGGTCACCAACTGCTCCGGTGGCTCTTCATGGGTCACCAACGTCTCAGGTGGCTCATCACAGGTCACAACGTCTCCGGTGGCTCATCACAGGTCACAATCAAAGGGGCGTAATCATTGAATTTTCCTACTAATAAGGCGAATTGAACTTGCGCAGGGTTTTGAATCGTGCCTTTATGCTGCAAAATGGCATAATAAATTAGTTACTTTTTACTTTTCAGTGCATTTTTATAAAAACTTTTTCAATGCTTTGTTTGATTTTAACATTGATAGAATTAAGGGCAAAACGTAACAGGTGAGATAAATTAGCACCCATATCTTTACCTAATGGTGTTTAATTTGGTTTGGTTTGGTTAGTAGGTTTGCTTTGGTTGATTTGGTTGGTTTGGTTCGGTTCGTTGGTTTGGTTGGTTGATCGGTTGGTTTACGTTAACGGGAAAAACGTATTTGTGACAGGTTTGGTTTGGTTGGTTAGCGTTGACGGGAAAAACGTAATTTGTGGCGGCTTTGGCTTGGTTGGTTTGATGCTGATAACATGTATTATTTGACACCTGCTGGATATAAATATAATTTTGCTTAATCCTCATTAAATATGTCACTATCATCTGATTTGTCTTGTGTATAGGTCATTGAACTTTACCTAAGTTATAACGTTTTTAAGATGGTGGGTAGGAAGAATCAAACAATAGCCATTTGATGGACTGTGAGTCAATGTTAGAAGAATTGTTGGCTTGTTGGAAGAATTGTTCCCCCTTTAATAGAACATTGAGATGACATTGAAACATAATATTTCACAAATGTACAAATGAAAAAATAAAGTTAGAAGATTATCTTCAAGAACCTATTCATATAGGTTGTTCAAACTGTTAGTCATGTAACTTTGTATACTGTGGTATGTCTCTGGAGTCACGCCACGTTTTACTTGTAATGACTTTTTAAAGAATCTCTCCAATATCTGAGATTGTCACATTTTTTTAAGAGTCAAGTTATATGCTCTTAGTTCTATACAAGAATTTTGTTTATTCAATTAAATTCATTTTTTTAAAAAATATTTAATTTATTTGTTCTTTGCCAAAAGTTTAATATCTATTTTTAGTAGATACAAAAAATCTTCCAACTATTTTGCAGTTAAAAAA
Organism: Bulinus truncatus; assembly: GCA_021962125.1. Classification (NCBI taxonomy): domain Eukaryota; kingdom Metazoa; phylum Mollusca; class Gastropoda; family Planorbidae; genus Bulinus; species Bulinus truncatus. The sequence continues at coordinate 28,649,553 of JAGDYQ010000001.1, forward strand.
CATTTTGGAAAATACAGAAGTATTTTATTTTACAAGAAATCAATCAACCAAAAAATATGCCGCAATAGAATTATTTTTTAGTCCAATTGGCTGCAGTCAACAAAATAATGCTGCTGAAATAAAAAACTGAACTGATTGTAATTTTAAAGGGTTGTTTATAACATTACTGTAAGTCTGTCATCATTTTTTTTTTATTGTGAACATGAAGAAGTGGTAAATTTCAAATTACCTCGAAAAGTCTGGATTACATTTGTAATATTTACACTGAAGGTTCTTAACAACCAACAACTTTATTTGTTATTTTAAAGTTTGTTTTATACAGTTAAATACACAGGTAAAGAAATGTGAGGCAGGAGTTGAATGTTTTCTCTGTTAATAATTGTCTTTCATGATCATCTAGCTTGCATCTGTAATTGTGATGAATGCAGTTGTAATTTTAACTCGCTAGAGCTATTTTATCATAAGTTCATACATGTATCCATCAGTAAAGCATACGCAGATTGTATTAATGTGATGATTGCAGTGCTTATCCTGAGATAGTGTACCTGCCTTCAAATTTTGCATTTTTTTAAAACCTGTTTTCCTATCATAAAACATAAACCATAGATTTTTTGCTAATTTGTTCATTATTCAGTTCTTATTTCAAGATTTTTTTTTTCTGGCATTTTTGTACAAGTTTCTAGTTTTCCCTTAGCTGGGACATTATTACTTATTAGTTTAATAAAGATTTAATTTTTTTCTTTTACGCCAATTGTTTTTCCTTAGACCTCCGATACCAATTGTACATTAATAATGTATAATGGTTGGGGTAGTATTTAAATATTTCATGGTGTTTGGTCTAATAAAGGTTTTTTTTTTTTACACATTGTCCTTTTTGTTTGTTCTTCTTTGATAATGCTAACATTTTAATTGATGCAACTTGTTTATTTAGCCATGGTTTGTCTTCAACATATTACATAAACTAAGCTGGACATTTCTTAAATACTTTAACATTTTTGAACTAGGGTTCAGTTCTTGTCAAATTAATCGCTTTTCATATATTATGATAGCATATGGGGATCTAATGCGTAATGTAATTAAAATGGATGATTTAAAACTAGACAAAATGCTGATTATGACCAGGGCCGTTTTATCAACTAGGCACAGGGCCTACGGACTTTTCAAAGGCCTACGAAAGCCAGAACATACAGTGAAAACAATGCCAGTAAAATTTTAAAAATGTTTGTATTAAAGTAACTATATATAACCATGTGAGATGAACACCTGAGCAAGTCAAGCTGCAGTGCTTTAGATTTTTAAATTACAGTAAGCTAACTTTTCGGTTCTTTGTCTTAGCAAAGTGTATATGACGTCTTCAAAGTCATTTTCCTCATCAAATCCTTTTCAATTGAAAGTAATGACAGGGAGGATAGTCGTGTTTGTCCCATCGTTGACCGAAGATACGTTTTTATCAATTTGAGTTAAGAAAAGGAACGTTCCCCATTCAGCACTTGTTCCAAAATTAAAAGATAGATCCGGAAAGCAATATTTACATTTGGAAAACTTGTCACCAACCTAATTCTGTATTTGTGCTGTTAAGCATTTCAGCCACAGTTTTCATGTCAGCAAACATACGTGAGAACAAAAGAAATTCATTAGCAAATGCCTCTTCCAGATCTAATGAGTACATCTCAATTAGTGACTTGGCTTTCGAAATTATTTGATTTAGTTGACAGAGATCTGTACAGAAGAAAGTTAAACCTTTCATGTAGTGTTGTGTAGGCTGCTCGCTGTTTTCCCATCTCAGTAATAAGTCTATCTAACATAAAAAGACTGAGTACGGAATTTTTCACTAGGACTCACACCTAAAACCAGATCATTATCATCCACAACTTTTGCGTTGTGTACATTCTTTATAGTCCGTTTGTGAGAGACTTATGTAGGATCATATGCATGGGCGTATTCATGGGGGGCAAGGGTTTCCCCCTACATTTTGAAAAAATGTCATATAAGAGGGGGACATTTGCTCCCCCCCCTTACATTAAAAAAAATGTCATAAAGTTGTTATTTGCCCCCCCCGGAAAATTTTTGCCCCCCCCCCCACCCCTGGAAAATTCCTAGCGACGCCCATGGTCATATGTAGGGACTTGTGTAGGGTCATATGTAGGGACATATGTAGAGACATGTTATATAGGGACTTATGTATGGGGCTTATGTAGGGTCATATGTAGAGACATGTTATATAGGGACTTATGTAGGGGCTTATGTAGGGTTATATGTAGGTACTTATGCAGGGTCATATGTAGAGACTTATGTAGGTACTTATGTAGGGATTAATGTAGGGACTTATGTAGGGTCATATGTAGGGACATATGTAGAGACTAGGGCTGTACCGGATTCAAATTTTTAGATCCTGCAGGATCGGAACCGGAATCGGATTTAATATTTGAATCCTGCTGGAATCGGAACAGGAACCGGATTTTACCGAATTAAATAGTAATTTTTCCGAAAGAAGTAGTAATTTCTCGCCTAACATAAAAAAAAGATTAACGATGTTTATTAATAAATGAATTCCAATATATATATATATACTGTGGCACCACCCGATAGCTTATTTTTCTTTAGTTTTCCATAGTGACGTCACCGAACCGTGTTATTTCTAGGGTTCGAAGTCGCGTAACGTTACGCGTAAGTTACCGTAAATTACGCGTAATTTACGGTAACGTAATTTTGAAAATTACGCGTAAATTACGGTAATTTAAAAATGCATAATTGACGGCCATTTTTAATTGTTTCTGTCGCAATTCGTTGTGTTAACAGTGGCGATTAATTAATTACAGTGATTAGGAGTACCATCTACATCCGGCCACAAGCCTAAACCGGAAGTATTCGTTTGGTAAAACAGCGTAAACCGCAAAGTATATTGTTTGTTTTTAATCGTTTCAGTAAACATAATAAAATAAATATTTTCAATAAGGAAGCCAAAGTCTGGTTAAAAATAAGATAAAATCATAACAATTTTCGATTAAGTACACAATGCCGCCATGAGCTGTATGGCAAGCGGCCGCAAGCCGAACGGGGAGGTTATAAAATAAAAAAAATCCAAAAAAAAAATGTTTTTTTTTAAACATTATCTACAGTACCGTACCCAGGATTTTTTTTTTGGGGGGGGGGGCTGTTCCAAGTTTTTAAAGGCAAATATTTGACAATTTTTTATGAGTTACTATCAGCAATAACATTTTTTTTTTGGGGGGGGGGGGGCTGCAGCCTCCCAGCCCTCCCACTCCCCCACCCTGGCTACGGCCTTGATTATCTATATATGTTCCAAATGTCATGAAACGTATAGAAAACATTTTACTGTGTATAGTGCTTCAGTCGATCGCGTCGGCCGTATTACGCTGCGTATAGCACCCACGTCGTCTGTATTTCGCTGCGGATTGCCCCAGCGGTCATCGCGTGTGCCGTCTTTTGCTGAGTTCGGCACCCGCGGCGTATTTCGCGGCGCATTGCACCCGTCCAGCTTCGACCGTATTAGACGGTATTACTCAGCCAAAGATGGCCGCCGCTGATGCAGTCAGTACACGACGAAATACGTGGACGACGGGCAAATTAGTATGACCGGTAAATTACAAGTAAAAACCTTTGAAAACATTATTAAAAATACACCTACTAGCAATCAGTGAGCGTGAGCAACAAAAGGAACATACATTTTCAAGAAATTGGGCATTAATGGTACGCGTAATTTACGCGTAAATTACGCGCGCCAATCTTACGCGTAATTTTCGAACCCTAGTTATTTCATTCATACTTTCATTTAAACCATTATCTGACTATTTCCCATAAAAACGCAAATTAAAATGCATTTCATATCTAAATCAATATCACTTTAATGTTCAATTAAAAATGTATCTTCAAGTTATTTATCTAAATTTGTGAGGAATTTTATCCAAATCGTGACAAAGTCAATAAAATAAATAAATGTGCAGAAAAATAAATTATTGAACTTTTTTGAAAACTGTAAACACCCAAAAATAGATCGTTGTCTGCTCTTTAAAAAAATTTAACTTTGATAGCTAAATATAGTTTATAGAAAACACGGAATCAAAAGTAGCGGAAGATAAGGGTCGGAAACCTTTTGAGACGGAAGAGCACTGGCGGCGGAGCAGGGGGGGCAGGGGGGGACAGCGGCCCCCCCTAAAACTTTTAAGTGGTGGCGGCGCCCCCCCCCCCTTGAATTTCCAGTCTGCCCCCCTCCCTAAAATTTTAACTTTTTTAACTTTGTAATTCATTTAGTTTATATGTATCATTTTCATTTTCATAATTCATTTAATTTATTTCTTAAATGTAATATTTGAAAGAAATTATAATTAATTTAAATTTTACAGTAATCACATTATTGAGAGTTGTTGTGGCATATTTTAAAACTAGTTGCAAGTATCCGGCTTGGCCCGGGTTTAAAATAATGTTTTCTGTTTATTTAAGAAGGGTAATTTGACGTTTAATTAAGATTTAAAAAAGACGCGTAAAAAGGGTTTATTTGCATGCAATAAAAGGGTACATTTATCTTAAAACAATGTGATACACAACATATTTGGCAGTTCCTCTCTCTCACTCTCTCTCTCTCTCTCTTTCCGTCTTTCTCTCTTTCCCCCTCTTTCCCTCTTTCCCTCACTCCCTCCCTCCCTCTTTCCCTCCCTCTCTCCCTCCATCCCTCCATCCCTCCACCCCTCCCCCCTCTCTCCCTCCCTCCCTCCCTCTCTCTCTCTCCTAGGCATGGCTGTAGCAAAAGATGACTATTCTTATGGATGAAGGAATGGAATGTAATAATGTAGTAAGTAATGTGATATTAGTTCCCCGTACCGATCATATTTATAGTAAGTTAGCTATGTGGGAGAGAAGCTCGTAAAACCTGAAATCGGGGTAAAAGTTTGCCAATTTTCATGTCTTTGATATCCAAAATAATTAATTACAATTAAAGTACCAATTGAGATCGAACAAAACCTGTTTAAGAACCTTCCCCGTGTAATTGTGTGTATGTGTACCAAATTTCACGTTATTGGGTTGTCTGGATCTTGAGTTTTAAGGGAATAGACAGACAGACAGTAAATGCATCTTATAAGTATAGAGAAGTATTGCCATCTACCGAATGGCGGCAAATGTAATTTTTAAAGAAAATACAATTATTTATTATCTTTTCATAAATTACTTTTTGTTTATTGAGTTTCCCGTTTCCGGTTTTAGTTTCATGTTCATCATTATTCATGATAATTATCAGTAATTTTCTGATCTAATTTCACTATTAAATTTGTAATCAGTTGACGACAGAAGTGTTCAATGTTCATTTTTACTTTTTTTAATATATTATTTTTAATAATATCGATTAAATACTTGCTACAGAATTCCTATATTTATTCTATTATTGAATTAAGGGGGTAAAATTTATCTTTCGGTCATATTTTGGCTTGCCCCCCCCCCCTTAAATTTTCAAGGGGGGGGGGCGCCCCCCCCTCCTTTAAATATTTCGTTCCGCCGCCGGTGCGGAAGAGCCTAACGTTATAATTAGGGCTGCTGATTAAACTGCGTTAATTTGCGATTAACGCGTCAAAAAAATTTGCGATTAAAATTTTCAACGCAACACTTAAATGCGTTAATTTGACTAAATGCGGAAAGTTCACCAAAACGATAAATAACAGAATTTCACCATTTGAAGTTTAAGTTCCGTCCACTTATTAAGTAGATCTACCACACCCACCCTGCCGCAATTCGCACATACCCTCACCCCCAGGTATGTCGACTGAAGCCCCACTGTAATATATGATGAAGATGTTTTGGTTATTTAGCCCTTCGACAAGTAAACTCCTGCTCCCTTCCCGGTCGATGTAAAAATAGAAAACTTTCATTCACTAGTTTACATTATATACTGTAGTGTATTGGTGGAGGTACTATAGTGTATTGTTGAAGGTATAATGATACCCGTTTATTATTAGATCAAAATATCGAGATGCTAGAAATTTTGTATCATCATTTTTTTTGCGCATAATTTTGTATCGTATTTTGATAGTATAACATCTTGCTAATACATCTGTACCCGAGACAGTGGTTGTATTTTTCAGAATTATTGTGATACTGAGTCAAATTTTATATATGGCTGTTGATTTACTGCAATTAAAGCGTAATTAATGCGTTAAAAATATGCGATTACATTTTTTAAACACAAACACCTAAATGCGTTAAATTTTACCCAAATGGTGTTATTTCAGAGTTGCAGATGAAATAAAAAAATCAGTTAATAACCCAATTCTATAACCAGATCAGACGAGATTTAAAAAAAAGGAAGAAAAAAAAACCGAGTGTCACGTTTACATAAATCATAGCAGCTATATGACCTTGAAACAATAGGATTGTCATTTCTGAATTCAAACTTATGACCCTGAATGATGCAATTAATGAACATCTGCACGTGTTATAGTTTTATTGACAAGTGTCATGGCTTTGAAACAATGTAACTTGTGGTTGGTAAGTGACGTCATCTACCAATATTGTGTAAAATGACACTCTTTGATGTTATCGGTCGGCTTTCATTTTTCATCTTCTGTTCTTTCTTTCCTGTTGACGACACACTTTATAACAAGTCGCGACCCACATGTGAGACTGAGAACAAATGAACAAGGATGCTTACTTGCTCGCGCCAAAAATGAGTCGAATATTTCAAGGTCTGGCTTGTCAAAGACGTCACACACACACACACACACGCACACACAAATGTTTAAGGCCAAGTAAGTGCGAAAAAATAACACGTTGTTATTATTTTAAAGTGACATGTTGATTGAATTAAAAAATGTTACAATTAATAAATAAAGTATTTTTTCGATTAAATATGCGTTAATTTGCGATATTTTTTTTAATTATGCGTTAATTTCGATTAAAATTTTTAATCGAACAGCAGCTCTAGTTATAATATACAATTTTCTCAATTTTTAAAGAGCCACTAAATTTGTTGTTTCAATATTACGGTATTTGATCAGGCCGCAATTTGACATCGAAAGAGCCACAACTTGACATCAAAAGAGCCGCATGCGGCTCGCGAGCCGCAGGTTGCCGACTCCTGTACTAGACTAAATACGATTCAAATCTTCCTTTTTAATATGTTTGTACTTACATATAGAACTAAAAGCGATCGACGTTATTGTAGTTTTAAAATCAAAGGAATTTATTGTTTTAATTTAATTGTATAGCGCTAAATATTTCAAAATTATGTTGCGCTAAAAAAATTTCTTACAAATTTCAAACAACAAAGAAATCCGGCTTAATTCCGTCACATTTTAACCGGAACCGGATTCGGAACCGGATTTGTTAAAACTGCCGGAATCCGGCTTAACAGGAGCCGGAATCGGATTCCAGTACAGCCCTTGTAGAGACATGTTATATAGGGACTTATGTAGGGGCTTATATAGGGTCATATGTAGGGACTTACGTAGGGTTATATGTCGAGACTTATATAGGTACTTATGTAGGGATTAATGTATGGACTTATGTAGGGTCATATGTAGGGACTTACGTAGGGTCATATGTAGAGACTTATGTAGGTACTTATGTAGGGATTAATGTATGGACTTATGTAGGGTCATATGTAGGGACTTATGTAGGGTCATATGTAGGGTCATATGTAGGGACTTATGTAGGGACTTATGTAGGGTCATATGTAGGGACTTATGTAGGGTCATATGTAGGGACTTATGTAGGGTCATATGGGGTCATATGCAGGGACTTATGTAGGGTCATATGTAGGGTCATATGAAGGGATCTTATGTAGGGTCATATGTAGGGACTTATGTAGGGTCATATGTAGGGACTTATGTAGGGACTTATGTAGGGTCATATGTAGGGTCATATGTAGGGATCTTATGTAGGGTCATATGTAGGGACTTATGTAGGGTCATATGTAGGGACTTATGTAGGGTCATATGTAGGGACTTATGTAGGGTCATATGTAGGGACTTATGTAGGGTCATATGTAGGGACTTATGTAGGGTCATATGTAGGGACTTATGTAGGGTCATATGTAGAGACATGTTATATAGGGTCATATGTAAGGACTTATGTAGGGTCATATGTAGGGTCATATGTAGGGACTTATGCAGGGTCATATGTAGGGATTTATGTAGGGTCATAGCAAAGTGAACTTTTTTGCTATGTGCATTTTGCCAATTGCAAGAAACAGTTTGATAGTAGGACTGTGTGTACATAGATAAGATACCATCAGTTACCTACATTTGCAGCATGATGACCATACGCTGATATCCGCCATGCATGGTTGATAAAAACAATCTGTAATTTGATTTTGTACTTAAAACTAACTGTCTTTTTCATAAAATTTGATTGACATTTCATTGCTATGCTGATTTACCATAATACACGTTAATGAGGCCCGTAGCGTGCGTGGTCAAATAATGATGAAAACTGTCTGAAGTGCATTGTTTGGAATTTTTTAGGGCATTCTGTGTGCAAGCTACACTTAAGATAAATACATCATTCAACTCAGAATAAAACAATGAGTAAATACTGAAAATTACAGCCTGATACCTCTTTTAGTTTTTGAAATATTCGCTACGCAATATTCAATAATAGTGTATAATCATGCAATTTTATGCAATTTCTCACCAAGAAGGCGTTAAGACACCAACATGAAATTTTCACCATAGCTAGTGCTTGCCAAGGTTAACAAGTGTGCAAAATATGAAAAGTGTGAATTACTGTCCGCATGGTCATCTGGGGGTCGCAATAAGTGCAAAAATGGACGACCATGATGCTTAAAGGGGCCCACCATGAGTACACTATTATTGATTAACAGGAATTCTCTATCAAAATAATAAACACATATATGGTACTTACTAATTGTATAACAAACATCATTTCATGTCTTATAGGTTCTTGGCTATACCGAGTCAAATATTGATGAAAACTGTCTGAAGTGCAATGTTTGGAAATTTTTAGGGCATTCTGTGTGCAAGCTACACTTAAGATAAATACATTATTCAACTAAAAACAAAACAATGAGTAAATACTGAAAATTTCAGCCTGATACCTCTTTTCGTTTTTGAAATAATCACGTTCAAAAATCGCGAAAATGTAAATGTCACGCGCACTCGCGACTACCCCTAAAAATTAAAAAAATCATATCTCAGAAAGTTTTTGACCAAATGGCCTAAAATTTTCAGGAATCACTCAACTTTGAATGTACCACAAGCCCTGAAAATTTCAGGAAGATCTGAGGGGGTCGGGTGAACACCACTGGTTGAGTTGACATGGAATGACCCTATTGTGTTTCCTTTCATATTTTGACACGAAAATCTCAAGGTAAATTGATCGTAATTAGCTTCTTAATTATAGAATATTCTAATTCAACGAGTAGATATTATTTAAAATCGTTTATTGCCATGTAGGATCTAAACTTATATCAAGAATTTAAGCCTTCTCACTAAATTAAAACAGGTCTGGAATGGGGTTACGAGACCTAAGGACACGCAAGCCCAGACACACACTAACTAAAAACTTTTTCAGAAATTATGGACCCACACGATATAAGCATAGGCTATTGAAAAAAACTAATTTTCAGCTTTTTTATGAATCAAAAGTTAATTTGGAAATAATTTCCTTATGGAGGCAAAAATCTTTGAATGATATATGTGCTAAATTGAATACGACAATTTTATGTGTGAAAGTAACGAGGAGTGTGTCACTTGACACAATGGATGGCTGTACTATTAATAAGGGATGACATTTTGACCCTTGACCTTTATTTATGGTCGTCCAAAGAACAATAAATCATAGATGCGGACAATCAGTCAAAAACCCAGAAACGTCATAAATTAACCCACCATTATTATGACTTAGGGACAGAATTAAACTTAGAAAAGGGTTTGCGATGTAGTATTTTAAATACGAGAAAAAGAGGATATGATAATCTTTTAAAAACATGAAATGATGATATTGTTAACTGATTTATAAGGAAGAGATAATGTTGTGTACAAAGATAGATGATATTCCAGAATAGCTTGTCTACAAACATAGATGATATTGTAACTTGGGTATAGCAGAATAGCTGAAATTTTAGCTTGTTGTATACAATTACAGATGATATTCTAACTTTGTTATACCAGAATAGCCGATATTTTAGCTTGTTGTATATAAATAAAGATGATATCAAACGTTACTGTATACAAGAATAGATGATATTATACGTTACTGTATACAAGAATAGATGATATTTTGTATAAAAAACGTTTTATGGTGCTGATTTAGAACATCTTAAAAACTTTACATACAGAGTCATTCTTATGAATAGGAAAACTGGACAACATCCCAGAACTAGGGCAGGACTGACCATTAGGACAGTAAGACTGGAGTCTTAGGCTCAGAAAAAATCGGCCTTTGTTTTTCACATTTTAAATTTTTTTGTGCGATTTTTTTTCACTGCTAATTTTTGCATGACATAATGACTATTTTTTTTTATATATTTTATAATTTATTTATAAATTATTCTGTAAATTATGCAAAATACAAGACCAGATAAGTTTCGCTATGTGATGAAAATAAGTATTTCCAATATCGTTGAGATGTGTAGTGTTCTGTTGAGATTTCAATCTAATCTCAGATTAACGAAATTGTTATTCTGATTAAATTTAAGTGCACTAAGATCAAACAAAGAAATACCCGTAATATCCCAACATAACTCGGAAGTCGATATTTTTTTTTTTTGCTACTAATATTTAACTTTTCTTCATTAATTAAAAAATTTAGTTATATAATACATTCAACCTATATCCAGAATTTTTTTGTATTAAGTAACGATTCTGGAGCCAGCAAGAAGAGTACCAGGAACACCAGCCGTAAGGGCTACATGTGCCACGTGACTGGCCGGCATTCAACCTAAAGGTGTATGAGGTGCGGCCCCCAAAACATCCATAATTTCCACGGTGCGACTAGGAAGCTTACAAAAATAAAAACAAGTTCGACACAACTTTCGCTAAGTTTAACACTGAACTTAAAGTTCGTGCCGAACCTCACGAGGGCGTGAATAGGTGGTGGAGGGGAGTGGGGGGGGGGAAAGCGATGTGATGGGGTGGAGGGGGGGAGAAGGGATAGAGCCCGAAATGATATATACCGCCACCAAGTCTTTGACAGATTCTGATCGATGGCGGAGGGGGCCCTAATCTAAATATACAACCAGGGACTGTCAGGGGGCGTGTCTACCTTCATGTCAGGCACCTTAAAAACTCATTTGTCTCCATTTCTCCCCCCCCCATCCTTCCTTACCCCCCATCCTTCCTTACCCCCACACCATCCAAGATGTTCACGTTATAATCCCCCCAAGGGCTATAGGCCTACCTACATAGTCCCTAACCTTACAGCTCTAGGACAATTGCTCACCTATAATATTGCCCTATATTTAGCGTTGCTAGTGTCATTCTTTTTATTTAAAAAAAAAAGTCAATGATGATCCAACGAATATAAAAATACATAGCAAAATGAGGTTCAAATAAATTACCCAGTAATCTATCTATCTATCTATCTATCTATCTATCTATCTATCTATCTATCTATCTATCTATCTATCTATCTATCTATCTATCTATCTATCTATCTATCTATCGATCTATCCATCTATCCATCTATCCATCTATCCACCTGTCTATCTGTCTATCCTTCTATCCATCTATCTATCTGTCTATCTGTCTATCTGTCTATCTATCTATCTATCTATCTATCTATCTATCTATCTATCTATCTATCTATCTATCTATCTATCTATCTATCTATCTATCTATCTATCTGTCTATCTGTCTATCTGTCTATCTGTCTATCTGTCTATCTATCTATCTATCTATCTATCTATCTATCTATCTGTCTGTCTGTCTGTCTGACTATCTATCTATTTAACTGCTATACATAGCAGTAACTAGCTATTGTGGCGCCCTGTGCAAGTTACATCGCAATCTGTCATCACTACTACTGTCATCATTACTACTGTCATCACTACTACTGTCATCATTACTACTGTCATCACTACTACTGTCATCACTACTACTGTCATCACTACTACTGTCATCTTTACTACTGTCATCATTATTACTATCATCATTTTTTACTATCACCATTTGTGCTACCATTATTATTTAAATCATTGTTTTTACACTTAACATTGTTTCTATAGTCATTATTACAATCATGACATTGACTATTGTCCAATTACAATAATTGTCCCATAATTACACCCGAGCAATTTCATGCCAATAGTTAATTTTGTAGTAATTTTCAATAATTTTCAATAATTTCATATTCACTTAAAAAAAATAAATAAAACAAATCTTAAAAAATGTAAAATTACCAAAAAAGACGTCATCGACAATCTTGAGCTATATTTTTTTTTTGCGAATTCGTTTTTTCACCGACAATTTGTGGACATTTCCGCCTATTACCCGGTATATAATGCAGAACACATTGATGTAGTGTTCCTTTAAGGTCCCATGCTTTATTAAACATCCAGTCCAGTCAGTTTTCTGTATTTCACTGACAGCTGGCTATACAAGATGGTAAGATACAATTTTATAAGTATATATATATATATATATATATATATATATATATATATATATATATATATATATATTATATAATATATTATTTATCTCTCTCACACCTTAGATTTCTTGAAGTAAAATAATTTTAATTTCGACAAAACTGGTCTGGATTGCACGATTGGTAAAGAGAATATAGTTTGTATTTACATCTATTTTATATAAGAAGAAATTTATTGAGTTGAATGAATTTTTTTTTAAATTAATAAGAAACCATTTAAAATGCACGAGTAATGTTCCTCCCCCCCCCCCCCCCCCCCCCCCCCCTCTCGTAAACTTGATATCAATTATCTAATTATCAGAGAAAACATAAAAAATACATCAAACTATTAAAATGAAAACTATAGTCAAAACATAAAATATGAAAAAATGTATTTTAAAAAATAAAAACTTAAAAAAAAAAAAACCCAGCCTATCGTGAGCCTTTGCTGTTCTCAATTTTTTTTTTAGTATTTCTGGTACAGTGGTGGGCAAATCTTTTGAGCTGCGGGCCACATGGGTTTTTGTAAATTTGTCCAAAAGGGCCGGCCCAAAAGGCAGAAGTTTTGAATTTTGGAATGAAGATAAATGACTAGTGCCTTGCTTCGCCCAGAAACGGTCGGCGTGCCGCGGGTCGGATTAAGCCCGAGGGCCGTAGTTTGCCCACGGCTGGTCTAGAAATCAATGGTTCTCAATCCTAAGCCCCGTGGTTATTGTGGCACCAGCCGAGTGGTTTGACCGTGTACGCCGTTTCCACGACAACGAAACGAAAATAATTCATTTGTGTGAAGTTATACATTTTAAAGAACTAAAAATTTTGACTGTTAACATTAACCATAACTGTAAAATGAGCTCTTAGAGTGCACAAAACTGGAAGCCAACCATCTAAAAGATAAAAAAAAAATGATAATCTTCTGTAGGCTCTCAATGGTATTGCGTATTGATGACTTTTTGGCTTTATTACGCACATCCGCCTTTAAGTATAGACATTCATATACATGCAAATACATTTGTCATGGTTTCAGGTTGACATGAAGACTGTACTGTCAGTGACCATTGTGACTGTCCTGGTGGCACTAGACTGGACGTCGGCTCATCGTGAGTATAACACTATAGTTACTTTGTTATCACCACATCATTCTTTAACATTATTATTGTACAAATTATTTATCGCTTAAGAAGATATAATGTGACTTTCAAAACTCGCACAGTTTAAGACTTATTGGAATTTCCCGGAACTAGCATTACAACAAAATATTGGTATATTCTTACTTTAATTCATTGTAATGTGAAAGATGTTTCCCCAGAAATAAAATTCTTGATCCATTGTTATATGGCCTATGGTAAAGTTTCTATTGTGTTATTGGGATAACGCCCAGTGCAAAAGCCTATAAGGTTCATAATAATCAAGTCTGAACCAGTTTTCGTTGAAGCTATTTATAACTGATACACCAGTATCACTTTGCAAAATTGGACGAGAAAGATTTTTTTGCGTAAAGCTGTAAAACTAATAAATTAATAAATAAAAGTTAACTACTCTTCAGTCTTAAATTAGGAGCAAAATTGGTTTAAATTTTATTTTTCACTAGATAACGTTTTTTTTTGTTTCGTTTGTTAACTTGAATTAGTTTTCATTATTGAATTCACTTTGTTTACTTTACTTTCAGCCTTTGGCCGTAGATTCCCACCACTGCCTCCTATTCATCCACTACCACCACTGCCTCCACCAGTTCGCCTCACCGTTCACCCTCCCGTATCAGGTAAGAAAAGACCATTAACTTTATTTTCTAACTCATGTGCCAGCCAAAAGTCATTTACTGGAATTATTAAGAAAACATAAATACTGAATAAAAATAGCAAGTGTAAAGTATGACTGCCAATATAGATTTTTTTTTAAAATCCACATATATGTTGGCCTATTCTTTGGAGAAATCTAGATATAATACAACGATGTCCATTAATAGATCTATATAATTTTAATTTGTCATTCAGGTATACAATTTTTATTATTTCTTATACATTTAACAATAATCTAGATATTTGTGATGGAATTTCTGCATAATTATTCTCTAAAATAGTTGACAGCCCTGGAAAATCAATGTGTAGTTAAAATGTGATCCTAAGAAAGGTGGTGTCCAATGCGACGATACTATTAGAATTAACTTACAAAATGATATACATGTACAAAAAACACCACCCTCAAGGAATTAACTATTGAACATTCGCGAACTTTATAGAAGCGTATAAATATTGTCGATTTAAAAAAAAAAATCTTTTACAGCCAATTCAGTTCTGTATCACTTGTAAACGAAAAAAACAAAACATGGCCGTTTAACACAGACCAATCAATTGACAGTAAATTGGTTTAAAACAAAAATCATAAGTGGAGCGAACATTTTCTGTGAATCTAATGTTAAAACGTGACGAGTTAATATTATAAAATAAATGAATGTGACTTTGTTCATTAGTACAGTTGGGTGACTTTGTCTCGCTTTTTGTTGTGAGCTCACTCTGCATGCAGTTAGTTTAAGGGAGCAAAACCCAAGCGCGTCTCGCCCACCCATGTCCGATACGGAGCCTCCCTGGAAATCACACACTCGTATAGGGTCACAATTCTCAACCTTATTCGTTACTGTACCCCAAAGGGTGTGAAGCCGGTACCCCCCCCCCCCCACATGTAAGGCCTTCAAATTCTTGTTTTTTTTTTCCCAAACGAAAATTATAAGTCGCTGCGTACCCCCCCCCCCCCCGCATCACCTTTCCCCGTTACCTTTGGGGTTCGCGTATCACCGGATGAGAACCGCGGGTCTTCGGTGAAGACATTGAAAGGGAAATAGACTAATAAAGTCATCCGACATATTTCATTTATTTCGATTTTATCATCAATATATCCCTCCGTCTGTCTGTCTGTCTGTCTATCAGCCTATCAATCCACATAGGCCTTCATAAAACACAAAAAATGCTTACATATGTAAGTTACAAACTTAAATCAATCACATTTGTAATCGAGAACTTCAAATCGAATAAGTATTTTATTATTATTATTATTATTATTATTGCACTGATTTTAAGATTATTTACATGACTTCTGTTTCATAGGCGCACAGCTCCGACTATCCCGAAGTCAAGTCATCCAGCCCCTCATCAGCCCTGGCATCGTCCACGTTGACCCGATGGACAGCTACATCGTGACTGACCAGGACTACTACTCCATAGGCGGCAACGTCGGCGGGCCCATCATCGCTTACAACGACGTCGGCCCTGGTGGATTCGTGAAATACGAGAAGCCAGACATCGATTACGTCGCAGGTCAGTAGGCGATTCGAATCACTCTTTCAACAAAGGTAGCTCTGATTCTACTCTTGACTCCATAACGATGATTCATTTGGTTATTATAAGCCTTCAAGCCGCCCCCCTTCCCCAAACAGTGATATTCTTAGGTCTTTGTGGGCCACAGGCAGAAACTTCAGTTATATTGGGGGGGGGGAATGCAAAAGTGCCTCACAGGGCCCTTTTAGCACCAGATTATACATAAATTTATATTGGAAGGGGCCCGATTAACAGTAGGTGCCCTAGATGATTGTCTAGTTTTGAACACGTTTGAAAACTGCTCTGCATGTCACTGATCATCTTCATGTTTTTACGATTCACTCACTAATCAGCAGCGCGCATGCTAGTATCATCTTTGTTCAATGTGTAGATGTAATGGACACCCGAATGTACGATTCACTCTTTCCAGTTACGTAAACAGAAAACATGCCAGCTTAGTAGAGGGTGGTGGTGGTGGTGGTGCGTCAGTGTAATCTACCATAGGATTGCCTTGCTTCAGGGCCGCTGGATTAAAAAGGGGGTGAAACCTGAACACATGTCAAGGGTCATGGGGGGGTGGGGGTGAGGGGGGCTCGTCAAGTATACTAACCCGTTCATGCAATTATTAATCAACAGGTGTGTATGTTTGGGTCAGAGATTTTTCAGTGGTCAATGATGACCTGGTGACGGCCCTGCATTCACTAAAACAACAAACAAACAAACAAACAAACAACTAATTGTAATTTGAAAATGTTTTTGAGGGGGCGGACCAAGATTATTACCGACGTCATTCCCCCCCCCCCACACAAGCTGACCTTTAAGTCCCCCCCTTCCCCCCATGCCAACCTTAAGTAACGCACATTCATTTGACATGACAATTACATGGTCGCTAGATCTTTGCCGCCTCTGCCACATAAAAACTACGACTAGACCACACATCAAAAACATGGATACGATTTGTGTAATTTCTCATTCATTGGCATTCTTACCACTGACTTATATATGCTATTCATTGACATTCTTACCACTGACTTATATATGCTATTCATTGACATTCTTACCACTGACTTATATATGCTATTCATTGACATTCTTACCACTGACATTCTTACCACTGACATATGCTATTCATTGACATTCTTACCACTGACTTATATATGCTATTAATTTCAGTTGCCCCTGGAGGACCAGGTTTCTACTAAAGGAACACACGCACACACATACACACGAGGTTTTCATTTGGATGCGGGTGAGTACAACGGTTTTAATCAAAGTTACAATTAAACAAAAAAAAGTAATTCGTAAATAATTTTTTTTTGTCTTAGAATTGAAAACTGACTCTAAGGTTATAGGTCAAACTGATTCACATCAGCAAACTAATTATGTAGACTGACTAAATGAATTAACTTACGTTACATTGGGCAGCGATCAATAGAAAGTTTGATTCTTTCAAAAATAAAAGAGTATATAAAAAGCCGTTTTTTTTAAAAAAAATCTTGTTTTAAAATGCACTATAAAGTAAAAAAAAAATGATAAAAAATTCCTAAGACATTATAAATATAAAAAAAAAATATTATCATAACTTAAACTAAAAGCGTGGGTGATTATATTATCCTAAAATAAATACTTTGCATAAGTTGATAAGTTGTAATACAATAAATCTACACACCTAGATGTGCACCCACGCCTTTTAATTTTATTAGTGATTAATAACATGTTGTGCTATTTTTTTTTAATTTACCTCTCTAGGCGTCCAAATCTGTTTAAATATATTGGCTTGGATGATCTTGTACTATTTTTATTACACCCACAACGCTGATAACACTGTCGACAGTCAAGCTGCAAAGTCCGATGGTATCACTGAGGCTATTATACACCAGCCGTCACATGCAGCTCAATATTTTTTTTTCTTAACTTTGATGTCCTAGTGTATTGTTTGTTTTCAATTTCGATTTTTTTTTAAATGTCTTTTATTTTCGCCTTTTTCGTTTCTTGATAGTCAAGTTGTCCAGTTTTTGGTCAGTTGGTCAGAAAATGTTCATGGAAAAAAAAATAAATAAATAAATAAAGGACCTTATTTTGTATGTATACAAACATGTCTTCGTTTTATTGAAACAGTTTTTTAATGTTATGAAAAAAATATTGCTCTTTAGAACAATATGAAAAAAAAAATAGAATGATTTAAAACTTAGTAAAATGGCTCAGTAAACATTGTATGCTGGTAGTGAACTAAATAGATTGGGTTTCATAATGACCGTGTATGTAAGAGAGAAGCATGTTCAATGATACTTGCTGCACTGGTGCACACCACAGAACACTAAACAGCGATGCATACAGCATAGTGTCTACCCCCCACCCTTCTTTCTAGTTACGTTTTTGCATACCAACCAGCAAGGACCAGTTTACGATGTTTTCTTGTTAAGCTGAACTAAAGGATGTTAATGATTTAATTTACTGATAACAATAGTGAACTAAAGGATGCTAATGAATTAATTCCCTGATAACAATAGTGAACTAAAGAATGCTAATGAATTAATTCACTGATAACGATAGTGAACTAAAGTGTGCTAATGATTTAATTCACTGAAAACAATAGTGAAATAAAGTGTGCTAATGATTTAATTCACTGATAACAATAGTGAACTAAAGGATGCTAATGAATTAATTCCCTGATAACAATAGTGACAGTGCGCCAATACAGATGCTCGGTGGTTGTAATGCAGTAGCCCTGAACTGTATGGCGGACATATCAAGTTTACTGACACCAGCTTCAACAGCTTCTTGACTGCTGACGTCAAAATGAGTTTGAAACCCAGTTATACCATTCACGTATAGCTTATGTGGTGCCTCCGCCCCCCACCCCCCAGCCTCCACCACCATGGGGGGTCAGTCCAGCAGCCAAGACTGTGGTGGGTGTGTATTATGCAGCCCCATAGAGAGGGTATTCCATTCGATACATTGCTCCGGAAGTCCAGGGAACTCAAGGAAACCCAATGAAGCCCATTGCGATCCACCAGTGGCGTCACTAGGGTTGGTGTCACCCGGTGCGGTAACTCATGGTGTCACCCCTCTCATGACACCCCGGTCTCCATATTTTTTTGTCCAGAGACCGTATATATGTTCGCATGCGCGACTTTATTATATTTTTTTTCCGTTTCCGGGGGTCAGGATTTTTAGCGATAATTGATATCTATAGGTCAGTGCAAGTATACCAATAATTTCATTAAAATAATTAATAATAAAAGGTACGCAGTGTCTGTTAATAATCGGAGATATTTTTATATTTGGCATTAATTTTTTTCGAAGCCTTGTAAAAACATTTCCTGTTAATAATCGGAGATATTTTTATTAATTTTAAAAAAAATTAAATACGGCTTTGAATTATTTTAAATTACAAAATAAGAATATAGGCCTAAAACTAGATATTTTGCATTTTGGTGTCACCCCTTGTGACTAAAGGAAAAAAAGACCCCATTTTTTTTGTTGTTTTCCGTTTTAATAACGTAGCACCCTAAATATAACTTATATTCTGTGGAGCGCACTATATTTTGTGTTTTTTTTTTAAATGATAACGTCATTTTACATGAATCTTATATATATATATATATATATATATATATATATATATATATATATATATATATTGTAACAATAGCTTTAGATAGGTCTATACAATTTTAGAACCACTGTCCAAACTCATGGGTCCATGATACAGTCATATGTTTTGATCACTAGAATTCCAGCGGTTGATCTTTGTTTAGGGTAAAATTGGTTGTCATCACAGGTCTATGACCCCAGAGATAGGTGACGATAGATGTAATTAGGCAGACAAAGGAATACTAGACCAGAGTGAGTTTTTAGCCGCACCAATCCCGAGGCTGGAATAAGAGTCATTAATATGTAGATGAGTTAGAAAGGGTGTTAGGGAACCAATCAAAAGTTCTGGGCGTTTGGGGCACGTGATAATTCACAATCACATAAATATCTGAGGTAGCCGAAATTTCGTCAGACCTACGAGATACAGACCGACAGTTCGACAGACTGACAATAGAGACATCAGGACACCAGTTGTAGAGATAGTTAGAGGAGAAGTTAGTGGAGAAATAGTAGAGGCACAAGCTATCAAGTTATTGCGTTTTACAGTACACAGTCAAAGTCTATTTTATTGAAGTATCTCTGAATAATTCTTTCGGGAACTCAAGATACTAAGTGTCAAAGTATTGCCAGATAACTCCTTTCGGGGAACCTGGAATACTACGTGTTATATTGTGTACGAAGCATTTTTGTGAATACTGCTGCAACAAGTTCAGATTACATATGTTTTCTTATTATCTAATAAATATAATTGAATCGTGGAACTTTGCCTCATTGATTGGTGTGTTGTTTGAGAGTGCATTGAGACTGAACGCTACTTAAGTTTACAAACCAGTTATAATATCGGCAGCTACATAAAACCAGTATAGTTATCTGAAGCAGCAGTGAGGAACACACAGTGTTACCTTGGAGAAGCATTACATCAACAAGTACATAACATTATATAACAAAAATATAGTGTTACATATATATATATATATATATATATATATATATATATAGGCCTATATATATATAAGACCCTGACTCAACTAAATATAAACTTGTAATTTACGATTGTTAGAAATAAAAAAACAAAGAAATAAATAAAACAAAAACACTCTTACGTGTTAGTAGATATTTGTACAAGGGTCAGTGGCGAACTTTTGAGGGGGTGGGGGAGGAAGGGCTGCGTTGTGAGATTTTATCATTACCTAGCTGTAAAAAAAAACAACCGCTTAACTCTAGGGCCCCCAAATGATACTCTCCTAGAGCCCCACTCAATGCTCCATCGTCAGGCCACTTTTCAATTAGGGCCTACAGATAATACTCGTCTTGGGCCCCCATCACTGCTTCATTCGTAAGGCCGCCTCTGTCTAGAGCCCACAAATGCAGGTCGCCTCTGTCTAGAGCTCTTAAACGATACTCGCCCGGGGCCTCACGCACTGCTTTCCATGTAAGGCAGCTCCTGTCCAGGGCCCACAAATCTTCTTTGGCATAGCGCCCAGATTTTGCTCTAGGTGACCATGATAGTAAAGACACTTTTAGATGAACCAACCCAGGTTATCGAGACTTGACATTGTCTCACAGCCTTGTTGGTATTGTCAGTTCGTTCCCTAACAGATTTCAAACTATCACTACAGATTGTTTTTTTTAGAAACATGTACTTCTGTTCTTAGACTGATGTACTTAGATTGACGTACTTAGATTGATTTACTTAGATTGATTTACTTAGATTGATTTACTTAGATTGACGTACTTAGATTGACGTACTTAGATTGACGTACTTAGATTGACGTACTTAGATTGACGTACTTAGATTGATTTACTTAGATTGACGTACTTA
Source organism: Bulinus truncatus (assembly GCA_021962125.1). Classification (NCBI taxonomy): domain Eukaryota; kingdom Metazoa; phylum Mollusca; class Gastropoda; family Planorbidae; genus Bulinus; species Bulinus truncatus. The sequence continues at coordinate 28,670,877 of JAGDYQ010000001.1, forward strand.
GATTGACGTACTTAGATTGACGTACTTAGAGTGACGTACTTAGATTGATTTACTTAGATTGATTTACTTAGATTGACGTACTTAGATTGATTTACTTAGATTGATGTACTTAGATTGATTTACTTAGATTGACGTATTTAGATTGACGTACTTAGATTGACGTACTTAGATTGACGTACTTAGATTGACGTACTTAGATTGACGTACTTAGATTGACGTACTTAGATTGACGTACTTAGATTGATGTACTTAGATTGACGTACTTAGATTGATTTACTTAGATTGATGTACTTAGATTGACGTACTTAGATTGATGTACTTAGATTGATGTACTTAGATTGACGTACTTAGATTGACGTACTTAGATTGATGTACTTATATTGATGTACTTAGATAGATGTACTTAGATTGACGTACTTAGATTGACGTACTTAGATTGACGTACTTAGATTGACGTACTTAGATTGATGTACTTAGATTGATGTACTTAGATTGACGTACTTAGATTGATGTACTTAGATTGACGTACTTAGATTGACGTACCTAGATTGATTTACTTAGGTTGATGTACTTAGATTGATGTACTTAGATTGACGTACTTAGATTGATTTACTTAGATTGACGTACTTAGATTGACGTACTTAGATTGACGTACTTAGATTGACGTACTTAGATTGACGTACTTAGATTGACGTACTTAGATTGATTTACTTAGATTTATTTACTTAGATTTATTTACTTAGATTGACGTACTTAGATTGACGTACTTAGATTGATGTACTTAGATTGACGTACTTAGATTGACGTACTTAGATTGACGTATTTAGATTGACGTACTTAGATTGACGTACTTAGATTGACGTACTTAGATTGATGTACTTAGATTGACGTACTTAGATTGATGTACTTAGATTGACGTACTTAGATTGATTTACTTAGATTGATGTACTTAGATTGACGTTCTTAGATTGATGTACTTAGATTGATGTACTTAGATTGACGTACTTAGATTGACGTACTCAGATTGATGTACTTAGATTGATGTACTTAGATAGATGTACTTAGATTGATGTACTTAGATTGACGTACTTAGATTGACGTACTTAGATTGATGTACTTAGATTGATGTACTTAGATTGATGTACTTAGATTGATGTACTTAGATTGACGTACTTAGATTGACGTACTTAGATTGATTTACTTAGATTGATTTACTTAGATTGACGTACTTAGATTGACGTACTTAGATTGACGTACTTAGATCGTTAATGATTGGTTCATAAAAATCAACAACGTTTACATTATTGTGACATTGTCGTGAAACTAGACTTACTTACAAAATAAATATATAAATTAGACGATCAAAAAAAAAAAGGGGAATAGAAACAAATAAATAGATAAATAAATAAGAAATGCATGAAATAAATAATTAGATTTTGTGTCTGTTCGATTGTAAAGTCCGTGTAAGGATGAGTTATTATATTAGTCTTTTAAGATCCTGTGTAAACCACTAAATGGTCTTTCACCCCCCACCAGTGCACAAAGTGTTGGGGCACTTTATAAACAGCATACAGTCAAGTTTAGAGGCTCTATGAATGATTTATGTTGAAATACAGTTACATTTAAAGGGTCTAGCAAAGATTTATAACATAACATAAGCTGTGTAGGTAAATGAACAAAATACAATGTTTTATTGAATGGTATTTTAATAGAACGCCAAGAGAAAAAAAATAATACACAAGAGAAGTTTTACTTGCATTAAATAAGACCAAGTGAGTAGAAAATCACAAGTCTATCTATCTTTCAAAAATACCACACACAAAAAATGATTATTCAAATGAGCCCAGTTTGCTGATATAATATTATCATATAGTTTCTCTTCACTTCCAGCGCATCCAGTAACGTTGCTGTCTAAACGGATAACACAGTTTCACTGTTATTGTTTTGTGCTTGTTATTCGTTTACTTCTTGAACTGTACGTCGTTTGTAAAGATAACTCTATTGTCCAGTGGCTGAAGTGGCCGTACATTTCCCCCGACGTAAGGGTTGGGCTCAGTGGACAGTCCAAGCTCTCGGAACTTGTCCAGCTGGAAGAGAGATTGGCCAAAAGAGATACGTTGAAGTGAAAGCAATTAAGACATTGGTTACACATACTAATGCTATAAAAATCTAAATTAATGCATTCAGGCAGTTCTTTGTCGGCACATTGATAATCCTAACAAAACTGTCGACTTACCTGTTGTTTGGAAATGACCTGCGGTACAGCGAAAATGGACCAGATGATATTTTCTGTACAAGGGGGTGTGGTCAGACTGCCCAGATATCGATAGTACGGCAGGCCCGGAGGGGGAAAAAGTTGACTGATGTTGAATAGCGGACCTCTGTACTCAGCTCCTGGTTGAGACAAAGTATACACTACAGGTCAATCAATTAATCAATCACTCGATTAATCAATCACTCGCTCACTAAATCAAACAATCTGTCTGTCTGTCTGTCTGTTCTATCTATCTATCTATCTATCTATCTATCTATCTATCTATCTATCTATCTATCTATCTATCTATCTATCTATCTATCTATCTATCTATCTATCTATCTATCTATCTATCTATCTATCTATCTATCTATCTATCTAATCAATCTGGCTATCTGTTTGTATGTTGAAACGTCTGATTGTATATCTGTCAATTGGTATGTCTGCTGATGTTTATCGTACACAATTTAAAATATAGCACTTTTGTTGTTAGTATTGATGATGAAGCAGAGTACTAATGAGATCAAAAAGTTTTAAGTGTCCAAGAAATGGACTAAAGGGAATCGTCTAATACTTCAGTAATATTTTATACAAAAATGTTCACAGTAAAACCAGTGCAGTTACTGGTTCATACAAGAATGTAGAAATAGTACAGAGACTAAAAAAAGAAATGGAAGGATGAAGACGATATGTATATATGACAACGGAGTTTTGAAAATTTTGTCACATCTTTGATGAATGGGCCACAAGGTGAAAAAAAAAAGTGTTTTGATGAATGACTTGGACCAGCTCTTTGTTCTCAGATTGTTGTGAGTGTTGAGTGGGAAGAGGGGGGTGGGGAGAGGGGGGTGGTAGTGAAAGTCATGGGTTATAGGTCGTTGCTACAGACACATGTCGTCTTACTGGGGGTCAGGCCAGAGGAATGGTTAGTATGCGTGTGTTTATGTGTGTGTGTGTGTGCGTCACTGTGTATGTAAGTGTGTGTGTGTATGTGCGCATTGTGTATGTAGGATGGATTTTGTGATATTTATGTGTGTGTGTGTGTGCGGTGTGTGTGCATGAGGTGTATCCTCATCATACCCATATTAACAGTATTGATGTCCCCCCCCCGCCTCTGAGCAAACCAGTGTGCTGCTCCCCACCCCCCCCCAAGCTAACAAATGTGCTGCTCCCAACTCCGGGCAAATCAGTTTGCTGCTCCCCACCCCGGACAAATCAATGTGAAGCTCCCCACCCCAGGGAAAAATGAGCTACTCCCCACCACCGAGCTAACAAGTGTGCTGCTCCCAACCCCGGGCAAATCAGTTTGCTGCTTCCCCACCCCGGACAAATCAATGTGCTGCTCCCAACCAACGGGCAAATCAGTTTGATTCTACCAACCCCCTGGCCAACCAGTGTGTTGCTCCTCACCCCAGGCTAACATGTGTGCTGCTCCCCACCCCCAAGCTAACCAGTGTCTAATCATTTTGCTGCTCTCAACCCCCGGAAAATTCATTTAGCTGCTCCCAACCTTGTGCAAATCAGTTTGCTGCTCCCCATCCCCGGGCTAACCAGTGTGTTGGGGCCCTAATTTTAAACCTAATAAAAAAAATCTCTTTGTAAAAAAAAATTATTAGCACCAGGGAGGTCTTTAAACTCGCGGGGTTCCGGGCAGGTGCCCCATTTGGGCAACACATTTAGATGGCCCTAGTGTATAGGTGATTTGGTGTAGAAATAATGCACGTCTTATTTGGTAGATTAAAACTTTATTGGGTATCGAAGATTAATGCGCTTCAGTTCCTATTTAATTTCAAATACTTATATTTTAAGATAGGTTGGACCTTCTATGTGAAAGTTGTAATCTTGGTGAATATCATTTCTAAGTATCATGGATATCTTCTCTAAGTATCATGAATCTTTTGCAAGTATCATGGATCTTCTGTAAGTATCACGGATATCTCCTCTAAGTATCATGGATATCTTCTCTAGGTATCATGGATATTTTCTTTAATTATCATGGATATCTTCGCTAAGTATCATGGATATCTTCTCTAAGTATCACGGATATCTCCTCTAAGTATCATGGATATCTTCTCTAAGTATCATGGATATCTTCTCTAGGTATCATGGATATTTTCTCTAATTATCATGGATATCTTCTCTAAGTATCATGGATATCTTCTCTAAGTATCATGGATATCTTCTCTAAGTATCATGAATATCTTCTCTAGGTATCATGGATATTTTCTCTAATTATCATGGATATCTTCTCTAAGTATCATGGATATCTTCTCTAAGTATCATGGATATCTTCTTTAAGTATCATGGATATCTTCTCTAGGTATCATGGATATCTTCGCTAAGTATCATGGATATCTTCGCTAAGTATCATACATTAAAAAAAAATATAAATTCTTTTCCTGCCAATAATCGACGTAGTGAATGACACATTAGTAACCAGGGGTCGTTCATACGGACAGCCGTACTAGGTGTCTTCCCAGGGGCCTTCGTTGCTTAGGGGGCCCCTCCCTCTTCGGGCTTTTATTTTGTCGTTAACTAAAATTGTTGACATGAAACACCTCACAGAAGGGAAGGGGGGTCAGAAGGGGAGGAGGTCAGAAATGTAATTTTTGCAAGAGCCTCTCTCCTCCCCAAATAACTTTGCATGGGAGTGCCAAATAGTTCCATGACTTAGATCCCTGGGAATGTACTTTTGTCAAGGACCCCAAAATGTAAGAAAGGCCCTGGAGGTAAGGTACATCGTTCTTTAATAATAATAAAAAAAATCCACAATTTACTTTATACCTGGTGTCTGTATATTTTTCAAACTATCAACACAAAAGTCCAAACCCAGATTGTGAGTCTAAAAAAAAAAAAATCAATAAGGGCATAATAAATAAAAACTATGACAACATTTCCTGTCAATGTTCTAGTCAGAAACTGAAATGATACATTGAAACACATTCTGAATATTTAAAAATTTCATTTACATGCCGGAAGTGGCGAATCGTAGAGTTAAAGAGATAAGTCTAATTATAGTAATCGTGTAGTTTGTTTTAAATGCAAAAAAAGGCTTGGTTTACCGTATGGTCACTTTACCTCGGACACTTCAAAGAAAATAGCCACTGTGTGGACGCCATTGTTCTGGCCTTCAGCCTCTTGGAGGCTTTCGTAATCACTGTTATAGGCAACTAGGTGCATCTGGAGTAATTTAGAATAGAAGTAAACAGGTTACTTCATACACGTGACTTACTTTGACGAAAATAAAAAGATAAGCTCAAGTAATCTATATAGGGGACGAAAGGGTCGTGTGGTAAAGCGCTCAAGTGTCAACTTGAAGGTCCCTGGTTCGATCTCCCGTGGTGCCTTCATGGCCATCGCACTATCGGTTATGGTGGGGATAACAGAAGGGCACAATAATAACCGTCCCATTAGTGGTTTATAGGATCTAAGAGATTTCATCTCATCGTCACAACACTATCAGGGACTTCACTCTCTAATCTCTACACTATCGGCTAAGGTTGGGATGAAAGGGGGGGGGGGGGCATCAAAATCTTCCCATTACTGGGTTATAGGATCTAAGATGATAAACATCACATCCTTACAGGGACTTCACACACACACACACACACACACACACACACACACATACACACACACACACACACACACACACACGACTCCCTGTAATACCTCCAAAGGAAAGGAATGACCGTCCAGCAAATGTTCTGATCCGCTGTAATCTGTCCTGCCCCAGTGGAAATGTATGCCAGACAGAATGAACTTCCCTGGCAGGTCGTCGCATACAATGTAGATGTTCTTATGTAGTGGTTTCATGGTGGCTGTAACGGAAAGATAAACATTACACGTTAAACTGTTGGTTGAATCGCGAAACTAAGGGGAATAATCCATAATTTATTGTTGAGAAAAAAAAGAAACTGAAGGTTTCTTTCCCTTGACGGCTAGTTGGTTTTTTAGAGCATTTTCGAAAAAAAATGCTCTATTGTCCCCGTTTTGTCTGTCTGTCTGTCTGTCCGTCCGTCCGTCCGTCATCACCCTAGATCTCAACAACCATAAGTCCTAGACCCATGATGTATATATCATTTTGTAGGTCTTGGCCTGCCAAGAAATGACTTTTTTCCATTTCGCGATCTGACCTCTCAGGGCCGTAAAAGGGGCCTTATAAAGTACCGTTTTTTACTATATAAGCTATATTAATAATGGACCGCCCTATATCTCAGCAACCATAAGTCCTAGACCCATGATGTATATATCATTGTGTAGGTCTTGGCCTGCCAAGTGTACATCAAAAGTCCATTTCGCGATTTGACCTCTCAGGGCCAAAACATAAGAGTTTGTTATGTACCGTTTTGCTTATATTTTAAATATAAATAATAAAAGCTAATCAAAGGGGCGTAATCATTATTTATTTTTGTAACAGTTATTCAACATGACTTACTTCCCGTACTTTATATAAAACAACAATTGACGGAGTTTTCGGACGATTAAATGACTACAATTTAGAATGTTTCAATTATGAGTCCTATTTCAGTGACCACAAACCACTTGTAGTTAGATTTACGAGAAAATAATTTTGTTTTTAAACATAAAGAAACGTCCTTTTAATATCTTTTTTTCAGATATATGCATTACACAATTGAATTTATAAACATTTCCAAAATTTACAAATATTTACTGAAAGATAACAAACGTACTGATACATAACATGAAAATGCGCTAACACGTTCTGTGTCCAGAATGGAACAGGCTTAATTGCTTGTTTTTATCAAACAGACTTACAAATTTAATTTTAGAACGCATGAGTGTCGGTGGGGATTGGGTGGATGGGTGGGGGGGGGTCGGTTTTAAGGTGTATCAAATATTAAATTACATACATTAAGAATTTTTTCTTTGAAGAACGGGCGAGTATATGCTTATAATAATGCTTTTTATAATGAGTTATAGCTACGTATTTTTTCTCAATACTTTTTCGCGTTGTATTTATTATATGTAAACTGTCCGTAAACGACAAACTATCAAGTGATACATTGTTATTTTATTAATCGACCGACTGTCTTTCTGTTTTTACGTCCATATGTCTATGTCTTTCTCTCAGTCTGTCTGGAGTCTGCCTGTAGGTCTGGGTCTGTCTGTCGGTCTGCCTGTAGGTCTGTAATTCCGGCTGTCATTATATATACATTTTATTCTTTTATTTACACAGAAAAGTATTTTTTTTTTGGCCTGTAGATAAATATTTTGTCGGCTTCAAATATACTGACCTGTGAAACCGTCATTACTGAAAGTTACACTGGACAGTCCACTGTAGTCCATCGATGTCATCACTATAGGAGCCATGGGTCTGTACTGGAAGTGTGAGTAACTCAAGTCAATGGGGGACTGAAACCTGTGTCCACAGTTGGGAAACGCCCAGTGCCATCCCATTGGTCCAACTGTCGATAATATGAAACTATTGGTCAATACTGGTCAATAGTGGTCACTTGTCAGGACGTTTTATTTGCCTAGTTTCTTTTAAAATTCAGATATATCTGACATTAAACTTAAACGAAACAAATAAATTGTTGAAGTAAATTTTACAAGATTATAATTATTACTAGTATAAACTATGAATATCTAATTATCATATTTTTGTGCAGATCAAATTGTTTACAAAAATTCACTAAAATTATTTTACAAAGAAAAAGGTTAATACAATTAAAACAATTAAAAAAAATAATCTTTCAAATCACTACTTGTCCCAAGAGACATGACCCATTGTTAGGCCACGGCCAGAGGCTGATTTAACGAAGGGCGTTCCGGTGGCACGCACTGGGCCCTCCCTCCACCATGGGGGCCCTGCAAAACACCACATTTTAACTTGGATTCTTATGTCCCATGTCTCTTTTTATGTAGAGGCCCAAATGTATCTTCTAAACCGATCCGCAATCCGCCCCTGGCCTTCAGTCTGGCCGTGTCTTCAGAATATTTTCCACATGTCTATCTCTGCGGCCATTGTATAGATAAAAATCACACTAATTTTACCTTTGCTCGATCCTGTTGTGTCATCGTAGCTCCACAGATTCAGTCTTTGACTCGATTTGCCTGAAACATGGCACGGCAGTGGTAGAGATATTCAACACATCAAATACATTGAAATTCAAAGAGACACGTGCAATTAGTGTGGCAGATGGCATAAATACATGTTCCATAGATATAGTAGATATCAAATTGGCATACAAATACATATTCACAGCAAATATCTTATTGGTATAAATAGGCATGTTAAAATATCTAATAAAATATTAGCGATTTGGGTTCTGCGTTAAATCGAAAGTAAAGAATTAATACAACAGTATTCCAGTTTAAAATACAATGCTGAAATAATCGTATCTGCCCGAAACAAAAAAAAAATAACCTAGCCTACCGATCAAGCCTAAGGGGACATAACTATATGCAAAGGTTTTGCAAGGGTACACTAGTATATATAATAGATGTCAAGCTGACATGCAAACACATAGATTTAGCAGAACTATTGCCATACAGATATATGTAATCAGAGCGGTTTTTTAGTTTTTGGGCTCAGAGACTTTGAGCTATGTGGGAGGGGGGGTGTTGTTGCCTCCTCCATAGCTTCAGATATGGTTTGAATTTCTACACTAATGGACCCTTTGGTAGTGGAGGTCCTCGTTATTCGTATAGTCACCCTATCGATATGAACGCCTCTGCATTGTTAATAGGTGCAGCAGATGTTACACAATCATTTCTTACTATTACGTAGGGCAACTTCATTTCAACACGTACAAGTGAAGGTAACATAGTACCTAGTCCAGTAGAAGATGACATATGCAGGTGAGGTTGTGCTGAGCTAGAAACTCTATGTTCTGTCAGTCGTCTTGGATCTCTTTGACTAAAAATTCTTGGAGGCAATCTGAACTTTTCTGGAACTTTGCAATTCAGTGGGGGGAAAAATGAAATAAATAAGAAATGAAACATCTTCTACTGGTCCATTCTACTCATATCAATTACTATGTATTCTCTCACCTTGGTACATTCTACTCATATCAATTACTATGTATTCTCTCACCTTGGTACATTCTACTCATATCAATTACTATGTATTCTCTCACCTTGGTACATTCTACTCATATCGATTACTATGCATTCTCTCACCTTGGTACATTCTACTCATATCGATTACTATGTATTCTCTCATCTTGGTACATTCTACTCATATCGATTACTATGTATGCTCTCACCTTGGTACATTCTACTCATATCGATTACTATGTATTCTCTCACCTTGGTACATTCTACTCTTATCAAGATGTACAGGAAGTGCCTTCCTTTGAACTACACGGAAAATATTTGAGACCCCGCGATAGAAATCTACGGCACCATTTCTTGCGGAGAATCTCTGAAATAAAAAAAGGCACACTGTGAAATATGTTATTAGCAATTGAGTGTAAATGATTTCTTCCTGAATTAACGTTAACAATAATTATTGAAGATTAAATTGATATGATCCTTCAATCATACGTTCTAAGAATGACAAACAGGTGATTTTAGATTTTAGATAAAGCCTGACATCTATCTATCTATCTATCTATCTATCTATCTATCTATCTATCTATCTATCTATCTATCTATCTATCTATCTATCTATCTATCTATCTATCTATCTATCTATCTATCTATCTATCTATCTATCTATCTATCTATCTATCTATCTATCTATCTATCTATCTATCTATCTATCTATCTATCTATCTATCTACCTACCTACCTACCTACCTACCTACCTACCTACCTACCTACCTACCTACCTACCTACCTACCTACCTACCTACCTACCTACCTACCTACCTATCTATCTATCTATCTATCTATCTATCTATCTATCTATCTATCTATCTATCTATCTATCTATCTATCTATCTATCTATCTATCTATCTATCTATCTATCTATCTATCTATCTATCTATCTATCTATCTATCTATCTATCTATCTATCTATATTCTGTCACCACGGACATTACTTTTGATATTGAAAGACCTAACGTATACACACGCCGTCCGCTCCCCCCTACCTCTCCCCAACATACCAAACTGACTGAAGTCCCGGACACCAATCTTCTGTACTGCGGCTGATTCCTGACCTCATGACCTCCGACTGTAGCATCATGAAATGTTCCACTCCGGCCATGAATTGGATCTGTAAACAATAAAACATAACTGCTACTTTTAAGCTACAATAAATTCTTTTAAAGAATCGAATCATAGTTTTTAAAATCAAATTTGTTACATATGTTATAATACAACTATCAAGACTCAAAGGGATTTGAAATATGATAGAGTTATAAACAATCCATTTTATTTAAAGAAAAAAATCACATACCAACAACACAAGCATTTACTGTTATTAAAAAATTATAAGATTATTTTTTTAAGCCCAGCAATGATTTTTGAAATATTGGCCTAAACATACAATATTTTAACTGTTCAAAAATTTTTACAAAAGAAAAAAAAAGGTCTAATGAACTGTTGGGGTTATCTTTATTTTCTGAATGATAACACAAGCTGCATTCATTTTTATAAACATGCAATACGTTTCGATTTCTGTGATTGGGTTTGAGGGCTGTTGTAACTTCCTGTTGTACCTATTCGAATTTAGTGTTAAGTCTCAAAGTTGGCACGTAAGATACCATTCAATATCATAAGAATCCTACAATATATATCAAATGACATCCTATAACATCATAAGACATCATATACCATCATATGACATCATATACCATCATACGACCATCATAAGACATCGTATATCATCAAAGGACATCCTATAACATCAAATGACATTCTATAACATCATAATACATCATATGACATCAAATGACATTCTATAACATCATAAGACATCATATAACATCAAATGACATCCGATAACATCATAAGACATCATATACCATCATAACACATCCTAGTATGTGCTCAGTACCAACGCATCTCCCACCCCTTCTCTCCATAGCCTGTTTATTCTACACCTACTCTAGTCTGACTAGTTGTTTAGTTGTTACCCATGTAAGTTATGGGGGCTGGGCAGGCTGTGTTCAACGAACTCAGCAATCTGTCAAAGTTAAACTAGGACAATGTTTTCTCTATCGATCTCTCCCTTTTAAGCCCTCACCCTAATCTCATACATCGGCCCTGATACAGCCCAGAACAATGACGTGCTAATCGTGGACTAAACCCCCTTCACACCCAACCTCAATCTTTGAAGAAAAAAAAAAACGAAACTATAACAGTAAAAAAAAATAAAACGTGTTTTATTGCCTGGTTTAACTAGATTAATACAAACAAGTTTCTTATGCATCATTTCATACATAAGAGTAGCACTTAAAAATGGGCTTAACAGAAATTATTTTTTTTTAAAATTGAAAATCTTTGTGGTGAATACTTCTCGTAATATATATATATATATATATATATATATATATATATATATATATATATATATATATATATATATATACTAGCTGTACCCTGCAAAGCTTTGCAAAGTGTTATATCCCCTTAGGCTTGATCGGTAGGCTAGGTTATTTTTGGTTTCGGGCAGATCCGATTTTTTCATGATTGTTTTTTAAACTGGAATACTGTTGTATTAATTCTTTACTTTCGATTTAACGCAGAACCCAAATCGCTATTATTTTATTAGATATATGCATTTTTAAAAAAAAAAATGTTGTGATTTACATTGTAAGCCCCGCCTTCAGAAACAATATTTCTCTCATTTGATACAACACTTAACTCATAGATTTCATTTTATATTTACAAACTTATGGATACATATATTTGCATCATACAAAGTTCTCCAGTGACCTGGGACAATGCAAACGTACACACACACACATATCATAGATAACGAACAGATGCAGGTGTACACATCTCATAGGAAAACATGTCTGTTGTATCAATCTATACTGTCATAACCATCCGTTATGTTTGTCGGGAGTAGTTTTTTTTTTAAACCTCTTCTCTGTCAGCGTATCGGTGTGAATACATCACGAGGAAATAAAAGTGAACACCTTCACGACTTATATTAACTGTGTGAGAAAATGTAATGCACTGAGCGCTCAGTACTTACAAATATACTTATATATCCACTCATGGAGTTCACATGCATACAATTGTATGTACATACTAACATGCTGAACCGTTCATATGTATTGTTTTGGGGGGGGGGGGCTAGTCAGACAGTAAACGATTTCAGGGGGGCCCTATGCAGACAGATGACAAGGTTTAAGGGGCCATAGGAAACAAAAAAACACCTGTAAGGGCATCCAGGTGAGTAATCATTAGTCTAACTATTTTTATAAAGTATCAGCCACACAGTTTCGTAATGATTAATGGCGTTTTATTTTTGATGTCATCACATTTGTACTGGCAGGTTGTCCTCACATTTGTACTGGCAGGTTGTTTCTGGGTATTGAACCATCGAAAGGTGAGCTCTCTCTCTCTCTCTCTTCTCTCTCTCTCTCTCTCCCCCCACTCCCCCGGTATGAAATACTATAAACTTGTTTGTGTGTATGTTTGTATGTTTGTCTTACATAGTGTAAATAAATACATAAATAAAATCAATACATTTTAAAAGTTGATTTTCGAATAACACACACACACACACAAACACACACACACATACACTATCTCTCACACACGCACTTTCTCTCTCACTCTCTCACTCTCTCATTAATTCTAATCTCTCTTCCACTCTCTCTCTCTCTCCCCCTCTCTCTCTCCCCCCCCCTCTCTCTCTCTCTCTCGCTCTTTATCTCACACACATACACAGATGATGATTTATAACGCTTCGAGCGTGACCAACTCTCGTTAAGATTTTTAGGCCCCGGGGTAATGAACGGACCGCCCTCCTTTCCCCAAGTCTGCCCCACGCGCCATTGAGGTGTGGGTGGGGGGAGGGCTTGGGGGGAAGCGGTGATCGATTTCGCTTACGGGATCAAGAAATTTTCTGACCACGTAGACTTCACCTACCCAAGTGGAATAAGTCACAGACACCAACAGTCACTAACAGGCAGAGAAGTATAGCTACTACCATGGCGCAGATGTGTGTCCAGTCAATGCCACCAGCCGCCACGTGGATCACAGTGAGACATCGGGTACCTCTCTCTCACACACACACAGAGGTCAGCAGCGAGGTATCTCTGAAACATTTAAGTCATGGTGGAGGGTGGGGGGATTTAGAAATGTAACAAGAGCTCTCAAACTATATATTGTTTTATGGTCTGCTCCGTCACGTATTTATATTATATATATATATATATATATATATATATATATATATATATATATATATATATATATATATATATATATTAGCTGCACCCTGCAAAAACCTTTGCATAGAGTTATATCCCCTTAGGCGATCGGTAAGCTAGGTTATTTTTGGTTTCGGGTAGATCCGATTTTGTCAGGATTGTATTTTAAACTGGAATACTGTTGTATTAATTCTTCGCTTTCAATTTAACACAGAAAACACATCACTATTATTTATATAGATTCTAACACAGTTTAATAAAAAAGGGAATAGTATTATTCTTGCATATATTTAATGAAAATACATGTATCAGAAAGGTAATCTTCTGCTGACGTCATGCATCGGTAATTGCTACTTAATTGCGCAGCACTTAAGAGAAACTTTTTTTATAGTAACAGTGCATATATAAATAAATATGTATGTAGTCTAGTATGCACTATATATATATATATATATATATATATATATATATATATATATATATATATATATATATGTAATTTGCATGATTATTTTAGAAATGAATATATTTTTTGTTACGGATAAATTCCAGTTTTAAAGAAATAATTGTTAATGTCTCATTAAAATGTACTTACCTTTTGCAACAGTGGCTGGTCAGTTGGTCAGCCAATAACCCCCAATGGTCTAAAGGATATTGCTGATATTTGAAATTTACCTTTTTCTTTGTAGAGCCGAGGGGAAAAAAATCTTTGTTCAATTAAAAGGTAAATTAACGAATGGGATAAATGAGTATTTACAATGCAATTGCTGTGTAGTTGGAGTGAGGTCTGTGCGCGCGAGCGTGTATTTGTGTGTGTGTTGGCTTACGATGACATCATCATTCTCATTATAATGACTATACAGGTCTAGCGGGCTTATCACCCTTGATCAGAATAATACAGGTACAGGGTTTGAAGCCACACTGACTCCAGTCACACACTTCCTCTGTTGTGCCTGCCTTCACCAATGCACAATATAGTTTCGAACGTTATGAGGGTGTGGATAGGGCACTTCTCAAACTGTCCACAATAGTGGCTCTAGCACCAATAGGTAAACAGCTCACCCACATGCACTTGTGTGTGAAGCTCCTGAAAGGATGAGATGAAATCTCTTAGATCCTATAAACGACTAATGGGACGGTCTTTTTGGTGTCCTTCTTTCATCCCCCACCATAGCCGATAATGCAATGGCCATGGAGGCACCACGGGAAACATAGCGGGGCCTTAAGCCTTGAACTGAAATATCCATCGGTCCTCACCGGAGATCGAACTCTCAGGTCGACAGTCGAGCGCTTTACCACACGACCGCCAGTTAAAAAAAACCCACCCACCTAAATGGGATTTTTTTTTTTAGGTTTTGTAGTGCCCTTCTTTCATCTTCACCACAGCCAAGACCTGAAACATTTCCTCGGTCCTCACCGGAGATCGAACCAGGTACCTTCAGGTCGACAGTCGAGAGCTTTACCGCACTACTATCCGTCCCTGCACACATTCTCTTGTAACACGTGACAATCTGTGAGATTCACATTCAATAGTCCACGATAAAAAGAGAAAAAGCAAAACGTCCAATATCACAGCCATCCACATCTCTTTGCAAAATCTCACTCGTCTGATAGAGTCTTCAGATAGATGCAAAGTATCACTCGTGTCACAGAATCTTCAGATAGATGCAAAATCTCACTCGCGTCACAGAATCTTCAGATAGATGCAAAATCTCACTCGCGTCACATAATCTTCAGATAGATGCAAAATCTGACTCGCGTCACAGAATCTTCAGATAGATGCAAAGTATCACTCGTGTCACAGAATCTTCAGATAGATGCAAAATCTGACTCGCGTCACAGAATCTTCAGATAGATGCAAAGTATCACTCGTGTCACAGAATCTTCAGATAGATGCAAAGTATCACTCGTGTCACAGAATCTTCAGATAGATGCAAAATCTCACTCGTGTCACAGAATCTTCAGATAGATGCAAAATCTCACTCGTGTCACAGAATCTTCAGATAGATGCAAAATCTCACTCGCGTCACATAATCTTCAGATAGATGCAAAATCTGACTCGCGTCACAGAATCTTCAGATAGATGCAAAGTATCACTCGTGTCACAGAATCTTCAGATAGATGCAAAGTATCACTCGCGTCACATAATCTTCAGATAGATGCAAAATCTGACTCGCGTCACAGAATCTTCAGATAGATGCAAAATCTCACTCGTGTCACAGAATCTTCAGATAGATGCAAAATCTCACTCGTGTCACAGAATCTTCAGATAGATGCAAAATCTCACTCGCGTCACATAATCTTCAGATAGATGCAAAATCTGACTCGCGTCACAGAATCTTCAGATAGATGCAAAGTATCACTCGTGTCACAGAATCTTCAGATAGATGCAAAGTATCACTCGTGTCACAGAATCTTCAGATAGATGCAAAGTATCACTCGTGTCACAGAATCTTCAGATAGATGCAAAATCTCACTCGTGTCACAGAATCTTCAGATAGATGCAAAATCTCACTCGTGTCACAGAATCTTCAGATAGATGCAAAATCTCACTCGCGTCACATAATCTTCAGATAGATGCAAAATCTGACTCGCGTCACAGAATCTTCAGATAGATGCAAAGTATCACTCGTGTCACAGAATCTTCAGATAGATGCAAAGTATCACTCGCGTCACATAATCTTCAGATAGATGCAAAATCTGACTCGCGTCACAGAATCTTCAGATAGATGCAAAGTATCACTCGTGTCACAGAATCTTCAGATAGATGCAAAGTATCACTCGTGTCACAGAATCTTCAGATAGATGCAAAATCTCACTCGTGTCACAGAATCTTCAGATAAATGCAAAATCTCACTCGTGTCACAGAATCTTCAGATAGATGCAAAATCTCACTCGTGTCACAGAATCTTCAGATAGATGCAAAGTATCACTCGTGTCACAGAATCTTCAGATATATGGATCATTTCATAAATTATAGGCCAGTGAGAAATGGTTGAACAAATCTTGAACAAATCTTGATCAAATCTTGAACAAATCTTGAACAAATCTTGAAGCGATATGCCTCGTCTCATCACCACCCCACCCACACTCCCTGCTCTAGTTTTTCTTAAAGCGCCATTTCTTCTGATAGGCTAATGATGCTGTAGTAACACGTCGAAATAAACTAAAAAAAAATCATACTGCTTAACACATTCAAATATGAAAAAAAAGAATTCTAACCAAAATTTTAACTTTCCCTATAAAGAAATAAAAAATAAGTTTTCTGAAAGAAAGATACAATTCATTTTTTTTTCTTATGAGTTTATATTTTTAATACATTTCCACAACAGCTTGACGTCTGATTTGCAAAAGGTGGCGCGAGATTTGACCGTAAACTAGGTCAACATTGCAAAGGTTTGAATTGCATGTCAATCACGCAGACGACTTCGAAGAGAAGTTTTATAAAGTCCCCAAGTGGCGTTTCCATGGTAACCCTAGATGGCGAGGGCAGGATTTTTTCAGAAACACCGCCCAGCTAGTTTTTTTCTTTATGCATACGTTTGATTTTGACTAGGAACGGACTTACTCGGGGTTTGGTGGCCTGTGTGAGAACCCACCGTATGTAGAGTACGCTGGGATAAGATCATATGTTCATATGTGCGGACGCCTGGACAAGGGCGTATGTTCATATTGCGGACGCCTGGACAAGGGCGTATGTTCATATTGCGGACGCCTGGACAAGGGCGTATGTTCATATTGCGGACGCCTGGACAAGGGCGTATGTTCATATTGCGGACGCCTGGACAAGGGCGTATGTTAATATGTGAGGTACGCCTGGACGCTGGCGTATGTTCATATATGGGGTACGCCGGGACAAGGGCGTATGTTCATATGTGGGGTACGCCGGGACAAGGGCGTATGTTAATATGTGGGGTACGCCGGGACAAGGGCGTATGTTAATATGTGGGGTACGCCGGGACAAGGGCGTATGTTTCATATTTGGGGTATGCTGGGACAAGGGCGTATGTTCATATGTGGGGTACGCCGGGACAAGGGCGTATGTTAATATGTGGGGTACGCCGGGACAAGGGCGTATGTTAATATGTGGGGTACGCCGGGACAAGGGCGTATGTTTCATATTTGGGGTATGCTGGGACAAGGGCGTATGTTCATATGTGGGGTACGCCGGGACAAGGACGTGTGTCCAGCATACGTGGGGTTGAGAGTTTGGACTATTTACTGGAAGGTATGATATGAATCTTATCAAGCGTGTGTGTGTGTGGGGGGTGTGTGGTGTGTCTATAGTGATTGCCACAGTCGAAACTGTTTTAATTGACATCTTTTTTTCTGCTGACTGGAAAACCTAAAGGAATAAAATAAAAAATAAAAGAATCAAATTTTCTTTTTTGTATCAAGTGAACTGAATGATTTCAAACTAAACAAGTCTCCCATTACTCTTTACTTCCGCTTTCGTTCATCGAGTCATGACACACGTCTCACGTCAACTTCCAGTCAGATGTTTTAGACAGTCAGGAAACTAGACCGGGGGAAAAAAGTGTTTTTGTTTTATCGAATTCATCAGATCGGCAAGATTTTTTTTCTGTGACACACCAGAGACACACAGACAGAATGTGTGACATGTTCTGTTTCTAAATTTATGGCGATTCAGGAATTTTCTGTATTTTTTTTTTACTTTTTACCCATCTTCCAAATGCTCCCCCCCCCCCCGTCCCTCCCCGACCGCAGTCTTTGTTACTTAGGACCTTTATGTACTACTTACTTCAAATGTCTTCATACTTGTTACAAAGTTAAAGATTTTGTTTATTAGAAAAACTAAAACATCACAAGAGTTTGAAATTCACGAAGCAAAGCATAAACTGTGAAACATTAACAGTTAAACATAAACAGTAAAACATAAACAGACAAACATAACCAGTAAAACATAAACATTAAAACATGTAAACATAAAACTAAACACATTTCCAAGATTCTTGCTGTGAATGTAATAAAAACATATTTTCGCCACTAATATTGAAGTAAATAATTCATCAAATTATCAGCTGCCAACTTTTTAAAAATTTTACATCATGGGACGAGATATTAATTTCCATTGAAAAAAGAGTGACACAGGTTATATAGGTTGAGGAAGGGGGGGGGATGGGGTGGGCAGACTCGATGGCTACAAATTATAAATGGGCGTGTACACTTTCCCTGGTGGTTCTCTTTATCATTGACTCGACTGTCGACCTGAGGGTTTCCGGGTTCAATCTTCGGTGAGTACCAAGATAATATTTTAGGCCATGGTTAAAGTTCACTCCTTGTCGCCTTCATGGTCATTGCACTATCGGCTATGGTTGGTTGGTTGGGGGGGGGTGAAAGAAGGGCTCTACAAAGACCACCCCCATGATGGTTTATATGATAAACATCTCTTCGTTATAGGAATTCATATGATAAACATCTCGTCTTTATAGGAATTCATATGATAAACATCTCATCTTTATAGGAATTCATATGATAAACATCTCATCTTTATAGGAATTCAAAGATCAATGTTACCTCTAATTTTTCTGAAGGTTGATTGCGGCAAAAGTGCGCAACTTAACGATGCACTGCTAAACTAAACATTTGTGCACTCTGTTATAATGTATGCGCGCGCTCTCGGTGGTGTAGTGTTCGCATGCTCTCACGCGCACAGATAACCGGTAACACTGCCAGGAATCATTAAACTTTAAAGAGTCTCTCAAATTTACAAAAAAAAAAGGGAAAGAAATCTGCACTTTATTCAACTTGACATGAAAGGTTCCATCTCAATTCATCTATTTAAAAAAAAACAACATATTAATGAATGAACTTTTAATTTAAATTGTTTCCGAATTAAATTATGTAGTCAAATAAACAGGTCAAATAGCAATGTTGAGGTGATGTTAATGTTATGATTTATGAATTTGTTTTTTTTGGGTATAACAACGAAACTCAACAAATCCAATAGACTGAACAATCGTTTCTTAGCAGTATTTCATTTTACTGCATTTCAAACTATAGCAAGTAAAGTTTCCTTATGGACTCGTCGGAGCAGATGAAGTGTAGAATTCATCTGTTTCAATAACCTCGGCATGTGAAGGGATTGTTGTGGTCAGCACAACACCCAGCCGCCTTTATTGCCCCCAACTTAAAGTCCCATTTATAGCTGGGTGGACTTGGTACTTTCACCAGGACCTGAACAAATCCCATGATTCTCACTGAGATTCGAACCCGGGATTCCTCGCGCGACCACCCGTTACCCTTACTTCAAACTATAATGATGTACATTTTAATAATTGTTTCGTGCGAGCAAACTTTTTCCCTTCCAGTTTTTTTTTTATGCAATACATTCAATCCAACATCTAAATAGCCGTTAAACTAGATCCATTGTTATCTTTTTTTAAAAAAAAAAGTCCTTTACAAATGCACCATTGGAGGCTGCAGGCAAAGTTACATCACGTGACCTAAGGAGGCGTTATATTTGGTGAAGTAAGGCTAATTATATCTTGGTGCCCTATGCAAGCTAGAATTTGGGGGGGGGGGGGGCGGGAGGTCTAAGATAGCGGAAAAAATAGGTTAGTCCGAAAATCAGCCCCTCTCCCCCTTCCTTAGTGGTGGGGGGCACCCACTTTGTCTGCCTAACCACAACAACTATTTTTTTTTTTTAGATCCTATGTACCGTATTGATGCCATCTTTTATCTGGATATAAAAAAAAGACCAAATTTTTGTTTTCTGCCATCATGTTTTTGCGATCTTTTTTTTTACACCCCCCCCCACCCCACATGCTTTAATATTTAATTATTTTTGTTATTCATTCTTCTGCGTGTGTGTGTGTGTGTTGGGGGTTGGTGGGATTAATAGACCAATGATCGTTGAGTTGACATGTATTGGGTTAATGGCCGAGTGGGCTTGTCTTCGACACTGACGCGCCCCCCCCTCCTTTTCCCCCTCAACTCCCACACCCGGGCCTTAAAATATTTGTATCTTCCGTGGATCTCTCTCTCTCTCTCTCTCTTGTACTTGATACATTCCAGACTTCCGTAGCTTGCCCAGTCTTCCCCCGTGTCTGTCTGTCTGTCTGTTTATTCTTCTTCTTATTGATACCTCTCCACCACCTTCACCGCTCCTGATAAAAAACAATCATTCTTTATTTTAGGACACATTCGATAAGGCTGAAATGAGTGCGAGGTTTTGTGTCTGTCTGTATGTGTGTCTGTGTGTATGTGTACGTATGGGAATTCCCATTGTGAATGGATTTTCGTTTAGGGATTTTTTTTTTTTAGACAACAAGCATACAACAGCGGCTTTCAACCTTTTTCGAGACTGTACCCAGTGGCGTACCGGGGGGGGGGCGGTGGGTGCGGTCCGCACCGGGCGGCACTTTTTATTACTTTTTAAGGGGGGGGGGGCGGCAAAAATGTATAGATTAAATTGAAATACCTAAATGAGAGGGCGGCAAAATCGTCTTCCGCTCTAGGCGGCCGATACCCACGCTACGCCGCTGACTGTACCCCAAATGTGGGTTTGAAATTGTGTCCACGTATACCCCTCGCCCGTAGGTTCGTGAATAAATGTGCATATATTTATAAGGGAATGTGATCACTTTTCTAATTCGATAATTGGGCACATTGGTCTGGCGATTAGTCATGCAGCTTACTGGCGACATTCTTCAAAGTTTTGGTTCTTTATTACGAATTTTATGAGTCGCAGCTTCCCCCCCCCCGGCATAACCATTACCGCCCCCCCCCTTGGGGTGAGGGTACCATCCGTTGAGAGCCGCGGGTGTAAAAGACATTGATGGTAGCCATTGGGTGTGTGTGTGGGGGGGGGGAGGGGCCAGAGCAGGTCCAGTAGCCCGACACATTTTAGTTTAAGAATGTCAGCACTGTACAGAACACAACACACATGTATCATGTTTGAGACTTTAGATAATATGTCGTGTGAAGTATGGATTAGAACTGTCGCGGTTACCAATGGGGTTTGGAAAGGGGGGGTGGGGGGTGGGGAGAAGCTAGGGGGAAGGTGTACTTTTGACGCTAGACATCAGTAATTTATGGCTGTTTGGCTGATTCTGTACTGAAAGTTTAACTGATTTAAACAGAAAATGACATGAACAGTGTAAAAAGTAAAGCTCCATTAAGCGCTGATCGGTGTCAGGTGAAGTGTAGAATTCATCTCTTGCAGTAGCCACGGAATATTGAGGGGATTGTGTGGCTAGCACAAAGCCCAGCCACCCTTAGTTCCCCAACTTAAGAGTCGGGCACCCCATTTAAAGTTGGTTGGTCTTGAGGACTTTCACCAGGACCTGCGAAAAATAGCAGATACCTGACTTTTGTTAGGAAAAGAAAAGGTGTGTTATCCAAATAGTTCCAGAACAATTTATTTAGCCGGGAACAAGTGACGGATTGAAACCAACCTCACCAGACTTAAAGAATCAAAATATCTCAATTTTTTTTTCAAATAAGGATGTACTATTGGACTATACACAACTTAGTATTTAAAAAAAAACAACTAAAATAAACAATGAAGTCAACAAGTGCAAACCAAATATTTTAGGTTTTATTCGTTTATTTAAAAAAAAAAGAAATATGCAACCGGAAATGAACAATCCAACACAGTAAACTAATCAATCAGATCAATCAATGGATAGTTGGTCAATAAAATGAATCACAGATTTAAAAAGAAATAAAAAAAAAAAAAAAAGAAAAGTTGAAAAAACAGAGGCGTACCCAGGGGTTGCGGGAAGGGAGGTGGTACGGATTCGAAAGTCCCCCCCCCCGGGCCACAGCTTGTGGGGAGCCCCAAAACATTTTTTAACATTAAATCTCATGTCATGATGTTAAATTTCAAAATGCAGGGGCCCCCTTAAAGAGGCCAAGCCGCCACCCGGGCCCCAAAATCCCTAGGTTCAGCACTGAGAAAAAAGTATAACCTTCATGGCGCTTCTCTAAAGCAGCGGTCTTCAAACTGTGGTTTGATTTGCTCTACGGTCTCTGTGTAATTCCACGGTTATACTAGTCGGGGGGCTGTCTTATAAAAGAAACATGAGCCCCCCCCCACCAAGGATAAACTAGTGTGTGTGTGTGTGTGTTGGCCCTCCCATGACGACTACCTAATTGAATAAATATATTTACTAGCATAGTAGGCTAACCGCCCTCCTCCCTTTTCCAAGTTGACCGGGCACTTCATGGGCACCTCCTTAGCAACTCATGGGCATCTTTTTAGCACCTGCTGGGCACCTCCTTAGCACTTCCTGTGCATTTCCTGGGTACATTTGTCGTGTCTAAGATTTTGGAAGGTCTTAAGTTGTTTTATTTTATTTGTTATAATCCATGAAATAAAAAAAAAAAATGCCCAGTTGAAGGTTAAAGGTTAAAGGGGGGCGGGGGGAAAGGGCATTGAAAAATAGAAGTGGTTCTCCAACTCGTATGCTCCATGACCTACTTTGACAACCTACCCACCGTAAAACAACAACAACAACAACGACAACAACAACAACAGCGAATACTATTTTTTCGCAAGCCACCAACAAAGTAAAACTACCGTTAAATAACGTTCTTACGTTCTATTTATAGATTTACTTTTTTACTTTATATATATGTTCGCAAATGTATAGTTTTGAAATAGAGTTTTCCGATTTTTTTACATTTTTTTTTAAAATTAAAACTTTGGCGCGACACACCCGAAGTTTTACGTCTGCAACCCAGAAGTGGGTCTCAGCTCACACTTTGGGAACCGCTGCTATAGAGAGACCCACGTCATGAATACCATTTCACCTGAAGATAAAATTGTAACATTTATGATGATATGTAAGAATTTTCTAAAATGACATTTGTAAATGCATGCCATTTTTTTTGAGTTCTAGATAATTTCTATAAGATTTCAATCTTCAATTTCTACTGAACACACAATACGATTAAACTTTTTTTAAATTGCAAAAAAAGTAATAAAAAAAAATCTTCATAAACCTATTCAGTATTTGCTTTGCTGACTTCTAATCTAATAAGAAACATTTGCTAACACATTACTTATTTATATATCTATGTAGAAAAGCAAATACATAGTTTATCAGTTGAATAAATTGCATCAGCATATTTACACTGTCTTAAATAAGACCATTTTACAAATAATGTACAATATCATAATTGAGATGTCAGTTCATATGCAAACTTTCAAACCAAGACATTTATGTAAAAATAACAAACAAACATCATTTGATATCTGACATTAGTTCAATCAATGTAAACTGCCTAAAACCAGACACTCAATCAATGATTGGTTATCAGAAGAACAACTCAGCTGGGTGGATATTCCCGATCGTAATATGGCGATATCACAAATTTACCGATTCCTGTACAACGTCTGATAATTTATAATTTCTGATTCATTAACAATTCCCTGTTCCAATATAAAGAACTAACAAAATGTATTGGAATATTGGAGAATATGGTAAAGATTCGAACCCAATGAATCAGTTGGAATATTGGTAACCGGGTCAAATGTCTCCGACTACGATACCCGAATAAATAAATAAATATCGATATTTTCGATTTCCTATTCCCGATGTATTGTCCAAGTAGTAATAATGACGACTCAAAGTTACTTACGAAATGTGATGGAATAATGCCTAGATTGTCCTTTCTTGTGGCTGCAAAATAATAATAATTAAAACTACGGGGCTCCTTCAGAAGCGGAGGCCCTAGACAGATGCCTAATTTTCCTATTCATTAGAACGGGTCTTACGCCGCTTGATATGGGGACGGTCTGTCGGTGTATTTGTGTGTGTGTGTGTGTGTCTGGGAATTAAGTGTTTTTTTTGGGATTATGTAGGCCAGTGACCCGGGGGGGGGGGGTGGGCGTTCAGACAATTGGCTATTTAGTCCCTGATACATTTCACCACCAACATATTTGAAAGGAATTTGTACTGAATATTGGTGGTGGGGGGAGTAAGGGGGGAAGTATATAGCCATTAACAGCGGGGGGGGGGGGGGAGGGGGGGCGTTGTATAGTTTTGCCCATACATAAAGAATGGTTCTGAATAAGGCATAATTTTAGACTATACTGATATAGGTGCGTTTTAAGGAACACTAGGAAAATGTACCGGGTCCTGCCAACTATTAATGGGTTTTCTGTCTGACATAAGAGAATGGACATGTTTCCATCACATGTCGTGGACAGAGCTGTCTTAAAATTATTTAGCCCGCGCCCCCTCTCCCTCACTCCCTCCTTCTCCTCTCCCACCCAGAATAACCAAATGTTAAAAGGGCCACTGCAAAAAACCTCTCAAAATAATTGGCTAATAGCGTGACCCACTCCCACCCGCCTCCCCACCTTTACACACATGAAGCCATAGCGTGTCCTTACGTTGAGCCTTCTCTAGTAGTTTCCGCGATAAATACCACGCATTCTTGTTTTTTGTCCATCCTATATTATTCTATTTTTTTCAATAGTTTATTTTTTTTGGTATTCAAATATTTACATAATGTCTATTTCAAAGAAATATCTTCCCCTGGATCATGACACATATAATGCAGTCAGCGTATTTAAAAAAAAAATGAAACTCAATTATAAAAAAAAAAAGTTATAAAAAAAAAATTATTACTTTTTTTTTTTCAGAAATATTTGATCATAGTGCACTACATCTAAAATGTACAAAGTCTTTTTCAGTGTTTATGGGGGGGGGGGGGAGTGGGGAGATAGGTGGACATCTATGAAGAATTTTTTTTTTTTTTTTTAAGTTTCAAATATTTCTTTTTGCATTTAGATGCATTTTCTTAAAAAAAAAAAAAAAAGTAAAAAAAAATCAAAATTTCATGATGTTTGATCAGTCCCGGTACCCTGCTCCCCTTTAATCCGTTCATATCAATGGCGTTCACATTTGAATTAGTTCATGCTAATACTCCATAATGCGGCCCTCATGATAAATTTAAGAGCCTGCCGTGGCCCGCGGATCAAAGAGTTTGCCCACCTCCGAAGCCCTAATGTGCATCACATATTGCGGATGAGTTGAGCTTTGCCGGACAATGCCGGAAATAGCCGGAATATTTACATGCACACTACTTTATTTTTAAGGTCAGTGACAAAGTCAATAAATGATGCCTCAATAACAACTGGTTCTCAAATTATGAATGTTGAGGCATCCGACCCACTGTCTTGCAGAGTTTCACTTTTTGTGAAAAAAAAAAAGGTTGTTGGTATTAGGAAGTTGCATGGCAAAGGTCGCGGGTTCGCACCTCAATATCCCCAGACACCTGTATCCTTTTCCACGTTTCCTACATGGCGGTTACAGTCTCGGTACCAGCGCGCGCGCACGCACACACACTGAAATGTAAACACATTCACACACAATTAACACAATACCATCAATCTGTACATAAATAATATCAATTTGATCCGAATGGTTGTTTATTGATCACTTCACGTTGACATTTTGTTAAGTGAATATTTTAATCATAACGGATATAAACAAAATCAAAACAAAACAAAAACAAGATGATAATTTGTGTAAATGACCTATATACAATTGTTTTGTCATCTGATATTAAAACATTTACGTGTGTATGTATGTGCCTATGGATGGTTTGCGCTGTTACATTTTTAAGTCTTGGTATACAATTCATGACAGTTACCGCCGCTATGTCCGTTCTTGGGTCTTCACGGGGACCTTAGCAGAGATTTTCGGAGATATTTGAGGGTCCTAAACGAAAATATCTGTAGGGGGGGCTTCGATAGCATTTGACCCTTTGGGTGTGTGTGGGGGTCGTTAAATTGGGAGGGGGGGAGGTTTGATAGGTGGTAAGCTAGATTGTGGTGAGGCTAGATGGAGGGGAGCTAGATGGAGGGGAGCTAGATGGAGGAGATCTAGATGGAGGGGAGCTAGATGGAGGGGAGCTTGATGGAGGGGAGCTAGATAGAACGGAGCTAGATGGAGGAGAGCTAGATGGAGGGGAGCTAGATGGAGGGGAGCTTGATGGAGGGGAGCTAGATGGAGGGGAGCTAGATGGAGGAAAGCTAGATGGAGGGGAGCTAGATGGAGGGGAGCTAGATGGAGGGGAGCTAGATGGAGGGGAGCTAGATGGAGGAGAGCTTGATGGATGGGAGCTAGATGGAGGGGAGCTAGATGGAGGAGAGCTTGATGGATGGGAGCTTGATGGATGGGAGCTTGATGGATGGGAACTAGATGGAGGGGAACTAGATGGAGGAGAGCTAGATGGATAGAAGCTAGATTGAGGAGAGCTAGATGGAGGAGAGCTAGATGGATGGGAGCTAGATGGAGGAGAGCTAGATGGAGGGGAACTAGATGGAGGGGAGCTTGATGGATGGGAGCTTGATGGATGGGAACTAGATGGAGGGGAACTAGATGGAGGAGAGCTAGATGGATAGAAGCTAGATTGAGGAGAGCTAGATGGAGGAGAGCTTGATGGATGGGAGCTTGAAGGATGGGAACTAGATGGAGGGGAACTAGATGGAGGGGAGCTTGATGGATGGGAGCTTGATGGATGGGAACTAGATGGAGGGGAACTAGATGGAGGAGAGCTAGATGGATAGAAGCTAGATTGAGGAGAGCTAGATGGAGGAGAGCTAGATGGATGGGAGCTAGATGGAGGAGAGCTAGATGGAGGGGAACTAGATGGAGGGGAGCTTGATGGATGGGAACTAGATGGATGGGAACTAGATGGAGGAGAGCTAGATGGAGGAGAGCTAGATGGATGGGAGCTAGATGGAGGAGAGCTAGATGGAGGTGAGCTAGATGGAGGGGAGCTAGATGGAGGGGGGTCTAGAATGAATGAGGGGCCAGAGGGTCGCATAGTTTGACTATCTATAATCTATAATGACCGATCTAGATATGCTTGCTTCGGCTCATTTTACATGTTTTAAAATCAAATAGAAAAGTAAATTGCAATAATTTTAATTGCACAAGATTGAATCACCTAAAATCACCTTTCATTTCATCCGCTTAGAAATAATTGTGTATCCCTCCTCCAGACAAAAATACACATATGCTTTGATGTATTTTGATGTAGGCCTATATGCACAATTTTTGTGTTTTGAACCGTGTAGCTCAATCAACAAAACATTCACCAACATTAAAATGTAATATCAACATTATTCATTTCGATATTAAAGACATTTAAAAAAAAAATATTGAAAAAAAACTAAAGAAAAGTGCAAAGACAATAACCAAAGGCTGCTATTTTCTAAGGCAATATTTTGTTTGTTTGTTTGTTGTTGAAAGAATCCAGTATCTAGATTGTTTGTCTTCAATTTAATACAAACATGGGTAGTAAAGAAAAGAATTTAAAACAATAAATGCAGATGTAACTCAACAATGAAATAAAACAATCGCTGCAGAACATGTATACTGTGTCAACAATTTAGTCAATTTAACGTACATCTTCATATATAAATGCTGATTATAGCTTTACTTATATGGTGTTTATAACATTAGATGTATGCTGATTATGTTTTAGATGTATACTGTTTATATCTTTAGATTTATGCTGCTTATATGTTTAGATGTATTTTGATTATATGTTTATATGTGTGCTGTTTATATCTTTAGATGTGTGCTGATTATATGTTTGGATGTATGCTGATTATATCTTTAGAATTTTCTCGTGTTAGAATAGCTTTAATTCTTATTTAAAATAACAATAAACAAACAAAAACGAATTTCAAGGTTCATTTAGGGGCCTTAATACAAAAAGCAGTCAATGCCACCACTTGCAAATCTGTGGGCCCACTTACAGTTTTTAACAGCATGGGGGCCATACGACCAACCAAATCCTTTAACCATAAAGTCATTTTAGCCATGGGGCCCCTGACAAGGGCCCCGATTTCCTTTTCTCGTGACAATGAAGACCTGTCTGAATGTAAAACTGGCCCGTATAATTTCATCCAAAATATGTTTCAGACGAATTTCACTTCTAAATGACTACTCATTAATTTTTAAATTTTCTGTTGTTATCAAATTCTCTTGCCTTGTACAATTTCCATATAACCAATGAACACCTTTAACACACATTCCTAGCATAAACTCAAAAGTGCTGATCCAATCCGTCATTTTATTAGTCATAAAGTTAAACTTTCATTATCAACTTCCGCTTCCTTCCCTAACAAAATTATTTTATTCTATTTTAAACGAATCAATTTATTCCAATTGTGTCTTTTGTCTGTTAAACTTTGTTGACACTGATTTAAAGACAAATATCATCTGTTTTTTTTCCCCCAATCATACTTCATCATTATTTATAACTGTACATCACACAAATAGATACATCTAAAAATAGAATCATTGTAATTACTGTCTCATGTCTATATACATTAAAACTAACATTGTTTCTATAGCAACAAAATAAACAATAATGAAAATCCACTTTGCACACAATATTCTGGCCGCCATTTTTGTTCGTATTTATAACATGAGAACAGGGTTAAAGTCCCGAGTTTAGTTTGACTACATACATTTTACTATCGGAACTCAGGTTTTACAGAAATAACCATTTTTATACGTGTTGTATTGTTGGCTCATCAACACAAAGATTTTTCTTCGAAGAGTATCAAATCAGAATCGATTAAAAACAAGTTTTATTCGCTCCATTAGGTTGCCCGTCGAAGATGTGACCAGCTCATTGGACACATGTATATAAACAACTCAAATTTCAATATTACAAATGAATAAAACTATACATTATCCTTAATTGAAAAAAAATACTTTACCAAAGTATCCGCAGAAAAAACGAAAGAATGCTAAGTTATCAACACTGTATCTGAAACAAAATGCAATGTTATCACAGAAGCCATTATCCGTATATATATATACTGATAAACATTCCATCATCAACTTTGTCATATGTTTATGACACAGTTCCACATCCTCGTAATTAAGATGCACAGGTTAAAGGTTGCCATTGTTTACTATGCTCAAATATGAAAAAACAGCGTAAACAATCATTGTATATATATAAAAACCACCAGAGTTATGGAACTTTTAGAGTCACGTGTTTAAAAAAAAATTGTTTTCAAACAATGGAAGCCAGAAGTTTGTCTTGTTCCGTCTCCACAGCCAGGGGCGACGTCTTCTCTCTTTGTTGGTGCTGCAACAATAAATAAATCAATACATAAACACCCGTGAGTCTACATGAATTAAACAAACAAAACAGATATAATAACAATATTTCTGAGTCTATATGAATAAATGATTTTGAGGTAGTATACCGCTACACTGTGTGATTTCTTACACAGCAGGTTTCATTTGATGGGCTCTGAGAGACTAGGTCTATACCCGCAGGTAAACTGAGAGAGAGAGAGAGAGAGGGAGATAGAGGGAGAGAAGGAGAGAGAGAGGAAGGGAGAAAGAGGAAGGGAGAGAGGGAGGGAGAGAGGAATGGCATGAAAGGGAGAGAGGGAGAGAGAGCGAGGGAGAGAGAGGAAGAGAGAGAGGGAGAGAGAGAAGGACGGAGGGAGTGAGAGGGGGAGAGAGGGGGGGAGAGAAAGAGACTGACGACTTAGTAGGGAGAGTCCCGGGTTTGAGCCTCGATGAGAACCTCTGACTATATATATTTTTTTTTTATTTTCTCACGTTCAACCAGCCATACACGAGTCCCTCAATTCTCTGTGGCTGCAGGAAAAAAATGAATTCCACATTTCATCCGACTAAAAGATTCCTAAAGTGGTTAAATGGATTTGGTTTTTATATCATGAATTTTTGAAATTTAGAAATAATACGATCAGGGGCATTTCTAAGTTCAATGTGGGCCCTATAAACCAGAAGCAATATTTCGTTCCCCCCCCCCCCAAATGAAATAAATAAAACAAAAATCTTCCAAGGCGCATGAAGTTTAGGTTGCCAACATTTCAGCCAGTATTCAGCACTAACCGACTGCATTGGTTATCTTATCTCCAGAAAGTTTAAGAAATAAATGTGCTAGATTAGAAATTCATTAGATAGATTGACAATATTATTTTAATTTTTAAACTGTTAACTTTTGTTATCTTATGGCAGCAGCCATGGGCAAAACTACCGGACTGTTTCAACCGGCCCGCGATCCGCCATTCGTTCCATAGCGTAACACAGCACCGACGTTTTACATGTTTATGTTAGTTCATGTCAACTCTCCTGTCCTTCTGCTCTTGGTGCGGCCCACCTGTCAGGTCTACAAGTCCAATGTGGACCGCGGACTCAAAAAGTTTGCCCACCCCCTGTCTTATGGCATTGCTGTCACACTATTTTAACATCTAAATCAGATTAAAAAATAAAATAAAACTTCTTTTTTTTTTTTTTACAAAAGTTACAAATACACAAGCCAAAAAAAAAAAAACAATAATGAGGAAATAATGTAAAAGTACAAACAAATACTGAACAATAAAGAATAATTTCCATCACCATAAGCTGTTTGACCAGTCGCACAAGCATTTCTTGGGACTCGGCCAACTTGTCGAGTCTGGAGAATGTTGAGACATAGACGTCCTCTAGCTGGGTCTGAGTTGGCAGCAAAAAAAAAATAAAAATAAAAAAGGGACATAAAAGATTTGACATACAAATGACAACATGACTGGCTTATTTTGTAAACAATCTACTGATGTGATGTCATGATCACTCATGTTACAACGAATTTGATATATATATAAATATATTTATATAAAGAGATAAACACAATGGATTTAAACAAATGTCGATCCTGCATCACCGACATGTATCCATAACAAATGTTAACAAGGGGGGACCCAAACCTGGGCACAGAGGCGTAACGAGGGATGGGCAAGGGGGCACTATGCCCCGGGCGCTACTCACAAAGGGCGCCTAATGGTATATTTTACATGTAATCTTATATGGTTTTCGAATGGGGGGGCGCTAAAAAAGGTATTAAAAATGTATTGCGCCCCGGGCGCGAGTTAAGCTCGCTACGTCACCGCCCTGGTAAGAACTAAACTAGTTATGGTTTCATAAAGGAAAAAAAAAGTATATTGGTCATCCTTAAATAGGCCGTTTGACTCCCATATCGGCTACTCTGACAGGGGCGTACCCAGGCCCACCGACAGAAATTTTGGGCCCCTTGAGCAGGGCTGTCACGCCCCCAGCTCAGTCCGGGCCCCTAAAACTCGCCGGGCCTCTGGGCATTTGCCCCCCCCCCCGCCCCCATATCAGTTACTCTGACAAGGGCGTACCCTGAGGTCCCTAAGATTAAGAGTATGGGAGGGGGGGTGCATTCAGAGACAGGACAGAGCAATAATCTAAAGTGGGAGCGTGAATACATCCCAGACCAAGGACAGATATATAAACATAAAGAAAAAAAAAGAATTACCAAACGCTTATCAATCACTCCGTGCAACAGTTGCAGCTGCGTCGTGATTTGCTGGTGGGACAGATCAGATGCCGGACTTTGAATGATGGACATGGCCTGGGAGCGGCCGGCTCCACTTCCTTGTCTCTCAAAGCTTTTGTTGCCGTTCATCTGTATGACCCTTGTGACGTATACACAACAACAGCAACAATCAGCCAATAGGAATACGAGAGAGAGAAAGAAATTTATGGATAGAAGGCACTTTAAATATATTATTTAAACAACTACCATGAAATATCTATATCCATAGCCCACTTTATGATTGAGTTCATAGCGCACTTTATGATTGATTTCTTAGCCCACTTTATGATTGATTTCATAGGCCACTTTATGATTGATTTCATAGGCCACTTTATGATTGATTTCATAGCCCACTTTATGATTGATTTCAAAGGCCACTTTATGATTGATTTCATAGCCCACTTTATGATTGAGTTCATAGCCCACTTTACGATTGATTTCATAGCCCACTTTATGATTGATTTCATAGGCCATTTTATGATTGATTTCATAGGCCACTTTATGATTGATTTCATAGCCCAATTTATAAATCATTGATAGGCCACTATTTTTACTGAACTATATGTCACTTTATCTATCTATGCATCTATCTATGTATCTATCTATGTATCTATCTATGCATCTATCTATGTATTTATCTATGTATCTATCTATGTGTCTATCTATCTATATATCTATCTATGTATCTATCTATGCATCCATCCATACACCCACTCACATAATTTAATTATACACAAATGCTGTAGCTGCTGTAGGGGGTGAAATCCAAAAAAATAAAAATAGGTTTTGGAAGCCCCCCCTCCCTCCTCCACCACACCTAAAACTCCTGAAGAGAACGCCATCCATCATCGTATTTTGCATTGGTTCAAATTACAACCGGGTAGAGCCTTCAATGAATAGATAGAGGTGGGTAGGGCACATAGAAAGAATCGAAAACAACAGAGGTCCAAAGGGAATACATAAGGCAACATCCGATGAGTAAAGACCTAAGGGTAGACCAAGAAGCAGATGGTTAGAAGAGGTGGAAAAAGACCTTAAAGGTATAGGAGTGAGAGAGCGGAGGAGGAAGAAGACCATGGATCGGGAAAAAAAGTGGAGAAGAGCGGTATAGCAGGCCAGGGCCCTAAACGGGCTGTAGAGCCCAAAAAAAAAAAGAAGAAGAGTCTTCGGCACAAGGCGAGTCGATCCACTTCCACCACAATCAACCAATTCCTATATGAATGCCCCAATGAATGCCCCATGAATGCCCTGGCCAAAGTTGTTTAGTCAATAGTACACCAGTTGGGGATAACCACACACACACACACACACAAAATCAATTTAAAAATAGGAACAAGGTTGATTTCCGTCAGTTGCTTCACGACCAGAGAAACAATGTGGGAGGGGGGGAGAGGGGGGTGAGTCCATTGGTTATTCAAAGTACTTCTTGTTGGAACTAAGGAAAAAAAAAAAGAATTAAGCAACATTATTATTTTGTTTTGTTTAAAGTTCGGTTTAAGACAGAGTCAGGGGAAAATCGTTGGTCCTTAAGTTTATTGTTTTGGTTTCTCAACGTATTGATTTACATTTAAGACGTGCATGTTATCTTGATTCATTGTTTATAATATTTCATTTATTTGTTTTGTTTTTTTAAAAGGAACATTTTTAAAGAAATAAAAGGTACAAGGCTGGAGAATTGTTGTTGAAGTAGTCACTTAAGCCTTTGGCCAGCTGCAAACGTCATAGAAGAAGAAAACGGAGGTAGAAAGTTATATATATATATAAACATTTAATAAGTCAAAGTAAACAAAGTGACATATCTTTATGAGGTGCACGCCACATTGTATAGAGTGAAAAGTCAGGGGTCACGGGGTTTAATTTCGTAGCCAATCCCTTAAAAGTCTCAAGAAGAAGATGTTGGATCTTGCATGCCAGCTTTGTTCAAACCTATTGGGGTCATAACATGTATCACACAAGAAGAAGATGTTGGAACAGGCATGTCATCTTTATTCATAACTTTATTTAGGGGGCGGGTGGGGGGCGTAACTTGTATTACATAAGCCCCCCCCCCTATACTCTCCAATCTTCCCTGCAGAGGTAACTGGCATCGCCTGAGACTAGACAGAATCACGTGATCTGTAGCACACGGGGTTGGAGGGTTTAAAAGAAAAGTAGTGTGGTCCCTATGCTATATACCTCACATTATGACGTAATCAGGATAATAAAAATTCCCCATCCACGAAACTAGTGACAAACCAATCGGGGAAAGCCGCCCGAGAAAAAGTCAAGCGATAAAACCAAAATGGTATCTAAGCCCACATACACAACAATCGCTAAAATGTTCAAAGATGCATACAAATTAAAAATCAATAGTTCAAGTTAAATATAAAACTTAATTGAGACTTTTTTTCTTTCAACGTTTTCTTCTTTCCTTTTTTTTTTTTGAGGGTTGCGAAAACCAAAACAGGTTCATTAGTGTGAGAACCATTGTCGTAAATTGGTGTCTTGTTTAAACATACACACTATGTTGTTGAGAGAGAAAAAACATGATAGTTCAAAGTTAAGAAATCAAGGGAACTAACCTGTTCAGCTTGGGCGAGATCTCCGCATCTTGAGTTTCAAACGTGAATTGGCCCTCTCCATCCGAGTTCTGCCCCCTGTTTTATACAGAAAGACACATTGAAACAAAGCTATTTGCATTTTAATTCAAACATTTCAAATAAAAATCTTTAAAGATAGGCTTAAATGAGTCAAAATTACATTTTGATCAAAGTATTATTCAAAATATTAAATAAATTAAAATGTCTATTGTTTTCTAGAATTAAAAAATCCTTTGTTTAATCTTAGAGAATATATGTCAAATATCAAGAATTATATCAAATATGAACACAAGCTTTTTAAGCGGCTCTCATATGAAGATAAATTGAAAGTATATATGCAAGTATATGTACTCTATCCACGCATGGACTAAAGACACATGGACTATATCATGCTATAAACATAATAATTTGTACTTAAGCACAAGACAACGCTTATTCAAGCCCGGTGGTACGTCCATGAGGGTATTAGTCTCTGACCCCCCCCTCCGCCCCACCCTAGAACGCCATGTGTGGCGGAGTGTTATCCCGAAGACTTATAAATACCTTGAATTTAAAGAGTGGGATTTGAACTCAAGATCTGCGTTACTGCTGTGTGGGGGGTAACAATATCTCGACCCCCCCAACGCCGACCGCGTCAAATTATAACAAATTATAAAAAAAAACAAACTTGCAAGCCAAGACCCCCCCATTCCCCCCCCCCCCCCAAGATTTGTAATCCACGAACACCATCGATTGGTGTATCAGCTAGATGCAGAGAATGGAACTCATGCGAATTAATTCAAAGGTACCCGACCGGGGGGGGGGGAGACCCTTCAGTTACGCCCCCCCTCACATG
The DNA here is from genome assembly GCA_021962125.1 of Bulinus truncatus. Classification (NCBI taxonomy): domain Eukaryota; kingdom Metazoa; phylum Mollusca; class Gastropoda; family Planorbidae; genus Bulinus; species Bulinus truncatus. The sequence goes on from JAGDYQ010000001.1 coordinate 28,706,218, forward strand.
TATACAGATTTGAGACACCCCTTGATCTGTTTAGCCTCAACCACACCGTTCTACTTTTAAATTCTCCTTGTTACAACTAGTTGAGAGAGTTAGTGAGAGAGAGAGATAGAGATAGATAGATAGAGAGAGAGAGAGAGAGAGAGAGAGAGAGAGAGAGAGAGAGAGTGAGAGAGAGAGAGAAAGAGAGAGAGAAAGAAAGAAAGATAGATAGATAGATGGATAGCTACCCCAGAAGCCTGTGCTACTCATCACCTCTGGGTCTAAGATATTTTAGATATTTAATGTTCTAAATGAATCGATTCGTGCCCAATCATTGCCGAGATATCACGTCATCAGAGTATCAGGGGTGGTAATCTTGATTACAGTTTTTAAAAAAAAATTGCGACAACATGGGAAATATATTTGAAACACCAGGCTTCATTGTCTCCAGAACAGACACACGGACTTAAGACACACGGACTTAAGATACATGGACTTAAGACACATGGAATTAGGACACGTGGACTTGAGACCCATGGACATATGAAACGTGGACTCAAGACTATGGACTTAAGACACGTGGACTTAAGACGCGTGGGCTTAGGACACATGGACTAAAGACACATGGATAAGACACATGGACTTGAGACACACGAACTTAAGACACATGAACTAAAGTAGTCCATTTGGGAAGGTCACTGCCCCTCCCCCCCCATCTTTGTTTTCAATCGTCAGTAGAACTGGAAATGAGCACAATTTTTGCACGCTAACTTACCTAATGATGGAATAGATCACTAGAAATTGTACAAGTGTGAGTGACATTGATGTTCGCAAGTGGTCAGTACGCGAAATAGGATACGTAAAAAAGCAAAGCCATATTATATAACATATGCAGAGTGAAAGTAGGTATATAAACGAAACATGTGTATACATTTTACAAGCATACACGAAAGATGCGTATTGATATCACAGCCGTTTGTTTTGAATTGTACAACAAAGTAGTACACATTTAGTACCATAAGAGTACCACAGAACACAGGAAAAATAAAGCACTCTACGTAGGTCTCATGCGATAGATTTATTTACAGATTGGTTGGAAAGTGCGTAATGAGACAAGACGACATCTTGCCCGATCGTTGTTTTGATAAGTTACATTGGTGTGATTTATGATCTGTGAAGTCCCTGTAGGGAGATTTATCTCTCTTAGACCATGTAAACCCTAAGCAGGAATGTTTTTGTAATGCCCTTCTTTCATCCCCCCACTAAAAAAACCAAATAGTGCAGTAGCCATGGAGGCACTACGGGAGGCATGGAGGGAACTTCAACGATGACCCGAAAAATTCTCTTGGTTCTCACTGAAGATCATACTAGATACTTTCAGATGGACAGTTGAGCGCTTTACCGTACGACCATCCGTTCCCCTTATGACATCTGGTAGGAAACGAGTAGCTCAACGGAATGTACTGTAAAAGTACTGTGGGTACGGACTTGGTACCTAATGATGCCACTAAAGTGCACTCTAGTTATAATACTACTGGATGTACTTGAGTCGCTGTTCACAAACAGCCTCAGGCACCCAACTTGTTTTTATCACGTGATCGAGGAATAGTTGTAATATCGCGTATCGGTTAATTGTAATAAAGTGTATCGGTTTGTTGTAATAACGTGTATCGGTTAATTGTAATAAAGTGTATCGGTTTGTTGTAATATCGCGTATCGGTTAATTGTAATAAAGTGTATCGGTTTGTTGTAATATCGCGTATCGTTTAATTGTAATAAAGTGTATCGGTTTGTTGTAATATCGCATATCGGTTAATTGTAATAAAGTGTATCGGTTTGTTGTAATATCGCATATCGGTTAATTGTAATAAAGTGTATCGGTTTGTTGTAATAACGTGTATCGGTTAATTGTAATAAAGTGTATCGGTTTGTTGTAATATCGCGTATCGGTTAATTGTAATAAAGTGTATTGGTTTGTTGTAATATCGCATATCGGTTAATTGTAATAAAGTGTATCGGTTTGTTGTAATATCGCGTATCGGTTAATTGTAATATCGCGTATCGGTTTGTTGTAATATAGCGTATCGGTTAATTGTAATAAAGTGTATCGGTCTGTTGTTATAATTTGTATCAACTATCTGAAGAATTTTTTTTTTCAATCGGTGAAATATCACGTGATGTATTACCTGGTGGAAACACTAAACAAAAATTAATAATAATAAATACAGAAACGTATGACATATAATCATACCACACAATCACACAAATAATTCAGCAATCTCTCTAAATAATAACACAAAAAAAACCAACAACAGGTGAAATGCCGAACCTAGGGATTCGGGGGGCCCGGGGACTTGGACTCTAAGGGGGGTCCTGCATTTCGACGTTTGAATCCACGACATGAGATTATGTACTTAATATTTAATGTAAAAAAAATTTGGCTCCCCCCTTCAAGCTGGAGCCCGGGGAGGACTTTCGATTTCCGACCCCTCCCCCCACCCTAGGTACGCCTCTGAACAGGTGTGTTCTTCTGGTACTCATCATATGATGTAACTATTTGTTTATAACACAATGAAACCTAAATACAATTTTCATCTTATTGAAACGCTTGTATTAACACTCGAAAGTGTTGTTAATCCAAGTCTCATATTGAGACATTGCAACGAACATAACGTTTTTTAACGTTGTCAGTACTATTGTTTTACTTGATGTTGATCCAAGTAGATTGCAGCAGTGTTAATCAACCTCACCAATTGGGAAAAAAAAGGCGGGGGGGGGGGGGAGATGTGAAGCATTAGCAACGAAACTACGCTATTCTATTTATATATATAAATCAAAGATTAACAAAAAAATGCAGCCATATTTAGAATGCATCTCAAAAAAAAAAAAAAATCCTCAAATTGACACTTTTTATATCTAGCTTTTAACACAAAAAATACACAACGACTGCAAAAGTAAGTAAACTTAAATTACAATGAAAACATTCATTAAAAATTAAATACGTGGATAAAATCTAACTTAGAAAGCGAAAAAATCATCAACAAAGTGAGAAACTAGTTGATATAACTTAAAACAAACGTAAAAAAAATTAAATGCGCCAATCTATCTGAGGTATTCATTCATTCATTGAGGACCACTGACCTAGTTATTCTCTAGTCAGTCCACACGAGGTTTGAACTCATTAATGAGGTTAGGGCTTACACAAAATAATAATAATTGAATCAGGGGCGTCTCTATAGTGGGTCTGGAGACTTTTTAGGGGGCCCCATGTCACATATTTATTTAAAGAGCCCTCCATAGCAACGTAGTAAGGGCACTGGGGATTCGTGCCATCGCACAGGGGCGTCGAACTAGGAAGAGCGCTGTTTAAATCGTTTTTCTCCTTTTTTCAGACTGGGAGGAGGGCGCCAATATAACTCACACAGGGCGCCACAATAGCTAACTACGGCTCTGGCCCTCAGCCCCCCACACCATTACCAAACATTTTTTTAAAAGCCCCCACCAACCACCCCCTCTTCCCCTTTCGAGTTGCAACATCACTGTATAAGAATACAATATGCCCTGCCCCGCCCCAAGCTGCACCCCACCTTCACCCTCCTCCCCGCATCCCCCAGATGAAGATGTCCAGATTCGATCATGCACACGCATGTTGACAACATATGTCCAAGTAAAATGTTGACCTTTTCGCGCAGTCGTGTAAAAAACAACATAATTTCATGCCACTATGAACGTCATTTCATAGTATATATATATACTGCCTCGTTCGACTTGTCTTAGCTTCACGATTTTTTTTGGCACTTTGCTATGGTTACTAATAGAGCTATCAACGAAGTCACATGAAAAGACATCAGGAAGTTTTCTCTCAGAGCCATTATTCGCATTGGGTCAAACAGGTTCTAAGCTCGGCATGCAGATGCACGAGTTACGATCGGATACACTTATATATATATATATATATATATATATATATATATATATATATATATATAATGGTGTTTAAAAGCAATTATATGTAAAAGTATAGAGGTAAATCGAGATCTGATGAGGCCCCCAAGCGAAATAACACATTTTTGGGGGCCTTTAAAAAAAAGGTTAATTGTTAAAAACAAAAATTAAATTTATTGTTTTAAAATGCCACGTAATGAACTGGACACTAGAAATCGCGTCCGGAGCGCGCGCAATTAAATCTTCTCCAAATAAATTAACCGCTTTTTTACTTCCTCAGTTGTTCTTTTAAAATCAAACATTTTGTTTCTTTGAGTCGGGAGAGCGCAGAAGTGCGCTATGGCAGGCCAGGGTTGTTACATGGGACGTAGAGCCGTAAAGAAGATGTACTTTGAACTCTACTATTACATCGAAGTACATTACAATCATTGCCTAGATCTAAGATATCTACAGAAATAAAAAAGAAATCATCCACATTGACTTGAGGGAGAAAAAAAATAATACCAAACAAAACTCTACACTCTCATTCCGATCTACTTTTAAAAAAACCCAGTTAGACATGAAAAAAAAAAAAACTTGCGAGAAAAAAAGCAAACGAAAATGAAACTCTTGGAACTGCAAGTTGTTTTCTTTTAAAATGTAAAGTGAATATATTATTATTTTTAAAACACAATATAAATAAGCATTTATATATTTATATAGTCTATTATAAAGTTATATTTGTTTACATTTTTGTACCAAATAAAAAAAAAACCCTGATGATAAAAACATAATATATATTTATATTATATATATATATATATATATAATAAGATCAATATTTCGAACCAGTAACACAAATAACATTCTTCAACCTTCCAATATGTAGGTTTAATGAAATATATAAATATATATATATGAAGTAATAATATTTGAATATTTTAAAATTTATATGTGTATTGAAAAAAAAGCTGATTATGTTTCTCTGCATGTTGTACTTTAAAGCTTAACGTTAAGTATTTAAGTTGAATGTAACGTAGTACAAACTTAGAATGCATTTTCTAACATGATTAAATAAAAAAGAGAACAAGTTCACCATAGCATGCAGAAAAACGGTGATGAGTATAATGCTGACAGCAATAAGTGACAGAGTAATGTTTGGAAAAAAAAATAAACAAAAATAAAAACACATTGAACAAAACTAAACAAACTCTATTAAAACGCTGGCTAGTTTAGATTTGTTGAGGTTTACCTCTCCAGGCTGAGGGGCCACCGAGGCGTCATTGCTGCTCAGCCTCGGGAACGACTGCGACCGAAGACCCAAGCTGGTGCCACAGGGCGCCAGGGTGGATTTCCCTTCAGGTGCGTCGCTGTCACTCGAGGTCCGAAATTTGTTGGTCAGTTTCGGGTTCTGGACGGTCAGGTAGGCGTTGTTCCGAATGAGCCTCTGACGGTAGGTCTCGAGGAAGGTGTCTGCTGATCAGCTTGGTGAAGTTGTCCGCGGGGGTCGCACTGGCACAGCAAGCTGAAAGGGCTGGGTGAGGCGTTCACCAGGCAAGGGATAGGGGTCGCCGGCAACCTGAGTAGGTCCTCTTTGTCGTCGCCGGGAGGAGGCTGCGGCGCGTCCTGAATTAGTGGCCTGGGGTTGGAAGACGGTAGTTTTCTGACACGGGCGGGAGAATGTTTGGATGCCACAGCTTTGGCGACAGATGGGGCTATAGGATGCTTGGCGAGGAGACACGTCCTACCAGGCGATAACGTACCCGACGAGGAATCGGGGTTTATCGGGAGAGTCTCTGAGGCTTCGATGTGATTAGATTTACACTGGGAGCTGACCAGGAGTGAGTCTCCCTCAGGGATGGAGGTAGCCGTATCTGGGAGAGTCTCTGGTTCTTCATTGAAGGAGCCACTCTTGCAGTCTAGGGTGAAAGACAAAGCTGGAGAGGTCGAAAGTGCAGGAAACAAAGTCGACAGCTCTAGAGGCTGAAGGCTTTCTGAGGACGTGAGCACCACCGGCGCGTCCATGTCTTTGTAGCGGCAGTACTTTACGGAGCCTGCCGGATTAGGGCCTTCGTCGGTAGTGCCATCTGCTGACGGATGGGTTTCAGGCTCGTCCAAATCTTCCGTGCACACTGGCATGTACGCGATGGGCTCAGAACACTTCCTGTGATTTCCTTTAACCAATCTAGGACCGAAGAGACCAGAATCCCCCTCGAAGTACCCCTGAATTAACAAAGACCCCCTTTTGACCCCACCGAATAAAGAGCTCTTATCTTTTACTTCCTTTAGTGTCCCGACATCATTTTCTTCATCTGCTCCCTCGGGGCTATTCGCGTGGCAGTTTTCCCCGCTTTGAGAGCCGTCGACGCATGTTTCTATGTTTAACTTAATGTTACACTTCTGAGAAATGGGGCTAGAGTGATTGCTATGATCGCTGAGGCCTGAGCGATCCTCAAATGAATGGCTCATAACCTGACTGTTGCCTCGCTGCTTACCGCAGTCCGCGCTAAATCTACGCCTACTACTCCGCCGGTAAAACACGCACCGAAATCTAGAGCAAGCTGCGCGGAGGTACCCGAAGCCGTGACGCCTACCGGATGGGGCGCGGCCGGCCTTTCCTCCTCCTCCTCCGTCCGCGGGAGTCTGGTCATCAGGCACTGCGGGGGGTTTCGCGTAGCCTTGGGCCAGCGGAGAGGTGGCGCTGGCCGGGATGGAAGACGCTTTGCAGGCGGGCGAGTCCCTTCGCAGGCTAGCGATGGAGTCTTTATGCGACTGCTGGTTTACGCACCTTTGATTGTTTCCTGATGGCGGGCCGTTTCCGGCTTGCGCGGCCGCTGGCGGGGAGACGCTGACCAAGTGGTTCATTTGCGCGCTCTGCCGTCGGACGGTCTGGTTCAGGTTGCGTAGAGTCTGCAGCAACCTGTTCTGCACGGTCTGCGGTCCAGAGGATATGCTGCCTTGCTGGTCAGTGCTGCCTCGACATTTCAAGGGTTTCACCTTCTGTCTGTGGGCCTCCACCTCACGCAGACGCCTCTGTCCGTAGTCTCTAATGATGGACTGGGAAGGGCAAGGATGAAAAAAAGAAAGGAAACTATTTTAAACAAACAATACAAGTTGATTCTATTTACCAGCAATGACATTAAACTTTGACTTCAAACAATGACTTCAAACAAAGACATTAAACTTTGACATCAAACAATGACTTCAAACAAAGACATTAAACTTTGACATCAAACAATGACATTAAAAAATGATATAGATAGTGTCTTTATTTCAGTGTCGTTGATTTGATTAATTTCAAGGTTAAATTAAAAACAAACAAACTTGTATTTCTTCAAAAAAAAAGTTTTTCCCGTCAAACTTTTAAATGAACTCATTTAACATATTGAAATATAAAACACCATTGTACAACGTGAACACCCACATATATTTATGTCTAAGCGTTAATTTACCCTGTCAGCATAACACCCCCATATACTGCTCACAAACACGGTCTAGAACTCCACAAAATGCACGTGCGTACTCGCTCACCTTAAAGATGCTCATGTTAACTGGTCAAAAACATAAAAACAACAACAAAAAAACGAACATACCCTTAGACAGACAAACACACTCAAACAAAAAGTCATAGATACGTTAACACAAACACACCTCCACCCCCCCCCCCCACACACGCAGACAGACAATCACCCATAGAACACCTACAAACACACACAAAACACTCCCCCCCCCCAACAAAATCGAATACATTCACTCCCCCTCTTAAAAACAAACAAACAAACAAAACAACTGGCACCCCACCTCCCGGGCCACTCCACAAACATTACGTGTACCTCTGCCTCTGGGTGGTCCTTCAGCGCCTCCAGTACATCCTCCCTGGACAGCACGAAAAGTTCCAAGTAGCCGACTGACCTCACGTCCGCAGTCCGCCTGTTGATGGAACAACAATACAATCATTAAATAGACCAGAACATAAAACAGACAGACACACACACACCCACCCACAGTATGTACTGGGTAAAAAGTAAACTAGGTACAGGTCAGAATACAATTCTCCTCAAATGCAGGTGATGTATTTATAAAAATGTTTGTTAGGGGATAACACAGAGGACCAGGCCCGTAGCCAGAGGGGGCTAGGGGGGCTGAGCCCCCCCCCCCCGTTCATGACCTGAGCCTCCCCCCCCCGAGCATGATTTGAGCTATTTGACAAAATTTGAATAATAACGGCTATAAAACATCAATCATTTTGTTCAATAAATCAATAATAATAAAAACTTAAAAGTTTATACTTTGGCAATCATTCAGGCTATTTTACTTACATATATAGCTTATCTTATTTTTGGCTATTTTACTTACATATATAGCTTATCTAATTTTTGGCTATTTTACTTACATATATAGCTTATCTTATTTTTGGCTATTTTACTTACATATATAGCTTATCTAATTTTTGGCTATTTTACTTACATATATAGCTTATCTAATTTTTGGCATAAAAAATTGAATCTTATTGAAGTTCACTTCTGGGTATTTTGGGCAACATTGGCATTTGGGGCTTCAACAGCCGTGTGTGAGTGAGAACAGTTTCTCAACCCTCACACGAATGCTCAGTTTGCTCACCCCATATCGCAGATCAATGTTACATTTCTGAGTGATGTTATTTAATTTGCAAATTTACTTTTTAGCAGAATTAATTTTATTTTAAATTGAGTAATTGCGACTGGTCAATTTGTTGTTGACAGATCTGTTCTTTGTTTTCAATATTTTATAAGAAATATCACACAAATAGATAAGCTATATTCGTGCATCTTTGTCGTTCTTCCCGGGTTGTACGTTTAACCAACTATATTATGATATAAATCAGGTATCTATTATGTAACAATTGTGCAGCAGAACAAATAGTCAATATACTTATAACAGGAATCAGAAATTGCTCAGCCTCAATAAATTTTTATCATTAAAACTCATTACTATTTAAAATATTTTTTAACAAAACTGCAACATGCCATGCATTATTGAAACGTAGTTCAAATTATATATTTCTAATTAATAGCTAAACAATCGGTACTAAAATGTACCATTCCAGATATGGAACCGCAAAAAATTTCTTGGGGAAGGGACTCACTGAGGTCCCCCCCCAAACCCCTCCTCTACGTTCGCAAGCTTTCGGCGCTTGGTGCCTCCATTTTCGCCCCTCCCCCCGAACATTTCTTCTACCCCACCAGGGGCGGATTTAGGGGGAGGGGCCGGGGCCCATGCCCTCCCACGTTATCGCAAGTTTAGGTAATACATCATTAAATTATCGAAATATTTTTTGTTCTAAGACCAATTTTTAACAATGAAAATAGTTTTGCTCCCCCCCCCCCATTAAAGCTGTCTAGATCCGCCCCTGTGCCCCATGGTCATTACTTTGGCACCCCCCCTCCGAAAAAATGTCTTCGCCCCCTCCCCGAAAATTCTTCGCCCCCCCCCCCCCCAATCCAATATTCCTGGCTACGGGCCTGCAGAGGACCTGCCATGTGAAGTGGTGGATTTTGAGAAATATAAAGATTAAGGAATCCGCCCAAAACCCTTCACAAAAGCTGTAACAAAACTAAACTCTTAGCCTCCTCTGAGCGTCAAACATGGCCGCATCACAAATGCTGTTTCGACAAGGCGGCAGAAGTTAACAATGTCGCAGGTCCCCAGAGCCACTCCATCTGTCCAGTACCCCCATCACCTCCCCGAAAAATCAAGTTAAAAAAAAAAAAAAAATAAATAACCCCCTTGAAACGTGATCCAGATATTTCACAGATGTCTTCTTTACAATTATCTTTTTCTCTCTCCCTACACACACACACATACATACACATACACACACATATACACACATTCCCACCTTTCCTTGTCATATTATTCACAGTTCAATTGTTTATACATGGAATAAATAAAAAAAACCTAGTTAACGGTCTAAAAATAAACCTAGAAAGAAGCACGATGTTAGAATTGTGAATTTGTCACGATGAGGTATCAATTGTTTCATTTCTTTTTATTAATGTCAGATATTTGTGATCACCCCCCCCCACACACACACTTTATATTTCTTTCTGTTGCAGCGGATAGGTCGTAGGGCATTGTGGAATCCCTGGCAAACCAATGTCTATGGGGTAAAGGGGGGGGGAGGGGTGGCCACAAGCATTCAAATAACGAAATACAAAACTGTCAGTTTTCAAAGGGCTCCTCATATTCATGGGCTCCTGGTCAACAGCCCAGGCGGGCCCTTTTACAACCGTTCTTAGGTAGAATAGGGCTTTCCTAGAGACACCCTTACATGTTTCAGAGCCAAAGTCAAAATTATTTGTTGTAGGCCTTCCTAGAGACACCCTTACATGTTTCAGAGCCAAAGTCAAAATTATTTGTTGTAGGCCTTCCTAGAGACACCCTTACATGTTTCAGAGCCAAAGTCAAAATTATTTGTTGTAGGCCTTCCTAGAGACACCCTTACATGTTTCAGAGCCAAAGTCAAAATTATTTGTTGTAGGCCTTCCTAGAGACACCCTTACATGTTTCAGAGCCAAAGTCAAAATTATTTGTTGTAGGCCTTCCTAGAGACACCCTTACATGTTTCAGAGCCAAAGTCAAAATTATTTGTTGTAGGCCTTCCTAGAGACACCCTTACATGTTTCAGAGCCAAAGTCAAAATTATTTGTTGTAGGCCTTCCTAGAGACACCCTTACATGTTTCAGAGCCAAAGTCAAAATTATTTGTTGTAGGCCTTCCTAGCATCAGATTGGGTAGAGATTAATTTTTAAAGGGGCAACTTTTGAAGTGGGTGTCCCCAGTCGAATGCTTAGTTTGATTATCAATCACAAGGACTCTGGATCATAATGCTTTGAAAATTTGAATGAACTCAATGTTAAATAGGAACTGAATCAGACATTGACGAAATTGATGCGCATATAATTCCGTTGTATTATAAAAATTGTCTTTTTCTTACATGGCAGTGTGATTTTTCCTGGTTTAAAAGACTTTTAAAAATATTTTATAATATTTGTTACCAAGCATAACTAGTTTTTTTTTAAAACTATTTTATATAGGTCGTGTTGTCATGCGACCTAGAGCTGTAAACAAGGCGAAAAAACAAAGGTTTGTGTTTGCGATGCAAAGATAAACAAAATGTAGTGTAAATCCGAAATGTTCTTCTAAAAATTGATGTACTATGTATACATTTAAAAAAAAAATCTGAATGTATCTTAAATATAGCAGAGGATTTCATTTAATAGTTTCAACGCTAAAAGTCTTATCCTACATCAGAGCATCGTCAGTCGGCACGCTTTAAATAAGTGGTTTTTTTTTTGGTTACATTTTGGGCACACGGCCACACCAGGTTCTCCACCACTGATCTATATCAAAGTATGAGTCAATTACGTGGTATAAAAGAACGTGCTGTCAATCGTATTATTATGTACTAGCTGTACCCTGCAAAACCTTTGCATAGAGTTATATTCCCATAGTTTTGATCAGTAGGCTATGTTATTTTTGGTTTCGGACAGATTTTTCATGATTTTTATTCCTATTGTTTACGTTTGACGATTTTAAACTGGAATAATTTTGTATTAATTCTTTACTTTCGATTTAACGCAGAGCCCAAATATGTATATATATATTATTTGTTTTCTTTATTTTAAACCCTGTCGATTTGTCTAACGTTCAGTCTAACTGTCTGTCGGTCGTCTGTCTGTCTATCAAATTGTCTGTCTATCTATATATTTATCTCCAACAAATCCTATCAATTATTATTTCCCACAAAATTGATGGTAGTATACGTACTGCCACATTTGAATAGAATAAACACACATCAGATTTATTGAAGTGACATAAAAGGAAGCCAAAAAAAAAAAACAACAACATTGCGTGGGTCTCCCAATGAGCCCCCAATTCCTTCAAACGATTGTGCTATAAATACAAGACTAAACGGGTAAATCCCTTAAACTGACGTGCAGAAAAAAACCCCCAAAAAAAAAAATAATGGTAGAAACCCGTTAAGCATACTTCAAACAATAGGGAAAACCCGCAGATGACACGAACCAATTTGTCACCTTGGTGAAGCGCTTTTTTGTGTGTCAGACCATAATCTAGGGCTCTCAGTAAACGAAGTTTTGTTACGGCTGAAGCCGAGTTTTCAAGTCTTCGATTTATGTAAAGTTTGTCTCTATTTGCATATTTTATCCGATACGACCACAGGCTGAATTTTCCGGATGTAAATTGTGATATGATCGTGAGAAATATTTCTTTGATTTTTATTGTTTGTAGCGCGCTATCTATCTATCTATCTATCTATCTATCTATCTATCTATCTATCTATCTATCTATCTATCTATCTATCTATCTATCTATCTATCTATCTATCTATCTATCTATCTATCTATCTATCTATCTATCTATCTATCTATCTATCTATCTATCTATCTATCTATCTATCTATCTATCTATCTATCTATCTATCTATCTATCTATCTATATGTTTGTCTGTCTGTCTATATGTCTGTCTATATGTCTCTCTGTTTATTTTTGTGAGTTAACGTCAGTGTTTCAGTGAAGCACATAAAAACACACACAAACCTAATCACAATTGCCATTAGTCTCAAATGGATATTACAGAACAACAAACAAATAAATAAATAACAAACATCAAGCCATGTCACTAATATACCTATGTCTCTGATCTATAATGTCTCTGATCACGGATCTATCCATGTCTCTGATCTATCCATGTCTATCTATGTCACTCTGGATTTGTACTGAATCCTGTGCAACGTCAGGGATGTAAACAAAACACTACAAAGCTGCTCCATCACAAGTTAGATGAACACAGAGGTAACCAAGGATCTGTCAGTCTGTCTTGAGCGTTTGTCTTACATGTTAGAAGCCGTTCTTAGAGACAGACAAAATAGGCGACTTCCCCCAACCCCCAAGGGGAATCAATGCCAAAAAGGGGGCCCTGTCAGCATTCATTTCTATTAAAATCAGGTATTAAGGTGGCCCCCTTTAATAACCTATACATAGTGACCCTTAAAATATCTTAATAGGACCTCTCCCCCACCACCCTAGAGATCTAGGACCTCTCCCCCCACCCTAGAGATCTAGGACCTCTCCCCCCACCCTAGAGATCTAGGACCTCTCCCCCCACCCTAGAGATCTAGGACCTCTCCCCCCACCCTAGAGATCTAGGACCTCTCCCCCCCACCCTAGAGATCTAGGACCTCTCCCCCCACCCTAGAGATCTAGGACCTCTCCCCCCACCCTAGAGATCTAGGACCTCTCCCCCCACCCTAGAGATCTAGGACCTCTCCCCCCCCCCACCTCCAGAGACCCAAGAACGGCATTGGACATGTACCATTCACGTTATTTACTTTACTCCTGCTGTCCAAGGTCTCAGCTGTTTGTTTCTACGTTGACCCGTCCAGACTGACCAGGGGGTTTGATTCCCAATTAGGGCCGTTAAAACGAATGTTCCCGCCAAAACACTTGCAAAGGATGACCTCCCCCCCCCCGTACCGATATTATGTTTAAAGCTTTCCCCTTCTCCATCATAATCCATAATATATTTTCTTGTAGGTTTTCTTAGCCGCGCAATGAACTCTGCAAACTCATCTCCGCACCAATCAGTTGAGATAAAAACGTTTAATCTTGAAATTACGGGTTGTGAATTACATTCTGTATTTATCAATTTATTGGTGAAAAAAACCCATTCTGTATTTATAATATATTGGTGATACATTTCATTCTGTATTTATAATATATTGGTGATACATTTCATTCTGTATTTATAATATATTGGTGATAATTTCATTCTGTATTTATTAATTTTATGGTGATAAATTGCATCATGTCTATGTTTTTAGAGCATTTTCGAAAAAAAATGCTCTATTGTCCCCGTTTTGTCTGTCTGTCCGTCATCACCCTAGATCTCAACAACCATAAGTCCTAGACCCATGATGTATATATCATTTTGTAGGTCTTGGCCTGCCAAGAAATGACTTTTTTCCATTTCGCGATCTGACCTCTGAGGGCCGTAAAAGGGGGCTTAGTACCGTTTTTTACTATATAAGCTATATTAATAAAGGAGTGCCTATATCTCAACAACTATAAGTCCTAGACCCATGATGTATATATCATTTTGTAGGTCTTGGCCTACCAAGTGTACATCAAAAGCTTGTGTTCTGAGTTTAATTGAAAGTATCAGAGCTATGCAACAATTGACGGAGTTTTCGGACGATTAAATGACTATAATTTCGAATGTTATCAATTATGAGTCCTATTTCAGTAACCACAAACCACTTGTAGTTAGATTTAAGAGACAATAATTTTTTTTCAAATATAAAGAAACGTCTTTATAATTTTTTTTTTACAGATATATGCATTACACAATTGAATTTATAAACATTTCCAAAATTTACAAATATTTACTGAAAGCTAACAAACGTACTGATACATAACACGAAAATGCGCTAACACGTCCTGTGTCCAGAATGGAACAGGCTTAATTGCTTGTTTTAATTTATTGGTGGTAAACTACACTCTGTATATTTGAAACCTCAGTGTGGTTTAATATGAATTGCCTAAATATATAAATGTGTATCTGTCAATAAACAAACAACAACGACGAGTAAAAATTTCGTCTTCCGGTGAAGGTTTCATAGAATCTTGAAGATATAAATAATACCTGGTTTGAGTACAAAAAACAAAAACAGCATAAGAAAAAACAATAACAACAACAATGATATATAATTTGACGAAGATCTTGGCCTCTGGGTCGAGGTGACACAGCTGTCGGGGTCATCGCGTGGTCACCGGTCAGTGCGACAAGTTTAACGTCGAACACTATAAATCTGAAGAGTGTGTGTGTGTGTGTGCGCTTCCGTCTGACTGGGCAATCTATACCAGAGGTTCTCATTCTTTTACGGTACACGACGTCCATGAAAAACCGTTGTGTATTGTTTTTCTTCGTGACACACATGTTAATAAAAGAAAAAACCTTTTAATTTTGTAAAATGTAGAGCAATTGAATTGTAATTTGGCTACACTTCAATTCTAGGTCAACTAATTATATTTATTACTGTTTATCAGGCCCACCATATGTGGGCAGGGGAGGGGCCCAAACTTTGATCACCACTGCCCCACTGTGTAAGAAAAAAAAATAAAACTCATTGATTGTGTGTGCAGGTTTTTGTGTGTGCGTGTGAAGAAAAGAGGCCTCGTATTAAATTTGTCTGACGAGATGAGCTCTCCCCCTCCCTCCCTCCCTCCCTCCCACCCCCACCCACCCACTTTATCTGTCTAGACTTCCTACAGCCTGAGGATTTACGATTTGTAAACCAAATAAATAAATAAATAACATTTCCTGCTATCGGTGGAGTATTATTATTTTAATTTGTTTTTGGACTGAGGTGAACTTGGCTTATTTTTACGTCACAAAAATCATCTATATAAATAATAGTGGTGTGCGGTCTGTGTGAAATCGAAAGTAAAGAATTAATACAACAGTATTCCAGTTTAAAATCGTCAAACGTTAACACTGGTCAGTTGCTGTATGACTGGAGTACTACTTGATGGACACACATGTTGTGCTGCTTAACGCAAACTTTTTTTTATTTATTTATTTCTTTATCTATCGAAGGAACAAATTAATTTTGTCATTTATGACAGGCAATTAATATCTAGGCATATCTCAAATGAGAAGATCCATGAAGGGTTGCGGAAAAAAATTGTAATTAGGTTACAATGCGGCACATCTTGCTCCTCACTAGCGTCACACTACTAATGCGCGACACACCAGTTGAGCACTATAACTGCGCACTTGAACAGCAAACATCTAGCTATGGTGAAGTAAAATGAAAATGTGACACTGCACACACACACACACACACACACACACACACACACACACATATATAACTCACATTATACATTTTTTATATAAATTTGATTGACTATAAAAAACGCTTCTGCGCCAACCTGGATTAAATCTGGCATCCACTCTTTTATTCATTCAATAGGAAATCTATAAATAGTTGTATGATCTAATCCAAAGACTATTTTTAGAAATGAACATTTAAAAAAAAAATCCTTTTGTCCAAAGTATTCATCTTGTCAGGGTCGAGGATAGGCTGGTACCTAGGGGCTTTAATGCTAAAGGGGGTGGGGCTGCTGTCAAGATTTTTATTTTGCCATGTGCAAAGAAGGGCAATCTGAGCCCTTGTTAAGGCCCCCCCCCACCCCCCAGATAAAATTATTTTTACGATTGGGGGGTTTGTCAGAAGCTATTAGGGCGGGGCCCGACATAGAAAAGTGGCAGCCTTAGTGGCGTTTTATGTCCTGGGCCCACATAATGAACAAATGTACCTATGCCTTGGCCTCTCCCCCCCCCCCCAATGTAATTCTGCTTAGACTTTGGTTTTGGGCTTCAAAAGTAATTTAGCCTAGCCTCACCCTCCCCACCCCCTCACCACCAATACCTTTGCTACGGTCCCCACACGCAATGTCACCTATGCCTCAATTATTTGTACCTTTGCCTTGTGCCCCAAAAATTTTATTAGCCTTTGACCCATACACCCCACGCCCCGCCCCCCCCCCCCTTAAAAAAAAAAAACCAAACAAAAAACAAAACAACAACAACAACGTTAGAAATTCTATTTGTCATTGTTGCCACTTCATAAGATGGCTGCCGCGACATGGTCACCGTAACCCCGAAAAACACTGAATATGTTAAATGGTCCTACTTCTGCACCATGACTTATTCATGGTTCAACAACGGATCGACACGCTACACACAAACAGTTAAGTCAACTCACCTGTTGATTCCCCCATCCAGGTTTAAGATTCCAATCTCACCGAAGAAATCTCCGGCTCCCATCCTCTTCAACATGACACCCGTCTCACTGTCGATAGAAATGAAGCATGAAGTCAAACATTGATGTTTTAAAGTCACTGTGACTGAAAGCATCAGAGATGTTCAATTTGGTGTCACTCCTAAAAATGGTGTCACTCCTAAAAATGGTGTCACCCCTAAAAATGGTGTCACCCCTAAAAATGGTGTCACCCCTAAAAATGGTGTCACCCCTAAAAATGGTGTCACCCCTAAAAATGGTGTCACCCGGTGCGGCCAGCACTCCCTCCCCCCCCCACACCCCCTAGTGATACCACTGAAATGAGTTATCATAAAATACTCTATTTAGATCAGTTGTTCCCAAACTTTTTTTGACCCATGGACCCATTTTTATAGTCAACACCTGCCTTGGGACCCCCCCCCCCCCCAAAAAAAAAAGTTAAAAAGCTGCATAAATGCAGAGTGTAAAAATTACCAATTAAAATAAAAGATTTTGTTGAAGTATTTATTGAAATTATAATTTGTGCTTAAAATAAATAAAATTAAATGACTTGGATGAATTTGATGAGATGTTATGTGTGTATTAATGTCCGGCTCAACTTTTGTAAGTAGCAGCTGAAAATCCCCACGAGAACTAATTTCTGGTTGTTGGTTTTTTTTTTGTGTGATGAGGTTCATAACGTCACTGAATCCACGTTCTACCAAATAGGAAGACGGAAAAAGCTGTCAACAACTTCTTTACAATAAACCATAATGCAGGATATAAAATTAGGATCTTTTTTTTGTAACCAGAATTTTTGGTGTTCTTGTTTAAACATTGGTTTAAGTTCATTATTTGTGGATATTTCAATAAGCTGTCCTATATTAGTGCTGATTCATCTGTGTTAGGGATCAGACTTTGCCCACGAGTGAAAGAGTTCAACACCCAGTCGGGAATATCCAAGTGAAGAACATCTTCAAATCTTTGGGACAGGTCTGCATGAAGAGCCGTTAATTGTTGACAGCAAGCAACCAAATCTTCATCTCTATTTTGCAATGATTATGCAAAATATATTCAATAAACACAGTATCAATACTAGTTGCAAGTACCAGGCTTTGCCCGGGTTTAAAATAAGGTTTTCTGTTTACCTTTTGTTTTCTCCCTCCCCCTTTCTCCCTCCCCTCCCCCTCCCTCTCCCTCTTTACCCCTCTCTCTCCCTTTCCCTCCCTCCCTTTTCCCTCCCATCTCTCTCTCCCTCCCTCTCCCATCTCCCTCTCTCCCCTCCTTCTCTCCCCCTGTCCATCCCCCCCTCCCTCCCTCTCTCCCCCCCTTTCCTCCTTCCCTCTCTCTCCCTCCCTACCCCTCTCTTTCTTTATCTCTTCCTCACATTTCTCCCATCCTCTCTCTCTCTCCTTCCCTTCCTCTCTCTCCCTCCCTAACCCCTCTCTCCCTCCCCCTCTCTCACCCTTCCTCCCTCCATCATTCCCTCTCTCTCTCCCTGCCCCCTCACTCTTTATCTCTCCCTCCCTCTCTCCCCACCTCTCTCTCCCTCCCTCCCTCTATCTCCCTCCCTACCCCCTCTCTCCCTCCGTTCCTTTCTCTTTCCTTCCCTCCCTCCCTCCTACCCTCCTTTCCTCTCTCTCCCCACCTGCCACCCCTCTGTCTCTTTATCTCTCTCTCCCTCCCTCTCTCTCTCTGGGAACAGACAGACAGACAGACAACAAATGCGTCTTATAAGTATAGAGATTATTCTGAAAAAAAAAAATTGAAAAAAAAAAAAATTCACTGTCGGGATTTGAACCCACACATAGTCGGCCAAATTTTAGTCACGGCCAAGCGGGTAACCGACTGTGCTAGCGAGCCACACAAACATAATCTCAATTTTTAATAGGTTATGCGCGCAGTTCTATTCTATCATCGGGAAATGACGTCACAGAGGAATTTTATTTATGGCGCCGTCGAGATTACTTTAATATAGTAAAATACTAAAATAAAAAAAAAATAATTACAATTAAACTACACATCGAGATGAAACGAAACCTGTCCTATAACCTTCCTCATGTAATTATGTGTATGTGTAACAAATTTCACATTATTTGGTTATCTGGATCTTGAGTTATAAGGGAACAGACAGACAGACAGACAACAAATGCCTCTTATAAGTATAGAGATATAGCATTTGATATAAATAAGACTTTGCCACTCACGCTTAGCCCGTATTTGTCAAATAAATCAGAACGCATACACCTGCACCTGTAGATAACCAATGTACTTCTGTGTGAAGTAGTCAACTGTTATAGTCTTCGTCATTTTTCAAACAAAGTTGAGCATTACTTTTAATTTTATTAACTGTTTTGATGACATAATCTAGTGATCCATGCAAATGTTCACCATTTTTTGCGATAAGATAAAATGATGTCGATGAATGGCACAATGTACTGAAAATACATTTGGTACGGGTTGATTTAATATGCCAGAAAACCTCGATTTCTTACCATCAGTAGCAACAGATATGGTATTAGTCAAGGGTATAGCTTTTACATCAAAAATTTTTTTTTAATTCAATAAATAACGTTTCACTTTTTGTATCGGTTAAGCATTTAGCAAAAAACAAAATTCTTGGAAAAAACATTCTTTTACAAATCTTACAGCAGCTTAAAGTAAAACTCTCAAAATGTATGGAAAATTCAGGGGTTTTAAGTACTCACATAGAGAATTTTCTACGAACTGAGCCATTTCTTCAATCCTTCGTTGTAAAGTATTACTTAGTGGAATTCTTTAAAATGTCGAAAGTTTGTTTGTGCAACGCGGTGCGTGTTACCTAACTGGTAAAATAATTTTACATTAAACCTTGCGCGGACCCCCTGAAGTTGCTCAGGGACCCCCAAATGAATTTTAGTCTTCGACGGACTTCCTGAATGATACCGGGGACCCCTGGGGGTCCGTAGGGACCACTTTGGGAGCAAATGATTTAGATTTTCCAGTTACTGATATGAGCGGAATACACGTGAATTTCGATCCGTTTTTTAAAGTAGAGATATAAATTTCATATAAAAGCCACTGGTCAAATTAAACAAAGACTGGTCAACATCATACAAACAGGAAAAAGGGGGAGACATCTCATTTTTTTTACCTTATTATTTCCACTACACCGTCGGCAATAATAAACATTTCCCTAGCTACTTCCCCTCTCCGACAAATGAGATCGCCCGGGGTGAAGATGTACGCCTTCATTTTCAGAACGAGGTCGTGGAGAAATTCCGGTTGACATTCTTGGAAGATCGTCACCTACAAAATGTAAATATAATATATATATTCATATATAGGCTTATATATATTCTTTATTTTTCACTTTTCTGAAAAAGTAGACATAAAAAAATATTATGACTACACAAAAAATATACATATTTCTAATAATTTTCTAATAAAACATTTTGATTGATCACATTAGGAAGTCAACAATCAATTGTTAGTCCTCAAGCCCCCCCCCTCCCTCCAGCTTCCCCGAAGAACTTGCATAGACCTCATTGATGGTACAAAATATTGATGATAGTCCATCATTTTTAAATACCGCATAGGATGTCGAAGATGCAGAGAGCATGAACAGAAACAAAACAAAACAAAAAAAAACAGATAACAACAGATTAAGAACTTTCCACACAGGAGGGTGTGCGCTGTCTACGCCACTGCCAGCGAGGTGTAATTCAGTCGTGTATAATCTTAGGTCCTTTCTCTAACTTAAACCATTTGAAATCGACCACTGCGCCGCTGGGTCTCTTCTCCTGGTCAGTTCTGACGACAACACTACCAATACTAATAACAGTATGATTTAACCGAAACTATCTGAAGTTCATATTATTATAATTAAAATCAACATTTCACTACAACGAAAAACAAAAATTAACTAGGCCTATAACGATTAAATTTCCATCAAATGAAGTTAGTGTTATAATACACTTCGCTCGTCTCACGCTCTGTGAATTTCTAGATGTCGTATCCTATGAAAAAGTTCCTGGTGTCATGTGTTATAAAGAAGTTCTTGATGTCATTCTGCAATGAAGGCCTTGGTCTCATGTTCTATGAAGGCCTTGGTTTCATGTTCTATGAAGGCCTTGGTCTCATGTTCTATGCAGGCCTTGGTCTCATGTTCTATGAAGGCCTTGGTCTCATGTTCTATGCAGGCCTTGGTCTCATGTTCTATGAAGGTCTTGGTCTCTCTCATGTTCTATTTCATTTTGTTTAAGATTTTCAGTGTCCTTGTCCAGGAAGTAAAATAAAAGTGTTTTTCTTTTGTTGGTGAGTGTACCATTAGTCAGACTGTACTTCTATCAACTCACCCTGAAGCAAGTCGAGTATCCGTGGATTGTCGAGAATACTTTATATGTTCCAGTGAATGAATAAGTATTTTGTGTATGGGTTAGTGTGTAAATGTGGGGTTGTTTCCTTTGTCTGTCTGAAATTTGAGTAAACTAAGATAAACAAGACCTACAAAATGATATATACATCATGGGTCTAGGACTTATGGTTGTTGAGATCTAGGGTGATGACGGACGGACGGACAGACAGACAGACAAAACGGGGACAATAGATGCCGTAGGGTTCGAAATACTAAACGAATTTCTGTTGTAACAAGAGTTAGAATTAACTTAATTCATCTTTTGATTTCAATCGTTCACCAGTAAATCGAAAATCGATTCATTGATTTATTAAGTCTGTAAAACACTACATCAGCCGCTGATTTATTACCAACATACATATTTATTTCAAATAGTCTGCTGTTTATTTCAATTATTCATTTTGTAACTAGTCTGTGGTCAGGAAAACCAGTCTGTGATCAGGAAAACCAGTCTGTGGTCTGGAAAACCAGTCTGTGAGCAGGAAAACCAGTCTGTGATCAGGAAAATCAGTCTGTGGTCTGGAAAACCAGTCTGTGATCAGGAAAACCAGTCTGTGGTCAGGAAAACCAGTCTGTGAGCAGGAAAATCAGTCTGTGGTCTGGAAAACCAGTCTGTGATCAGGAAAACCAGTCTGTGGTCAGGAAAACCAGTCTGTGATCAGGAAACCAGTCTGTGGTCTGGAAAACCAGTCTGTGATCAGGACAACCAGTCTGTGGTCTGGAAAACCAGTATGTAGTCTGGAAAACCAGTCTGTGGTCTGGAAAACCAGTCTGTGATCAGGAAAACCAGTCTGTGGTCTGGAAAACCAGTCTGTGATCAGGAAAATCAGTCTGTGGTCTGGAAAACCAGTATGTGATCAGGAAAACCAGTCTGTGGTCTGGAAAACCAGTATGTAGTCTGGAAAACCAGTCTGTGGTCTGGAAAACCAGTCTGTGATCAGGAAAACCAGTCTGTGGTCTGGAAAACCAGTCTGTGATCAGGACAACCAGTCTGTGGTCTGGAAAACCAGTCTGTGGTCCAGGAAACCAGTCTGTGGTCTGGGAAACTAGTCTGTGATCAGAAAAACCAGTCTGTGATCAGGAAAACCAGTCTGTGGTCTAGGAAACCAGTCTGTGGTCTGGAAAACCAGTCTGTGGTCCAGGAAACCAGTCTGTGGTCTGGATAAACAGTCTGTGGTCCAGGAAAACAGTCTGTGGTATGAAAAACCAGTCTGTGGTATAGGAAACCAGTATGTGGTGTAGGAAACCAGTCTGTTGTCTAGGAAACCAGTGAGTGATGATATCTGCGTTTGGTCTTTAATTTTAGTCAGCGGTCAGTGATATCAGCAAGTGGTCTGTTTTATCAGTAATCTTATATAAATTGTTTAGCCGCTTAAAACTGAATAATTGTTTTTGTTATCATTCATTTTTATGATGAAGCCACGCCCACCACGTGCTACACAATGGTGGTTGAGAGTTCTGTATTGAGAGTGCTGCAATATTTTTTGTATTCATGCGGTAAGTGTTCTTAGTCTTCTATGGAGCACAGTTTGGACACATGGCTGCCAACTCATATAATGTATAACCAGATCTGGATATTTTCTAGGCCATCTGGACGTGAGGCAATGCGATACATCTGATACAGATATTTTCTTTTCAATTACGCATACAATTTTTTTTTTATCGATTTCTTTATTTTGATGTACATCCTTTTTTTATCATCTTTTTTTTGGATTTAAAAAAAAATGGCGGCCATGTTTTAGGGACCCAGTGGGTTAGACCACGGTAGGTACGTGTTGAGGAGACTTGTTGTAAAACTGTTCCTCATTATTTATTGCCATTGCCGACCCTTGAGTGGTACAGTAGTGCCCATCATTTCCTGCTTCGAGTGGGCAGCAAGTTGTTTGGGGGGGGGGTGGAGTGGGGGTGGTGGGTGGGGTGTTCGAGGGGGCGGTGGTGATCTGGTGATGGGGGTCGGGGGAGAGGGCGGCGTTACTTGGGGGGAGTTGGAGAAATGGGGAAAATATGATACACATACAGCGATAGAATGATACAGAGATAGGCTAGGATGAAATGAACGAAAGATAAAGAGCAATTAAAGTAAACACCAGGGCGAGGAGAGAGAGAGAGAGAGAGAGAGAGAGAGAGAGAGAGAGAGAGAGAGAGAGAGAGAGAGAGAGAGAGAGAGAATGAGAAACAAAGATATTGAGAGAGAAAGTGAGAGAGATTGAGAGAGAGAGATATTGAGAAATAGAGAGAGAGAGAGAGAGAGAGAGACAATAAGAAACAAAGAGATTGAGAGAGAGAAAGTGAGAGAGAGATTGAGAGAGAGAAATATTGAGAAAAGAGAGAGAGAGATAAAGAGAGAGAGAAATAGAGAGAATGATAAACAAAGAGATTGAGAGAGAGGAAGTGAGAGAGATTGAGAGTCAGCAGTGTCAGCAAAGGGAATCGACATTGGGCCTCAACCTCCCAAAGTACGCACCCATAGAACAACGCCCAGTATGGATGGAACTGGGAAATTAGTACCACACTTTAGGAAACATTGCATTAGAGTATCCTATGCAATGAATAATAGTTCAGTTGATAACAAGTTATATATTATTCACAGGTATTTTGGGATTTTTCTTTGTAGTGGTTACAATGTCTTTTTTTTTTATTATCCTTCTCTTCTATGAAACGGACTTAACAAGAAATAAGTATGGGGGGGGGGGTTCTTTTAGTACAGTTTTAAGACCATCGATTCCATTTCATTAAACCCACATGTACCCACACACCCACATGTACCCATACACACCCACATGTACCCACACACCCACATGTACCCACACACACCCACATGTACACACACCCACATGTACACACACCCACATGTACACACACACCCACATGTACCCACACACACCCACATGTACACACACACTCACATATACACACACCCACATGTACCCACACACACCCACATGTTCACACACCCACATGTAGACCCACACCCACATGTACACACACACCCACATGTACACACACACCCATATGTACCCACACACACCCACATGTACACACACACCCACATGTACAC
The DNA here is from genome assembly GCA_021962125.1 of Bulinus truncatus. Classification (NCBI taxonomy): domain Eukaryota; kingdom Metazoa; phylum Mollusca; class Gastropoda; family Planorbidae; genus Bulinus; species Bulinus truncatus. The sequence goes on from JAGDYQ010000001.1 coordinate 28,730,423, forward strand.
ACACACTCACATGTACACACACCCACATGTACCCACACACACCCACATGTACACACACCCACATGTACACCCACACCCACATGTACACACACACACTCACATGTACACACACCCACATGTACACACACACCCACATGTACACACACACCCATATGTACCCACACACACCCACATGTACCCATACACACCACGAACCTAAATTAATTTAAACATCAAGTCCGGAATGTCTGTGATAGAATAGTGCCGCCCCGCCCGCCACCTTGTCCCCCACCACAAACATCTCTCTCTCTCTCTCTCTCTCTATCTCTCTCTCTCTCTCTCTTTTTTGCGCTTAAGTTTTTTTTACATATTCGCAACTTAAGCACAAATGATTTTCAAGGGTTGTGTGTGAAGTCCCGTTTTAAGGATGAGTTAAAATCTATTAGATCCTATAAACTACTAATGGGGCGGTTTTTACGGCGCCCTTCTTGCACCCCCTAGGAGGCACCATGGATAATATAGCGGGGATTTTAAAAAAAAGTAAATTTCCCTGACGGGCCATCGGGGCAGATGCATTTTATAATTCATCTGTTTCCATAACCTCGGCATATAAAGGGATTGTGTGGTTAGCACAACGCCCAGCCGCCTTTACTTCCCCAACTTAAAGTCAGGTACCCATTTAAAAATCTGGGTGGACTTGTGGGACGACTTTGCACCAAATAACACCTGGAAAAATTCCCATGGTTCTCACAGAGTTTGAACCCAGGACTCTGAGGGTCGACAGTCAGGTCTTTAACCATGACCTAAAATATCTATTGGTCCTCGACGGAGATCGAACCAGGGACCATCAGGTCAACGGTCAAATGCTATACTGCACGACCATCTGCCCCTTTCCTTGCCCAATGCGTTTACATGGCCACTTAGCAGCCTCGCTTAATTTGGCTTCATACAAATGGGCGCCCTGTTGTGAGTACCACTATAGGGTCAGGTAATGACCCGTTCTGTATTGCATAGATATCATACTAAAAGAGTAAGTTATATATAACGATAGTGATCAAATTTCCTTTTAAAAAAAAAAAAAAATCAGCTCACTCTGATTAGTCAGAACTGCGGAAAAGAATACTGTGACGAGCTAAAGTAGATTTAGAGACAGAGACAATCCCCTTCGACCTTTTAACATAGTAGATATCTAAGAATTAGGATTAGTACGAATAATAGTGACAAGGTGACAGACAACTTAGGGCGAGGTGGGAAACAATAGAATAGTAGACAGCGAAGGTGTGAAGACTGGGAGGCGCCGTCGGACAGTCTAGCAGGTTAACAATGACGACCAGGTGACGCTCCTAGATAGATTAGATAGTGAAGAGACTGTGACGTACTTAGGGTAATTAGGGCACGGACGTTAGGGGTATAAATAGGGGCTGGATTCGGACATTAGTTAGTGAGGGGGCAGTTCGTAGTTATGAGAGGAGTTAGTTATAAGGAGTTTGAGAAGAGAGATAGTTACGAGAGCGACGAGAATAGTTTAGAGATCTTTAGTTAGTCAGAGTTGAGGCAGAGCAAATTACTGTGGATTTAAAGATGTATTCGTTTATGGACTTGTTGTATTCTGATGTACATTCATGTAAATAAATCGTTGTACTAACAACGCATCGAGTTTGATTGGTTTTTGAGTTGTGACAAAGGAGTGAGCAAATAAGAGTGAAACGGACAGACATTAAGCTAAATTAACATCTCTACGTTGGAATTAAAACATACAACTCATAACATAAACCAAAGGGCCTGAGACGTTCATAGAGCTTAATCCAAAAGAGCCCGTAACATTTATGGAATAAAGAAAAAGGACACGCAACAAATACAAAACTTTCATCCGAACCCCACCCCCCAATCCTACTAGAACATAAATGTTATTTAAATATGTTTTCTTACATCCAAACACTAAAGCAAAAAAAAAAAAAAAATTTGAAAAAAAAAAAAAAATAAAACAGAGAGAGGAAAATGTACCCATTACTTTGGCAGACTAACTGACCAGTTCGACCGAACCAAAGAAAAACAAAAACAACGTAATTGGAACAGGTTCGTCCCCCCCCCCCAACATTTAGATTAAAAAGTTATTTATATAGACAGGTTTTATTTTAACTTTACAAATATATTATACAAAAGTCGGAAGTGTTGTCTGTCCACCCCACTCTCCATCCAGTACCATCCATCTATTTCCTGGTGTTGTTGACTGATGTTGTTGACTGATGCTGCAAATAAATAGCCCATCACTGACCAGTTATTGTGGCGAGTAGAGCGACAGGGATACACAACCTCCCCGGGGCGGTTATTAGAAGAAACTCGGACCATAACCTTCGCTGGTCACCCCCAAGGAGAGCGAGTGGGCAGATGGACATCATCTGAGTGGTCGAACCTTGATGGAATGATCCGGAAGTAAAATGAAGACAATAATGTGACGTTTAGGGCACATTACGATATACATTACAGTATTGTCATATATCGTATCTCACGAATTTCGTCACAGTGCTTTATTGTCACAATCATTTATATCAATAGGCAAAATGTCAAAATAATGTACGTAACATAATTGTGTCAAAAAGTGTAATTCATGGACCATATGTAAAAAAAAATACGTCACAGATTGTGTGTCGAAGATGCAATATTACATACTGTATGAAACATTACTATAAGTCACGTCAAATCCGCAGACTGTGTTCAATAATTTACTTCATGACGCGCGCCGTTTGTCACAGTAATGTAATAAATGTCACACGCGCCGTTTGACACAGTAATGTAATGAATGTCACGGACTATGAGCTAAGTGTTTTACTGCATGTTACGGATTGCATACAGTAGTTCGGTATGTCACAATTTGTCATGTAAAGTAGGTTCTATAATCTACAATATATAGCCGGACATATAACTAAACCATCCATTGTTTCACCGACAGCCATCTATTGTCAACATGGTGTGTCCTATAAACAAGCTGGTATTACTAGTGGTCATCTGGTCAAGATTATTGACATTCAGAGCCGTAGCTAGTTGTTGTTGCGCCACGTGCGAAATATTTATTTGGCGCCATTCCGTGTTCGGTCGCACAGACGCGACTAACCTCCCTACCCCAATGTTAGCCAATCACGAGTCACATTACAATGTGTCCAGATTTTTATAATAAAACTAAATGGCAGATAACAGTCAGTGCTGCCAGTAACAACAACAACAACAACTTGATTATTCTGTTTGTTGTCAAGCTAACAAGTTGGACTATGTTAAGGGAATACTAAAACGAATATTTTAACAGCATCTCCGTGTCCAATAGAAATGATCATACGCTATGACGCCATAATGTCAACATGGTATTCACAATTTAACGAATGGCTAATACCTTGCTAAGAAGTATTGCCTTCATTTACGTGACGGTATGGACCAAGCCCATGAATAATGACTAACGCAATGCTGATAGTATTGCCCCTCCCCTCCCTCATTTAACGTGACGGTATAAACCGGCCATGAATAACAAACGACGCAGACGGAATAGGGCTTTCAACTTCCTGTCATGATTAATATTTCTTGCGGTAATTTTCGTAGATTAACTCACTTGAACCACATTCTGTATGTGACTGCTAGACCGTTGTACATATTATTATGGGGGGAAGAATTTGCAAGTATTGATTACTGCCTAGAGGGTTACAAGCAAGTGTAGTTAGGTGAATCAAAAGGAAGATTGTAACAAACGTAACATCCTTTTATGACGTCATCCCTTGATATTTTTTTTTTTAATTTGTTTTGTTTTGTGATTCTTGTCTGAAGTGTATAGTTTTTAACGTAGGCTTTCATTTCACTTGCTTTGTCTGACAGGTGGACTTGTAGCAAAATGTATTGGGAAATTTGACATCTATAATCACGGGAATGAAATAATTGAATATACATAAGAAATGGTGTGTGTGTGAGTCTGATGAGTTTAACAGGTGATGAGATTAAGGTGGGTGGGGTGAAGATTAATTATCTTCAATAAAGTTATCTTTTGTGTTTTAGAGCGTGAATCGTATAAAAAACGATATTCAGATGAATTTTTTTTCCGAACAATGAAATAAATTGATGGTGTCTAAGATATTAATATGGAATATTTTATATCAATTTTAGCATGTAATGTACTAGTCTATTTTAATTAACTCCCTTGGAACTATTTTTAGCCATTACAAATTTGAAACAAGAACAAATTAAATAATGAAACCGCCTAATGTGGACAACAATCTGAGCCATCGGTCAGACATTAATGTCGGCCGAGCGCACACAATCAGCAATCTAACACCGGTACAAATATGTTTTTAAGATGTGAAATGCCACAGCCGTTTATTGTGGACTGTTAGGACCCAGCATCACGTTTATTTGATAACCCTTACGACCATGGGCGTCGCTAGGAATTTTTCCAGGGGGGGGGGCAAAAATTTTCCGGGGGGGGGGGCAAATAACAACTTTATGACATTTTTTTTAAATGTAAGGGGGGGGGGAGCAAATGCCCCCCCCCCTTATATGACATGAATACGCCCATGCTTACGACAATCAATGACCCCTGTAGTCAAGTACGGCCTGTAATGGTTTGATCCAACCCGCAGTGCATTTCACCCCGTTCATTTATGTCAGTTCATATAAAGTACTGTAAGCACCCCATTGATCTGCTCATGGTCCGGGCCTTCCAGCGGCGTAGCGTGGGTATCGGCTGCTCAGGGTGGAAGACGATTTTGCCGCCGCCCTCTCATTTAGGTATTTCAATTTAATCTATACATTTTTGCCGCCCCCCCCCCCCAAAAAAAAGTAATAAAAAGTGCCGCCCGGTGCGGACCGCACCCACCGCCCCCCTAGGTACGCCACTGGGGCCTTCTATCAAATTCAAAAACCCACCGTGGCCCTTCAGTAGTTTATAAATCTACACGTATGATCTTTCGTCATTGATGTATGTATGTATGTATATATATATATATATATATATATATATATATATCTATACCTATAAGAGGCATTTGCTGTCTGTCTGTCTGTCTGTCTGTTCCCTTATAACTCAAGATCCAGATAACCAAATAATGTGAAATTTGTTACACATACACATAATTACATGGGGAAGGTTATAGGACAGGTTTCGTTTCATCTCGATGGGTAGTTTAATTGTAATTATTTTTTTTTATTTTAGTATTTTACTATATTAAAGTAATCTCGACGGCGCCATAAATAAAATTCCTCTGTGACGTCATTTCCCGATTCGATTAGAACTTGCGCGCTGGTGCTGTATTGTGCCTTTGTGATGCAAAGAATTGTTGTTGTTTTTTCATGCTCCCTGATTTGTACAGTTTGAGGAAGATAAAGGAATGAAGAAGGATTTTAGAAGAAGTATGAAGCCATAATAATAAGTATATATATATATATATATATATATATATATATACAGAGAGAGAGAGAGAGAGAGAGAGAGAGAGAGAGAGGGAGAGGGAGGGAGAGAGATAAAGAGAGAGAGAGGGGGCAGGAGGAGAGAGAGAGGAAAGGAGGGTAGGAGGGAAGAAGGAGGGGGGGATAGAGGAGGGAGGGGGATGGACAGGGGGAGAAAAGGAGGGGGAGAGAGGGAGATGGGGGAGAGGGAGATGGGAGAGGGAGTAGGGGGAGATAGAGAGAGAAAGGAAGGGAGGGAGAGAGGGGGTAGGGAGGGAGAGAGAGGGTGGGAGAGAGGGAGGGAGATAAGGAAGAGTGAGAGGCAGGGAGGAAGAGGAGAGAGGAGGTAAAAAGGGGGAGGGAGGTGGAAAGGGGGAGGGAGGGAGAAAAGGGGGAGAGAGGGGATGGGAGAGGGAGCAGGGGGGAGAGGGAGAGAGAAAGGAAGGGAGGGAGAGAGAGGGTGGGAGAGAGGGAGGGAGAGAGATAAAGAGTGAGGGGGCAGGGAGGGAGAGAGAGGGAATGAGGGAGGGAGGAAGGGGGAGAGAGGGGGAGGGAGAGAGAGAGGTGGAAAGGGGAGGGAGGGAGAAAGGAGGGAGAGAGGGGTTAGGGAGGGAGAGAGGGGAGGGAAAGAGAGAGGGAGGATGGACGTTGGGAGAGAAGGAGGGGGAGAGAGGGAGAGATGGAGATGGGAGAGAGATGGGAGAGAGGGGGGGAGAGGGAGGGAGGGAAAGGGAGAGAGGGGGAGGAGGGAGGGAGAGAGAGAGGAAGGGAGAGAGGGGGTAGGGAGAAAACAGAAGGTAAACAGAAAGCCTTATTTTAAACCCGGGCAAAGCCGGGTACTTGCAAGTAGTATATATATATATATATATATATATATATATATATGGTCAAGTGGTCTGAGAGACAGTAATTTACTTACTTTTTCTCAACTCTGGGTATTTCATGGTTACTAAAATTCTAACCAAAACTCACGGAAATAGATGCTTGTGGTAGATGGGGTCAGTGGGTTTAAATACTAAAACAACACAAACAATTTCCAAAGTGGCCAGATTTTGGTATTCGATTGAGCACGATTCTCTGAAAAGTTTGAGTTGAAATGCTTTGTCATTAAATTGTTAGAACTGATACTTGTCGATACAAGAGATGGTCCGTGCACGCGCGTGAGTAATTGTATACAATGAGTGTGTGCATGTGTGAGTGTGTGTGTGTGTGTGTGTGTGTGTGTGTGTGTGGTCTAAAAAAAGATGGCGATCATCACACGAAAAGATTTGTTATCGGCATGGAAATATCGCCCGGGACAGATATGTCGATACGCAATTCCAGGAGAGGCATCGATTCTCTCACCAAGAAACGCAAACATACACACACAGTTTCTCAAATCCGAGTGTCAGAGATGGGGAAGAGATTGAACATATAACAAACAAAAAAAAGTATCGCAGGGGCAAGAATCTCAACTACTCATTAAAATGTTATCTACCCTTCACTGACACAGAGAGGGGTGGGTGGGGGAGGGCGTGAATCCCGGGGGCGGGGTCCTATCTGTGGCATCTCGAGTAACTCACAGACAAAAATAAAATAAATAAATAAAAAAAAAATGTCGGATCTGATTGAGGAGTGAATGGGAGGGACTTTGGGTTGGGGAATGGGTGCGTCAGGGGTGAGGGAAGGGGGGGGCAAGGGGGTCACGCAATATATCGGATCAAAATGAAAAAACAAGATGACGAAAGAAGATTTATTTCGGAATCTTCTAGCTACAAGCCACTTCGTCTGAGGTGAGAAAGATCATTAGGAAGATAAACGGATGATTTAAGATATTTTATTTTTTTACATGTTTTGTGTTTAACCTAAACATTTAGTAGAAATGTGTACAGAGTTAATCCCAATGATGATAATAAATATAGAGAACATCTAATGGTCGTTTATAGGCCAGAGGGAAAAAAATAAAATACACATTTAAATAGGACGTAATTAAAAAAAAAAATTGCAAACAGAAAGAAAATATTAGCAGCATCTATATAAATAATAGCGGTGAGGGATCTGCGTTAAATCGAAAGTAAAGAATTAATACAACGAGTATTCCAGTTTAAAATCGTTATACGTAAACAATAGTAATACAAATCATGAAAAAATCGGATCTGTCCGAAATAAAAAAAAAACATTTGCCTACTGACCAAACCAAAGGGAATATTACTCTCTATGCAAAGGTTTTGCAGCTAACGTGTGTATATAATTAAAAGTATAAACAAATATGCATGCACAATTTCTATTTAGAATAAAAAAGGTTAAATAAGTTGTCAATGCTAAAAAAGAAATGTTCTGCTAAACGTAACACATTTTTTTCAGGCTACTTAATTTGAAACACATATTCGAAGCAAAAGTCCGAATAAAATAAAAACAGCGAAACACAATATACATTTATATTTGAGTAACATTGAGCAGGGATGGAGAAAATTGAGAAATGACCTAAATCTATATATATATATATATATATATATATATATATATATATATATATATATATATTTGCAGACCGCTCGCTAAACTTCATTATGGTACGTTACGTCAGATAGAGCTGACTGAAAAAAAACATTTAGGTCAAACTTATTGCAGTAATGAAGTAATCTAGACAAGCAGAGGTGGATTCAAAAAGACAACAAGCAAGATTTTAATTCTAACTTCAACTCGAGCGGCCACTGTTCCTAAATACCGGCTTCATCACAACTACTATACGTCACAACGTCATCACTTTCAGTACGTAAAGTAAAACGGTGCGGCTGGTCTATAGGAATTCCGTGTCCGTAGCGTACCACGACCGACTGTTAGGTAAGAGACTTTATAACATTATGCACAATTTACCAGCGAGCGATTTGTAAAACACATTAGGAAAAGTACCCGTATGATACAACCACAGATGAGAAATAATATTTATTATGTAAATACAACCAGAATAGGAGCATGGTTGTAATGGTGAGGGTTTTTTTAAACTTAAATAATCTTTTAAATATGATTGGGATAAATATGATTGAGGTGCAAACCTATGATTGAGATGCAAGCCTATGATTATAATTTAGCCTATGATTGAGATGCAAGCCTATGATTATAATTTAGCCTATGATTGACATGCAAGCCTATGATTGAGATGCAAGCCTATGATTGAGATGCAAACCTATGATTTCGATCGTCTATGATCGAGATGCACGCCTATGATTGAGATTAAGTCTATGATTGAGATGCAAGCCTATGATTGAGATTAAGTCTATGATTGAGATGCAAGCCTATGATTGAGATGCAAGCCTTTGATTGAGATGAAAGCCTATTATTGTAGATTAATCAGATGATGCTGGTGCCAATTCATGATTGCGATGTGAATGTGGTGACCCGATGTGCCCATATGTGTACATGGTATTGATTTAAAAGTACACTTTGTGACCTTGTTAACTGTTAAGTCCTGTACGTGCATGTATCAGCCTGAACTCTATTCTATCATACACAGTTTCGATTTATTGTGTCCTTTTTCTTGTGTTTTGCCTTTTTGTATATGAATGAAGAAGAATATCGCGCGTAAGGACATTTCATCAAACGCTGTCTACGTGTGTGATTAATTGACATTGATACATATTGTAGAGAATATTGATTGAGATCGATGGGGAAATATATCCGAGGAAAAGAAACGCAAACTGTCAGGTCCACTTAATTAATGAAATGAAATGTTAACCGAGCAAATCTATCTATCTATCTATCTATCTATCTATCTATCTATCTATCTATCTATCTATCTATCTATCTATCTATCTATCTATCTATCTATCTATCTATCTATCTATCTATCTATCTATCTATCTATCTATCTATCTATCTATCTATCTATCTATCTATCTATCTATCTATCTATTTATCTATTTATCTAATCTATCTATCTATCTATCTATCTAATCTATCTATCTGCTACGAAAGACACTTCCCTATACACCATCGTTTCATGACAGATTCATGTTTCATTATACGGTTGATATTTCCTTAAAAGTTAATTTTTCAAAACACGTGAATGTGTTTATTTACCTTAATGTTTTCATCATATACGTTGTCTTAAGCTGTAAAGATGGCGTTATTGTCTTACAGCCAGACAACAGAAAGACTTTACTGGCAGTATAAAAAGACTAACATATAAACAAACAAAAACAACAGCAACCAATGAACAAACAAACAAACAAACAGACAGACAATGTTCTAATACCTGTGGTGGACGTGTACAATTACTAAACAAACAAGATAAACACATCACGTATCGATACACACAAAAAAACAACAACAACAACAACACTAACAAGAACTGATACTCGAATACCTCAAGTGGTTTGAAGATAACAGGACGGATTCGATTAAGTAAATAAAAAAAGAAAAAGTTAATCGGTGAATATCGATTCTACCCAGTCTTCGATTGAGTCCTTTAACCCGGCATCCCTCCCCTGCGTCCCCCCCCCGTACAGATTAGTTCAAGTGTTTTGGTAAACGCGAGCCTGAATGAGACGAGCTAGTGGGGGGGGGGGGACTGGGGTCAGCGAGAGATGGCAGCTGGCGGGTGCCGGCCCTGATTGCTTTGGTAGATTTTTATTCCCTGACCAGCGGCCCAGATAACAATGAAATGTATACGATTACTCTTTTCTTTTCAGGGGATAAAATCAATTAGTTATAGTAGCTAAAAAGGCGGGACTGATTCGATTCCCCGGAGATGTTTATTGGTACGAGGAAATGTTTTTCTTCTATAAGGTGTTTAGTTCTATAGGTTGCTATGTAACATGTTTAGCTCTATAGGTTGTTATGTAACATGTTAAGCTCTATAGGTTGTTATGTAACATGTTTAGCTCTATAGGTTGCTATGTAACATGTTTAGCTCTATAGGTTGTTATGTAACATGTTAAGCTCTATAGGTTGTTATGTAACATGTTTAGCTCTATAGGTTGCTCTGTAATATGCTTAGCTCTATAGGTTGTTATATAACATGTTTAGCTCTATAGTTTTTTCTGTAATATGTTTAGCTCTATAGGTTGTTATATAACATATTTAGCTCAATAGTTTGTTCTGTAATATGTTTAGCTCTATAGGTTGCTCTGTTATATGCTTAGCTCTATAGGTTGTTACATAACATGTTAAGTTCTATAGGTTGTTCTGTAACATGTTAAGCGCTATAGGTTGCTATGTAACATGTTTAGCTCTATAGGTTGCTATGTAACATGTTTAGCTTTATAGGTTGTTATATAACATGTTTAGCTCTATAGTTTTTTCTGTAATATGTTTAGCTCTATAGGTTGTTATATAACATGTTTAGCTCAATAGTTTGTTCTGTAATATGTTTAGCTCTATAGGTTGCTCTGTTATATGCTTAGCTCTATAGGTTGTTACATAACATGTTAAGTTCTATAGGTTGTTCTGTAACATGTTAAGCGCTATAGGTTGTTATGTAACATATTTAGTTCTATAGGTTGTTCTGTAACATGTAAAGCTCTATAGGTTGTTCTTAACATGTTTAGTTCTATAGTTTGTTATGTAACATGTTCATCTCTATAGGTTGTTCTGTAACATGTTTAACTCTATAGTTTGTTATGTAATATGTTTTGTTCTATATTTTGTTATGTAACATGTTTAGTTCTATATGTTATGTAACATGTTTAGTTCTATATGTTATGTAACATGTTTAGTTCTATATGTTATGTAACAAGTTTAGTTCTATATGTTATGTAACATGTTTAGTTCTATATGTTATGTAACATGTTTAGTTCTATATGTTATGTATTATGTGGTGTAGATTTACGACAGTTGACCTGAGAGTCATGGGTTCAATCCTCGATGAGAGCCAGAGAAAACCTTCCAGGTTTAAGTCCCACAAGTCAACCTGACCTAAATTGGGGAAGTCAAGGCGGCTGGGCGTTGTGCTAACCACACAATCCCTTCATATACGAAAAACGTTGGGCGCATGGATTTTATAATATGCGAATGTTTGTTTTACAATGCTGAAATGTTGTTTAAGAGAATGTATATTTCAATTCGTTTATTGCACAATTCTTGCAATTTTAACAATTAAATCCCAAAAGAATTATTGCAGAAGGTTTTCGAAATATCACGATATTGCAGATCATTTATTACAACTTCTATAACAAAATGCATATGAGTATGTAATATTAATTCTAGTGTTATATAACCTCAACTCATGATATAGAGTGTAATACTTGTAAAGTCAATTGAATCGATATATTAATATTGTGAAATTATATTAAACAGGTTTTCATTTATAGAAATTAGAGTATGTTAGAAGGGTCTGGATGTTTATGTTCATGCGCCCAACATTTTTCGTTTTTATAAACATTAAAGCTCTTATGAAGTCTATTACCATGTGACCAATTTATACAGAAATTATTTTCTGCTTTTTAGTACGCAAGAAAAATGTTTTTTTTTTTTTATAAAATACTAGCTGTAACCGGTCATGCGTTGCCCTGGCTAATCCCTATGTAATGTAATTGTAAGTATTGAGAAAGCCCTTATTTCTAATTCTGTTTATTGTCTAAAAAGAACAGTCACAATTTTTGTGTATAGTTCGGACATTCTCACACACTGTTATCAAAGGAAAGTGTATTTGGACGTACTTTTAGAGTTATTATGAATGGTGTGAATCTTGTTTGCATGTATGATTAAAAAAAAATACTGAGGAAATAATCATTTGCACACTTATGTAAAAAAAAAAATTTGCAATACTGTTTTTTAATTAAAACAAAATACTGACAAGCTGTTACTTTGCACAAGGCGGATTGGTTTGTTCTAAATTTATTTTAAAACAAATACTGACAATATATAAGTTAGGACTCTGTGACTTTTGAATTACCTCCTGTGGTTTAAAAAAAAAAGTAAAGTGCAGTAAAGAAATAATTTTACCAAACCGATCGATTAAATATTTTTTTTAATTAAATAGATGTGATGTCCATAAAAAATGTATATACCTATATAAACACGCCGGGTAATTTACTGCTATTGTGTGTGTACATTTCAAGGCAATTGGTGAAGAATTTTCGGAGTTGAATCCTATTTACATTTTTTATTTATATAGATTTTTTTTATAATGTAATTTTTAGTTTCTAATTTTTAGTTGCTATATTGAAAGTATCAGAGCTATAGCTTATCGGAAAGTGGCCTAAAATTGGATTGCCGAATTCCGGACAGACAAACAAGAAATGACCCCGGAAAAACAAACAAGAAGTGAAGCTGATAAAAACAAAAAAAAACAATAATAATACAAAATAACACTTGAAAGTCTAACAAAACAATTAAAAAAAAATACTAAGACATGCGCAGTGCACAGCTGAAGTGACCGACCGTCATTCCTCCCCCTTCCCCGCAATCACCTATCTTCCCCACCCCTTAACCCACTACTCCTCCGCCCCCCACCCTACTCTCTCCCTACTCACCTTCTTCAACGTCTCCAGGTTGACGTGGATGGCCAGCTCCGTCTTCAACTTGTCCGGCAGCAGTCCCAGGGAGTTGATGTCGCAGCCGTTCAGCCTGCCCCTGGACCACACGTAGTCGTACCACCTCTGGACACGCTTCTGGAGGTTGTGGGGGACGTTGTGGGTCTGCATATAGATCTTGGCCCCATCCTGCGACCATCACAAACACAAAATTAACACCACAAACAAACAAACAAACAAACAGTTTGTAGGCTCCAGGTTTTAAGAATAATTAGACGGCATCGTGTTGTAAAACAAATGGGAGCGAACCAAATCTATCTATCTATCTATCTATCTATCTATCTATCTATCTATCTATCTATCTATCTATCTATCTATCTATCTATCTATCTATCTATCTATCTATCTATCTATCTATCTATCTATCTATCTATCTATCTATCTATCTATCTATCTATCTATCTATCTATCTATCTATCTATCTATCTATCTATCTATCTATCTATCTATCTATCTAATCTATCTATCTATCTATATATATATCTAATCTATCTATCTATCTATCTATCTATCTATCTATCTATCTAATCTATCTATCTATCTATCTATTTATCTATCTATCTATCTATTTAACTATTTCTCACCAAAAGTCTTTCAAATTCCTGCCTGCTTGCATTTCTGTTGTTAATGACATTCCCAACCTGACCTTTAGTAAGAAATCAGATATTAAAATAATGAGGGAAAAAAAAATCTTTTCTAGTTATTATGTGATAAAAACGTGTGCTTAGTGTATAACTTGTGTCATAATTCAAATTTGTGTTCTAATGTAAAACTTCAGTGAAACGTAACAATTTTGTCTTTTGTTATCCCTATATCTGACGTGAGACTTGTAGCAGAGGTGACGAAATTTTTGTATTTCAGAAACTGACCATTTTTTCGTTTTGTTGATAAACAATAAATTTCGTTTGTCCTGAACTAGCTGCCTTCTTTACCTGGCACTTACCATGAGCGTGGTATACTTCCTATAACAGTTAACTAACTACTCACCTATAACAGTGAACTACTCACCTATAACAGTGAACTAACTACTCACCTGTAACAGTGAACTAACTACTCACCCATAACAGTGAACCAACTACTCATATATAAACGTGAACTACTCACCTACTATTGTCGCAAATACAAAAACTCCAATAAGATAACTGACTATAAGAAAGACGTACCTGTAAGAATAAATTAGCAGAGAAGTAATGTTATGATTAAACTTAACCAATGCAGATGCAATATATATATATATATATATATATATATATATATATATATCCTTTATAAAAGTATATTTCTTTTTTGGTCCCTAGCCTACAATGTATAACATAAATTAACAGTTGCTCATATTTCTAATGACAAAGGGGTTACTATGGCAACCAAACAACGTTTCTTGGCCTCAAATGCAACTTCATCTAAGCCCCCCCACCAACGTCGGGCCCCCTTAATGTAATTTTCCAGTGGCCCCTAATTTACCTTTGAAATAGATTTTCTCAATGCACCTTTGTCATGGGCCCACTAGTTCATCTAATTAGGGCCCCCCTCTTACTCTTGCCTAGGGGCCACCAAAAGCGTAAGAATGGCCCTGACAACAAACATTGTAAGTAAAATGACAAATCAAACCAAACAGTAAAAAAAAAAAAAGATTATGCTAAACTATAACGGAGAAAGTTGTTTATAAACAATTACAATATCAGTGGTTCAACAAAGGGAAGGTATTCCCGTATCGCTCACTTAACTATGTAAACAGAACAATGAGTTTCATTTTTTTTTCAATTTAGGTCAGTGAAGTTGTGATGACTTCAGGGAATATGACAATTACATTTCAATATGGGAATTCAATTCCCCACCACCCAGCACCGCACTCACCCGATTAAGGGGGGGGGGGAGTCCCGAGGCACATTTAAGCTGTAAATTGGTGACCTGCTGTTATCACATGACAATAAGTGACCCATTTTTGTTGTTGTTGGTATGATACGTATTTTATATTTCTTTAAGACATATTGGGACTTGTCATGAAAATTCCATGTATTAATCTGTTAAGTTAGCTATACAATATATATGTATAGCATGTAAACCATACATGATACTTATCAAGAGTTGAAAATTACCTATTACCATACAACTTAATGCATTTATATCCAACTTTGAATTACTTAGTTGTTTTTCCTGTCACATTTCTTATATAAATTACAATTTGAAAAAAAAAATACTTTTTTAAATATATTTACACAAGTTAAGTTTGTTCTTATTTTACTGCGTAAATAGATATTCAAAATTCTCACTGATTATTATGAAAAGTTAAGGTTGATTTCTACAAATATATAAATCCTTCATTCTTGTTTTGAATATTGCTATTATAACTTTTAAGTGTATAGTGGGGTATGTTGGCATCATTAAAGAAATAGAATTTATTTTTTTGGAAAGAGATACACAATCCAAGCAGTGCAAAATTCATTCAAATTTTTGCCTTCCAAAATGAATGTATTAATATCTTTGTAGTGAACACTAAAAATGTACTGAAGATAAACAACAACAACATCAACAACAATAGATAATTTAAAAAAGTGACATCATGCTACAGCATAAAAAATCACAGTTGGCAACTGAGGAAAAAAAAAAACCTCCAGGTATTCTCAAACTATTAGCACAACAACACACACCAGCTTAATTGTAACACAGCTCTTACAGAGTGAAAACAAAAAAAAAATCACTATCTAAAAATAAGACATCAATTGTAAGTAAATTCAACAGTGAAACAAATTTTAGAGGGAAATGATAATATAAATAAAAATATGTTTACGAAGAAAATTAAAATCTACAAAAAATGTTCGCTCATTATTCCATCAGAAGTTTTTGTAACATTAAGTGTTAAATAGGGGAAAACTATGTGATAATAGTGGCACTGAGAGCCCGTGAATTGAGATTTCTCTAATCTAACTGCCAAGAAAAGTTGCTACATAGCCATACATTTCATGTCTGAAATATGTTTTGACTGCTTCTCCATATTTCGCAAAAAAAAAAAACTGGCATAGATAGATTTAAAAATCAACTGATTTAAAGATCTAACTGGGTCAATCAGCGCATCCCACACTTCACGGCATGTCGGCCATTCGGTATTTTTTTTTTGGGGGGGGGGGGGGGTGGGGGGTGGGGGTTAATCTCTCTCAGCCAATGTTTCCTATGCACTAGCCACTTCCCCCTCTTTCCAGTGTACACTTCCGGTTGTTTTTTTCTTCATTTCTCTTTTTATTTATCTCTTTTTACGACATTAATTTTATCTTCAGAAGACTAATCTATTGCGACATTATTCTTGTGACCTGTCCCCCCCCCCCACTCACCCTTACCTCCTTCTCACCAATGTCTAATAACTCTAAGATTTATTTTACATTACTCCGAGCCCACCATCGAACCCCCGACCCCTCCCACCCGCCACCCCACCCATCTCTCCCCATACATGGCATGTGAAAGGCGCAGCATCTAGTCCCAGGGAAGGTTTGCGTGTGGGATGTATTGATTGATCCATATATGGATGTTCTGGTTTCTTGGTAAGTCAACATTACATTAGGAACAGGAACATCTACAGATCTAACTTAACAAATACTTTTTCTTGTGTGTGCAAATAGCTCATGGAACTTTTTGTGTAAATAGCTCAGGCAACTTTTTGTGCAAGTAGCTCCTGCAGCTTTTTGTGTGAATAGCAAAAGTTTAAGCTTTGATAGCACATGCACACACACACACATATAGCCAACACAAAATGAGATAAAGTCGAATAAAATTATTGTATTTATTCCACACCTTGATGTCTTCTTTGCTGACCGAGATGATAAAGAAATGACATTAAAGCTAATTAGACTTAAAGAGTTGGTAATTTCACAATATTATAGTAATCAGGTAGGATGACAGTAACCAAATGAAATAGCAACAACATCAAAGGGCGTATCCAGGCGGTGGCTGTGAGGGGCGTCATCCTCCTGGGGGATCACACGCTGGTTCCATCGCTTCCAGCATTCATGTATTTCAAACGAAACAAAATGCCATGCTCTAAACACAATCAATTCAAATCATATCAACACAAAGCTAAAAACGTAAAAATACGAAACTAAATGACTTATATGCGAAACTCAAAGAGTTTTTCAAATATTTAAATTGTATGCGAGATTAAAACTGGTATTAAAAAAATTTAAGCCGCAGTTTGTAGATGGGGTTCGGGGAAATCCAAAAAAAAAAAATAAATAGAAACTTATTAAGCGTTTAGTGCCAGGATGCACAGGCAGAGTAGTTTTTGTGGTTAGGCAAATCTGGTGCTATCTGGTGCTATCTGGTGCTAAGAGAGCCCTGAAGGAAATTTCTCTTAGGTGCCCCAAATATCACTGCGTAGGGTCCCTAAGTACTGCAGTAATGGTTCTGGCTGCAGTGAGGTTCTGGCTGCAGTGAGGTTCTGGCTGCAGTGAGGTTCTGGCTGCAGTGTGGTTCTGGTTGCAGTGTGGTTCTGGCTGCAGTGTGGTTCTGGCTGCAGTAATGGTTCTGGCTGCAGTATGGTTCTGGCTGCAGTATGGTTCTGGCTGCATGCCATGCACGACTTATGTAGTTATAAAAGTAAATAATCTAGTTTGTATGCAGCAACATCAATGTAGGATATAACACTGAAACAGAGAACTGATGTCATAGGTCATGTACATCTTATCTATCAGAGGAGGTCATTCCTGCGATTGAGGTCATTCCTGCAAGAGATGCCTGAGGTCATACCACTGACAGATGTCAGATGTCATATCAAGCACAGGTCCAGAAATCGTCTGCGGCAGCTGATGTCCAAGGTTGACACATTACACACATGCATCTAGCATTCAAAGCTGTTTACACAGATGTGTAATTGGGTCACATCAAAGCACAAACAATAGAACACATTACCGGTTAAAAGAGTTTCACAAATCAAATATATCAAGATACCATCAACAATCCAGATGCATTGGGGGTGGGGGGGGGGTGAATTTCACACAAAAAACACATAAATAAAAATAAAAATCATAAAACATCGCTAACATCAGGGGGTCATACACAATACAAAAGTAAAAAATAAATAAAAATTATAACGGTAATCTACAACACAGACGTGAAGGATCACGTGAGAAATTCAGATGTCAAGGTCACACCAACACATTAGGTCAAAGGCCAATATAATACTTACGCAAAGTTGGACATTTTAAAGCTAAGAAAGAAAATAAAACAACAGTTAGGAAACTTCATGAAGGTCAAGTGCGAAACAGGTGTCAAAGGTCAATGATACTTACGTAGAGTTGGAAATGCTATAGCTAAGAAAGAAAGAATGGAACCATTATAATACGTGATGATGTTGCAGAATTATTTTCTTGCCAGCCTAAACACAAACACGGATATCCAGGGCTGGGTTTACAGATAGGTCAACTAGGCCGCGAAATAAGGGGCCCCAAAATTTTGAGTGGTATACACAAATAAAAAAAACAACAACTTAGCAATATTTTTTTATTTTTCAAAGTTGGGCCTTACATTTTTGTTGGGTTAGGGCCCCTAAAAATTGTGAATCCGGCCTGGCTGATATCATAGAATGGTTTATGTTTGTTTTACATATGGTTTTACGATTATATAATCTGATGAACTCTGGGATGGGAAGTATGTATGTGTGTGTGTGAAGTCCCTAAAAGAATGAGATGAAACCACTAATGGGACGGCTTTTATGTTACCTTTCTTTCATCCCCACCATAGCCATCAGTGCAAGGGCCATGGAGGCACCGCGGGAGATATAGCGGGGACTGAAATATCCATGGGTCTTCATCGGATATCGAACCAGGGACCCTCAGGTCGACAATGACGGATGTCTACTTAATGTCTCAAAGATCCAGGAGGTGGACTAAACAACAACAACAACAACAACTCAAGTGAAGAAATTTAAGCAAGACGTCCATCAGACTGACCAAGATATGGATGCTAGTTCTGGAATCAGTGATTTATTTCTTTGTTTGCTCCGTCAGAGTTTACAGATCGAAAATTTTTTTCTTTGGTTTACTTACAAAAGGACAAATTGTGTAAGAACACTGCTTGTGTACCCAAATACTGCTTGTGTACCCAAATACTGCTTGTGTACCCAAATACTGCATTTGTACCCAAATACTGCTTTTGTACCCAAATAATCCGGCAAAAGCGCACATTTTAAATCCTTATTAGTTCACGACTGTTAATCGCATTTAAGGACAATTAACAGGAAGTGGGAAGGGGTCAGGGTTGAAGTGATGGGGGGGGGCAACAAGCAAAAGGACCCCCCCCACACACACACACAAATAAACAGAAACGGATTCCGACTAACATATCATCTCTTTGAATTAGTGTCTCTTAAGGTGTGTGTGTGTGTTGGGGGGGTGGTAGGGGAGCCACCCAAATAAATGCTTCTTGCTAGCCGCCCCCCCCCCCACCCCAAGCCTCAGTCGGACGTGCTTTGTGTTATTATGTTGATATGATACAAATAAAGAAGCTATATATATATACACTCAAACTTGTGCAATACGCGACCCATAACGAAAGTACTTCGACTCAAGAGACCAATCTGTAGAGAGAGAAATAAAAAGGTCTATAATAGAACAAACCAACTAAAATCGGTTTTTATATTCATAAGTAAAATAATTATTCTAATTTTTCGGCGATCCACTTAAAAATCTTCTCGGTGAGTGGCCTACACCACTTTGAGAATGACTGCACTAAAATATCGGTTAATATAAACTTGAGATCATTTCCATACAAAATATTTTTTTTCAAAGGATGACTTAAGTTGGTGTGATCTTGTCACGTATCTCTGGCATCAGCGAGCATGAAGTTTCAATTAGCATGAATATCTTGTGACTGATTTCTCAAATATCTGTATCTATCTATCTATCTATCTATCTATCTATCTATCTATCTATCTATCTATCTATCTATCTATCTATCTATCTATCTATCTATCTATCTATCTATCTATCTATCTATCTATCTATCTATCTATCTATCTATCTATCTATCTATCTATCTATATTTATTATATATATATATATGTGTGTATGTGTGTGTCCGTGCGTGTGTTCAATACAATCACTACACAATGACACGACCTGACGGTTGGTGACATAAACCTAGTAACTTTAACGATGTGTGTGTGTGTGCGTGTGTGACTGGAGGGGGGGATATTGAGTTTGTGTATGTGGGTAGAGACGGCCACAGACCCCGCGCATGGGGGGGGGGGGATACGGTGTACACTATACAGTCTACACTTAACCAATGAACAAGTCACCCAAGGTCCCGCGTACATATAAAGGTCGTCCACTGGCGTACTGTGTATGACTTGTGCGTGAGTGTGTACTATTTGTGTGTGTATGAAGTGTGTGTAAATATATATGTATGTATGTGTGTATGTATGTATGAATTACGTACACATTCGTGACCCTTTCCCCACCACATATGTCGCGTGCAAAGCTGAGAACATCAAAGATTCCCGAACAATTTACATTTGACCAAAGGCTGCCGTGCACTATCAGCGGAAATGACCGGAAGGAACACCATGAGACAGGTCGGTGCTGTTCAACGTGACGGCCAATTCAGTGACCAGAATTCGGACAGCGCTGAATCAATTTTCTAGTTGACCGCAGAATAAACTTTTACTACATGTCTGTGTTTGTATGTGTTTGTAGGTGTTTGTATGTATTTGTGGCTGTTTGTGTGTGTTTGTGTTTGTGGATATTTGTATATGATTGTGGGTGCTTGTATGTGTTTGTGAGTGTTTGTATGTTATGTGTTTGTGAGTGTTTGTATGTGTTTGTGAGAGTTTGTATGTGTTTTTATGTGTAAAAGTGGAAATGTGATGTCTGAAACTGTTGATCTTTTTGTATTCACGAATTTATGAGTTTGTATGTTTGTATCTTTTGAATCTTTTGGCTATATTTCTATTTTTAATTTTGTGTGTATTTGTTTGTTACTGTTTGTTTGTATTTGAATTTTATCTGTATGTTTGTATCCGTACGTATGTATTTGTGTATTGGTATATGTGTTGGTATCTTTAATACATGTATCTGTGTTGGTATCTTTACGGCATGTATCTGTGTTGGTATCTTTAAAGCATGTATCTGCGTTGGTATCTTTTAAGGCAAATATCTGATTTGGTATCTTTAAGGCCTGTATCTGTGTTGGTATATTTAAGCATGTATCTATGTTGGAATCTTTAAGATATGTATCAGTGTTGGTATCTTTAAGACATGTATCAGTGTTGTTATCTTTAAGACATGTATCAGTGTTGGTATATTTAAGACATGTATCTGTGTTGGTATCTTTAAGGCATGTATCAGTGTTGGTATCTTTAAGACATGTATCGGTGTTGGTATCTTTAAGGCATGTATCAGTGTTGGTATCTTTAAGGCCTGTATCTGTGTTGGTATCTTTAAGGCATGCATCTGTGTTGATATCTTTAAGGCCTGTATCTGTGTTGGTATCTTTAAGGCATGTATCAGTGTTGGTATCTTTAAGACATGTATCGGTGTTGGTATCTTTAAGGCATGTATCAGTGTTGGTATCTTTAAGGCCTGTATCTGTGTTGGTATCTTTAAGGCATGCATCTGTGTTGATATCTTTAAGGCCTGCATCTGTGTTGGTATCTTTAAGGCATGCATCTGTGTTGGTATCTTTAAGGCCTGTATCTGTGTTGGTATCTTTAAGGCATGCATCTGTGTTGGTATCTTTAAGGCCTGTATCTGTGTTGGTATCTTTAAGACATGTATCTGTGTTGGTATCTTTAAGACATGTATCTGTGTTGGTATATTTAAGGCCTGTATCTGTGTTGGTATATTTAAGGCATGTATCTGCATGAACTATAAGTAGATTACGCTACTTCAGATACGTAGTTTTTTTTCTGAGGCGATCCGGCTGGTTTACGCCTTTCACCCTATGACCCAGAATTTATTATATTACATTGCACATTAAGGCATATACAACAGTTATATATACTATAAGTTAAAAGCAAGCCACAAGAATTGTCTGAAAATGAATCTTTGTTTTAGCTATAGAGTGATACTATTCGATGTCTAATTGGGGTTGACCTATATGCATATGTTTACCAATTGTTAGCTGTTATTTTTTTTTCTAGATAAGCAGGGTAAATGCTTCAATGCGTTCTAAAATAACGGTCATGGAAGCACCTTCATGTCTGTTACAATAACGTTATGTAAACCAATTCAGTTGTAAATGCACAGTGCTAGTTCCATAAAGCGCCCGAAGGAAAGACGACAACCGGTTGGATCATGTGACCTTAAGGCATTTGTTGATTGGTTCTTCTGACTATTGGCTTTCTTTTATTTTATTTTTTTCTCTTTCATTTCCCCGATCTTGTCAATTGGAAAACTTGCAGACGACGTTCCAGACGTGACTACACTTTTCTCAAACTAGATTGCTTCATTCTTGATGTCACTGGGGGGTTCAGAATTGTGAAACACGAGAACATCTTTTGTGATTACACCTTTTCTTGGCGCCTTTCGCGCTGGATGTATTAATACAATATATTGAACTGATAAGAAGATGTAAGATATTGAACTGATAAGAAGATGTAAGAAGTATTGTGTTCTTGTTCGCTGGACTGATGAAATGTTTTTTTTTTGTTTTGCATGGCTCTTGATTAAAATAAGTCGAACAGATTTTTAACAAAAATTGAAGGACTTAACATTTTTATCAGAAACGTTTTTAATGGATAGGCAAACTAGGTAACTACTTGAGTCCCCAACCCTCTACTTCCGAAGGGCCACCCTTCAAGAACGAATACCTATCATAGCTGATGCTATATGGGCCCTGGAAAGTACTCTTACCTGGGACAACCCAGAAATCTTGTGCCTCACAAGAGGCTCATAGGGTGGGTCTGCACTTTGTAGAGAAACAATATAGTCAGAGTTTGATGACGCAATTTGGTAGGCTCCGCTCACCACAGACTCTATGACGTCATTTCGCCTTCTCGCGCTGTAGCTTATTCTGAGTTCTAGTGTATACGTCAGTTTGTTACGCCATGGAGTCTGTGGTGGGCGGAGCCTACCAAATCGCGTCATCAAACTATATTGTTTCTCCACAGACATCATGATTTAAGACAGATTAAAGTGTTGCTTTCGACTGATATTTGCCTGACATGTCAAGTCTGACACCAATACTTTCGCCTAGAACATTTAAATATTTTAAAGTTTTGGCCTTGTATTTAAAAAACAACAACCTAAGAGCATCTCTGAGTCACGATGTATGACTTAATGACGCATGACTTAATGACGTAAGACTCAATGATTTATGAATTAATGGTGTATGACCTTAATGATGTATGACTTTATGATGAATATTAATGATGTATGGCCTAATGATGTATGACCTTAATAATGTATGTGCTGTGTTTGTGTAGTGCACAGTTCGTACCGTGCTAATGCAGTGCACAGTTTGTGCAGTGTTAGTAAAAAGACGTGGATGAGGCACACATATACACACACACTCAAACATACACGCACAAACACACAAACAGAAACATCCACATAATCCCACATATATCCACATTTCCGCTCTCTTCAAACCTGTGCATATTTATCTATTTTTCTTTTTAAAGTTTGGACGAAAGTTTCATTGTAAACACTCTCCTAAAATAAACACAAACCCATCAACGCTAAATCAATGTGATCACGTGATAAGCTTTTAAGTGACTTGTTCAGTTGCGAGGGGGGTGGTCGACCCCCAACCCCTTTATAGGTTAATGCCGCTGATATTACGTCATAGACCAATTCATTCTCGCAGGTCTATACAAGCAGTCTACCACAAACACACCCTCCATCTTCTTTTTATCTCCCACATTCTCTCTATCTCTCTCTCTCTCTCTCTCTCTCTCTCTCTCTCTCTCTCTCTATCTCTCTCTATCTCTCTCTTTGTCTCTCTCTTACTCTCTTTAATCTCCTCATCTGTGCCCTTTTTTTATTTAACTTGCCCCAACAGGTACACACTATTAACCCATGTTCCCTATCATACAGTCTCATATCTGACCAACAGAGGACGACCCATGTTCCCTATCATACAGTCTCCTATCTGACCAACAGTGGACGACCCATGTTCCCTATCATATTGTCTCAAATCTGACCAACAGTGGACGACGACCCATGTTCTCTATCATACAGTCTCCTATCTGACCAACAGTGGACGACGACCCATGTTCCCATATCCAATACTCTTCACTCTAACCAAGCGAGCGGTACATAGATCTATTATAAGCCAAGTACCCCCGCTGTCTGATTCGTCACGTCTGATCTTTAAATAGCTGTCCTATCAGGCCGAAAACAACAGACAAACAAGACGCTGATGGCCGCAGTCAGCAACAAGACAGTCCGAATTATCCACATGACCGGACCGTGGAGATCAAACTATTTACATCAATGACCATAATAAGCCTGTTATTGTGCGTGGGGGGGGGGGTAGGGGTGATTTGAGGGTAAAAATATAATGGCGAAAAAAACAATACTTGACCGAGTAAGATGGTCAAGAGATAAAGACGTTACTATAATGATAGACAAAACAACAATGATGGCACACAAGCAAACATAAAAGCAGTTGTATTTAAGGAAATAAAATGTGCACGAAAATTGAAGGACTGAGTGAAAGTCAAAGTGGGAAGGAATTCCCCTTCGAAGAGTTTAGGGACAGATTAAAAAAAAATATTCGCCTGTTTCAAATTGTCATGTTGTACCAGGAGATAGCGTCTCTAGGATAATGCCTAGCCACCTTTAATTTACTCAGATAATGTCCAGCAGCCTTTACTTAACTCAGATAATGTCCAGCAGCCTTTACTTAACTCAGATAATGTCCAGCAGCCTTTACTTAACTCAGATAAAGTCCAGCAGCCTTTACTTAACTCAGATAATGTCCAGCAGCCTTTACTTAACTCATATAATGTCCAGCTGCCTTTACTTTACTCATATAATGTCCAGCTGCCTTTACTTAACTCAGTTAATGTCCAGCTGCCTTTACCTAACTCAGTTAATGTCCAGCTGCCTTTACTTAACTCATATAATGTCCAGCAGCCTTTACTTAACTCAGTTAATGACCAGCTGCCTTTACCTAACTCAGTTAATGTCCAGCTGCCTTTACTTAACTCATATAATGTCCAGCAGCCTTTACTTAACTCAGTTAATGTCCAGCTGCCTTTACTTAACTCAGTTAATGTCAGGGGCTTTGTACAGCTGGATAGAATTACAAAAAACAAACAAACAAACAACTGGACAGTGAGCGAAACGTTAATCTTTGCCTTCACTCTTCCACCAAGAATTATTTCATAATGCGTTATGACCTTGTCGTCTGCTCTTTTTAAATTCATTTATTTTATTTTTTTTTTTAAATCATTGAAACAAAAATTAATTCTAATTTCTAGAATTTTTTTTTTGAACAAGAAAAAAATTATTTCTTTTTGGATGTCAACATTTACAAGCTAAAATATTTATTTTTTTCAGGGTGGGGGGGGGGGGGGAGGGGGGGAAGCGGGAAAGAGTGTGATGTTTGATGTGTATCTGATAGACACTATTTCCAGTTCCATGTTTTTTTTTGTCAAGGCTTTAAATCTTTACTCTTGTTGGATGAAATACTTTTAGAGATGAGAACACGGTGATGATTCCGTGAAAATAAACAAAAAAAAAACAACACTGAAAAATCTATCGCCAGTCTACACAAAAAAATATAAAAATAAATCAATGGCTACAGGAGCCAGCACAGGGCCACTGCAACGGGCGGTGCAGCCCAAACACACGTCTGTGGGGGCCCTTGCCCCAGGGGTCAAATCGAGTGTGGAAATCTAGCCACATTAGACTTATGCTTTTCCACATTAGACTTCCATGGTAGCCACATTAGACTTATGTAATGCATCAGCCACATTAGACTTATATATCAGCCAAATTAGACTTATATATCAGCCACATGAGACATATATATCAGCCACATGAGACTTATATATCAGCCACATGAGACTTACATGGTAATCACATTAGATTTATATTTAGCCACATTAGACTTATGTATTAGCCACATTAGACTTATGTATTAGCCATATTAGACTTATGTATTAGCCACATTAGACTTATGTATTAGCTACATCACACATGTGGTCAATTATCAGCCCCCTATTCTCACGTAGCTATTCATGAATCTGTCAAGTATTATCGGCTACTTTTGGTTAAGTTATTTTAGAAAATGTCAACTGCCGTTCAATCTGGGGTCATTTTGGATCCAATGGAAGCCTTATCCAGGCCTCTCACGTGTACATTTCAACACGCGAATGTATGTCTGTCTGTT
Source organism: Bulinus truncatus (assembly GCA_021962125.1). Classification (NCBI taxonomy): domain Eukaryota; kingdom Metazoa; phylum Mollusca; class Gastropoda; family Planorbidae; genus Bulinus; species Bulinus truncatus. The sequence goes on from JAGDYQ010000001.1 coordinate 28,756,663, forward strand.
AACAAATCTAATGGTCCCACACACGAATGTATGTCTGTCTGTTAACAAATCTAATGGTCCCACACACGAATGTATGTATGTCTGTTGACAAATCTAATGGTCCCACACACGAATGTGTGTATGTCTGTTAACAAATCTAATGGTTCCACACACGAATGTATGTATGTCTGTTAACAAAACTTATGGCCCCACACACGAATGTATGTCTGTTAATAAATCTAATGGTCCCACACACGAATGTATGTATGTCTGTTAACAAAACTAATGGTCCCGTACACGAATGTGTGTATGTCTGTTAACAAATCTAATGGTCCCACACACGAATGTGTGTATGTCTGTTAACAAATCTAATAAACCCACACATTAATGTATGTCAACAAATCTAATGGTCCCACACACGAATGTATGTTTGTCTGTTAACAAAACTAATGGTCCCACACACGAATGTATGTCTGTCTGTTAACAAATCTAATGGTCCCACACACGAATGTATGTATGTCTGTTAACAAAACTTATGGCCCCACACACGAATGTATGTCTGTTAATAAATCTAATGGTCCCACACACGAATGTATGTATGTCTGTTAACAAAACTAATGGCCCCACACACGAATGTATGTCTGTCTTATAACAAATCTAATGGTTCCACACACGAATGTCTGTATGTCTGTTGACAAATATAATAAACCCACACATTAATGTATGTCAACAAATCTAATGGTCCCACACACGAATGTATGTTTGTCTGTTAACAAAACTAATGGTCCCACACACGAATGTGTGTATGTCTGTTAACAAATCTAATGGTTCCACACACGAATGTATGTCTGTCTGTTAACAAAACTAATGGCCCCACACACAAATGTATGTCTGTTAACAAATCTAATGACCCCACACACGAATATGTGTGTGTCTGTTGACAAATATAATGGTCCCACATCCCAATAGTTTCAAAGTCATTTACATCTACGTCACCCTGAAACCTGATCATCATTACTTACACTGTCTGGGTACATGGGAAAAGAATTTATTAAACATAACAAAAAGGTAAACAGACACCAGTTATAGTATAGTTATGGTATCAACACCTCACTGTGATAACAATTACCTACTCTTTTTGTATAAGAAATACTTCTCTGAAACTATGAGGTATAGAAGCGGGGTTACTCCAGTTGATGTAAGTGTAAGGGGACTTCATTCCCATCGGTATATCCTCTAAAATTACGTGTAAAAATTGTCCAATTTATCTCATTTATGGTAACGCTCTAGACTGATCACTGCTAAATGGACCCCTCATTATTATCATCATCATCTTATAGGCATGCGCAGAAAAGGAACTCAGCAAACAAGGACTAAGGATTTCTGGACATTGAATTGGAGAGGGGATATTGGGTAGGTGTGTGTGTGTGTGTGTGTGTGTGTGTGTGTGTGGAGGCGGGCGTTGTCCATAGCTTTCACATTGGTGTATCAACAGAACTGGACAGAGCCCAGCAATTACCGTGGGGACGTAAATGACCGATACTTGGTTTGAAAACGGTTTGATTATGGTGACCACTGATTAAGAAGATCGCTTGATTATTAGGGATGAAATAACTTGGTATTTTAGAGAAATTTTTAGAGATAATATTTTGTTGCTCTGTGTTGACCAGACCGACACATAAATCACGTATTTTAGTTTAATATCATATGTGCTAACATCATTATGTGAGAAATGCTTCCACATGTATGTCGGTTGGGGATGGATATACATGTATGTAGGTCAGGAATGGATATACATTTATGTAGGTCAGGGATGGATAGACATGTATGTAGATTGGGGATGGATATACATGTATGTAGGTCAGGGATGGATATACATGTATGTAGGTCGGGATGGATATACACGTATGTAGGTCAGGGATGGATATGCATGTATATAGGTCAGGAATGGATATACATGTATGTAGGTCAGGGATGGATGTACATGTATGTAGGTTGGGGATGAATATACATGTATGTAGGTCAGGAATGGATATACATGTATGTAGGTGAGGGATGGATATACATGTATGTAGGTTGGGGATGAATATACATGTATGTAGATCAGGAATGGATATACATGTATGTAGGTCAGGGATGGATATACATGTATGTAGGTTGGGGATGGATATACATGTACGTAGGTCAGGAATGGAAACACATGAATTTAGGTCAAGAATGGCAATGCATGCATGTAGGTCAGGGACGGCTTTGCATGTATATAGGTCAGGGATGAGAATCCATTTATGCAGGGCATGTATGTCAATATGTGTAAGTAGGTCGTAGATGGTAATACATGTATCTAGTTCAGAGATGTCAATAAATGCATGCAGGTCAGGGACTGCGAAATGAAATTCATCGAAGGTAAAAAACTTAAAGAAAACTGAAATTTTTCATTTTCTTTAAGCTCCTGTCAGTACTGTATGTTTACACACGTACTATTTATAATACTAGCTGTACTCTGCAAAACCGTTGCATAGAATTATATACCCTTAGGCTTTGTCGGTAAGCTAGGTTATTTTTGGTTTCGGACAGACCCGATTTTTTCATGATTGTATTTTAAACTGGAATACTGTTGTATTAATTCTTTACTTTCAATTTAACGCAGAACCCAAATCACTATTATATTATTAGATAATTAACTTTGTTAATTTCTTTTTTTTTTTTGGGTCTACGGAAATAATTTCTGTAGGTGTCAAGTATATCGTGTAGATGCCATTTCTGGCTCAAGTCGTTCAAAGGTATGAACAATTTAAGAATGGGAAGTGGTGGGGGGGGGGGCGCTAATTGGGATGCAGGAAACAAAATAGGTTTTCAGGTTTGGGTTTTACTTTGAGGTAACTGAATGGTCTCAAATAGGGGTGAGAAATGTTAATTGTAGGAGTGATTGATGAATGATTTATTTAAATGTATGATTGATTTATTGTTAGCTAGTGTCTACACGTAGGACCTAACGACTTGGTGCATCTCAATCAACAAAGATAATCATTTGAAAAAAGTCCAGTTTACATTTACACCTGTATGTCACCTTAAACAGTTGTCTATTTTCTGTAGACACAAAAACGACGTTATTTATTCACAGGCGTCTAAAAATCAAATGAAGACATAACCATTCTGGATTACATTCATTTGGCTAAATTAACAGGTATGTTCGAAAATGTATTTAATAAAGTAATATACTCATATTGCAGCCATCAGTCCCGACATCTTCACCACCCCCCCTTCTCCCCCATCAAACCTGTTAACAAATCTAAATCTTAAGCAAAAATATCAGCTTAATTGCACCGAAATCTTTTATTTCTAAATTGCGTACTTCTCATTCTGCAGTTTATATTGCACTGCCTTAAGTGCTCATTGTGTGACCCACCCATCCCCTACTCTCCACCCACCCATCCGCCCATTTCTTCAACTCTTTGTTTACATCCTGGTCTGGAAGGTCCACCCCGCACCCCACCCCCCATTGGAGTAGCAAATTTCTAGATATAAGAAAAGAAATGAACCAAAAAAAAAGTACAGTTGAAGAAAAATACAAAACAACTTTGTAAGACAAATCTGATGGATTGAACGCTCCAATGTAATGATGGAGCAATGTTGAATCAAACTTGAGTAGAAAAAAAGAAAATACATAGAGTAGAAAGAGGATGGGTGGTGGGTGTGTCTAGAGGGGGGCGGGGTGTCTAGAGGGGGGCGGGGGTGTCTAGAGGGGGCGGACCAGTCTCTGACGTCTGATAGATTGAACAAAGAAATCTTTCCAACTTTTCTCATGGCGCATTAACTCTTGTTTTTTTTTTTTGCATTTGGAAGCCGGTCATTGGATGGAAGACGTGTGAGATGCCACACACTCTGAAAGTTTGGAAGAAGACAAACACAAATGGTGAAAGGTAGCTCGAGGAGGGGGGGAGTGGGTTTAAATTTAACTTCTATAAGCTAATTTACAGCCAAAACAAGTTTGTTTTCTTATATTTTCATTTTGCGCGAGTTTCAAAAAAAAAAAAGGGAAACAACTTATTAAAATGTATGGGCTGATTATCTCCCAGTCTTCTTCTGGTGTTGCCGAAAACAAGACAGATAACCCAAGGGCTTAGTGTTTTTTTTTATTCTCTCCCATTGATTTTTGAATTATTTTGTTTTTTCGGAGTTACCACAACACTAGAAGATGTCACAGCTACTGGTTCGATCGAGTTGTCACCCCTTTCTCAGTTAAATTTTTTTTTTGTTCTTTTAAAATTAAACTGGGTAGATTGGCAGAAAGGACAACCCCCTCCCACCCCATCCCCCACCACCTCTGTCGGATGGGTGTTGAGGGGATTAGGTAGAGATGTTATTTATGTATGTTCCATCGTGGCTGTCTCTCTATGTGTATGTGTGTGTGTGTGTGTGTGTTAACTTGTAAGTCTGTTCTCTGTACGTGATATGTGGAGAGTACTGTGTGATTGCTACACTACAGTTTTAGCCTCACAACCAACAATGTAATATGATTATAATAAACAAATTAAAAATTCTACCTGATTTTCTTTCTTTTTTTTTTTTAACAAACTAAAATTCTATACAGAAACAGAAGAATAGAATATAAAGACAGGATGGATAGACAGTTAAACTAACCTGACATATAACGATGAATGAGAGAAAAACAAAGCCAAAGAAAGGAGAAGAAGTAAATGACAGAGAAGAAAGATGTGATAGACAGATAAATAGACAGATAGATATAGATAGATAGACAGATAGACAGACAGACATATATATATATATATATATATATATATATATACAGAGAGAGAGAGAGATAGATAGATAGATAGTTAGATAGATAGATATTGATAAATAAATAGATAGACTGACAGACTGACAGATAGAAAGATAGATAGATAGATTGGAAAATGGAGAGAAAGTAGAACTAGAGAAAGAGAAAAAATACGAGAATAAAACAATAGCAAAGAGGTTAGCGAGAGAAAGGTAAGAATGCGGAAGGGAAGAAGGATGGAAATGAATATGTAGAAAAGAAAATAGAGAAGAGACACAGAACCAGGATAGCCGCTAGTTGGAGGGCCTACCCTAGACTTTGTCAGGGCCCCGCAGCATTTGAATTTATGAATTTGTACGCTAAATCTGGGTAGAGGAGGTCAGAGGTTATCTTGAGATCCTGAATTATTGGCTACGGCCCTTGTGGAATAATTGAAAGAGGTGAAGAAAAAAAAAAGATATATGGTTCATTTAATAGAGAGGGGAGAGAGAGAGAGAGTGAAAGAGAGAGAAAGAGATAGAGAGAGGGAGAGAGAGAGAAAGAGAGAGAGAGAGGGGGAGAGAGAGAGAGGGGGGGGGAGAGAGAGAGAGAGAGAGAGAGAGAACCAATATGAGCCAGAAAAATAAAAGAAACAATTCAGAAGTGATTGCTAGTAAAAGATTAAGACACACACACACACACACACAAACACACACAAACACACACACACAAACACACATCCGAGTTTCCTGTGTAAGACATAAACATCCCGACATTGAGGTGTATGACATCGCGACAATTACCGATCAGCCAATCTGACAACGTCCGGTTCACTTTGACAAAGGGAGATAATTGTTTACTAAATGTCTGGAAGAGAATGAGAAAGAAAGAAAAAAAAAAGGGGGGGGGGCGGGTCGGGGTCGGGGCGGGAAGCTAACGTTTGTCTGCCCCCTGCGGCCATTCAAGTTGTTGATGAAGCTTTTTTTTTTTATCTCCTCGATCTCACCCCTCACCCCCCCTCCCCTCCAACTCACCCCCGCCCCCCTGTCCTACCCACAATCCTCACCCATCAACTGGGAAGACACGCCAGAAATCCCAGTTCTAGTAAACATTGCAAAAACATTGGGGTTTGGATGGTAAGAGAGGTTGGGGGGACGGGGGTGGGTGATTTAGTGACAGGCAAGACACATAGATTAAAACAAGAACGAATGAGAGAATACTCAACGTTAATATGCGCAGTCACTTGAAATTGGTTCCAGGTAAGCCATTTTGAAAAAAAGATAAGCTACCAGGTCAGCCATTATGAGTGATGAAGCAGACTAGTTATGAATATTCAAGAGACGAATAATACCGTCCGGTAGGTTTAAAGGAGAGTTAACTACACATATATACAAACTCAAAAAATGAATTACTATATCAATGTAGTTTCCTCCGGTGAGGACCAAGGAAATTGTTTAGATCTTGGCTCAAGTTCCCGATATATCTCCCGTGGTGCCTCCATGACCATTGCACTATCATCTCTGGTGGGGATGAAAGAAGGGCACCATAACAAACCGTCCCATTAGTGGTTTATAAGATCTAAGACATTTCATCTCATCCGTACAGGGAGATCACACACACACACACACACACACTCACACACACCGTTTTAGTTGTTCCCTTAAGACTCTAAGTGTTCCTCTGGGCATATGGAGTGTAGCTGTAACCTCCACGTGTACAAGGGTTGTGTGGTTAGCACAATGCCCAGCCGGCTTTACTACCCCAACTCGAATGAACCTGGGGAATTTCACCAGGACGGATGGCCGAGTGGTGACGATACTGTCCTGGGTTCGATCCTCGATAAGAACCATGCAATTTTTTTTTCCAGGTGAAACTTGGGGGAAAATCGTCTTACAAGTCCACCCAGCTTTAAAATGTGTGCCTGACTTTAGTTTGGAAAGTAAAGGCGACTGGGCGTTGTGCTAGCGACACAATCCCTTCATGCTACACTTCATCTGTCCCAAAGGCCCTTTAGGGTAAGGGAACTTTACTTTCTATACCATTGTAGGGCTGTTTAAGAATCTCTTTCAACGCGAACAAAATGTATAGGTTGTATAGGTTGTATTGTTTTATCCACTTAACAGAATTATTACCTCTTCTACAGGATGCCGGTTTTTCATGCCTGGCCTAGAAATATTCCACGTATGGTACAATGACTACTTCCGCGTTTCTTAACCTTTATGCGACTTTACCTGGAACGTATTTCCCCCCGTTACTTCTTACAAGTACGTTATTCAAACTTTTGGTTGCTGGAGACGATAATTAATTATTTGTCGCTGCGTACCGCTGCGTAATCTTTGCCGTTCCCCTCGGGGTACGCGTGCCTTCGTATGAGAACAGGTTTCCAATAATGGTATAAAACAGATTTGCTTATGACTATGATTAGACAAGAATCTCTTAAAAATCTCAGCGAACATGGCAAACCCAACAAAACGGTATGCAGTTCAAACAGCGCACTTTAAACAAAGGCATTAATTTAAACAAGCAATTAAGCCTGTTCCATTCTGGACACAGGACGTGTTAGCGCATTTTCATGTTATGTATCAGTACGTTTGTTAGCTTTCAGTAAATATTTGTAAATTTTGGAAATGTTTATAAATTCAATTGTGTAATGCATATATCTGTAAAAAAAATATTATAAAGACGTTTCTTTATATTTGAAAAAAAATTATTTTCTCTTAAATATAACTACAAGTGGTTTGTGGTTACTGAAATAGGACTCATAATTAAAAACATTCGAAATTGTAGTCATTTAATCGTCCGAAAACTCCGTCAATTGTTGCATAGCTCTGATACTTTCAATTAAACTCAGAACACAAGCTTACTATTTCATTTGATGAGTTTCTTAATAAATCTTGGTGAAACTACGTGCTGCAGTATTTCGCACCAAATGAATGGGTTATTGAACGTACAAGGTGTAGAATGGGGCTATATATATATAACATATAAGCCCCTTCGGAGCCCTGAAGCCCGGCCCTCAGAGGTCCTATCGCAAAATGAACTTTTGATGTACACATGGCAGGCCAAGACCTACAAAATGATATATACATCATGGGTCTAGGACTTATGGTTGTTGAGATCTAGGGTGATGACGGACAGACAGACAGACAGACAGCCAGACAAAACAGGGACAATAGAGCATTTTTTTTTCGAAAATGCTCTAAAAACACCGCCAGCTTAACAGAAGTTCTCAGAGGCGTAAAATAAATTTTAAAACAGTTCAGCCTGCATACACGTAACAAACAATATTTAGTCGAACTAATTGCTGTTTATGTGCTGTATGTGTGCTGTTGGTGTGATGTTGGTGTGCTGTTTGTTAGTATGATGTTGGTGTGCTGTTTGTTAGTGTGCTTTTTGTGTGCTGTTTATGTGCTGGTTGTGTGATGTTGTGTGCTGTTGGTGTGCTGTTTGTGTGCTGTTTGTGTGCTGTGCTGTGTGCTGTTGGTGTGCTGTTTGTTAGTGTGATGTCGGTGTGCTGTTTGTTAGTGTGCTGTTTATGTGTTGTTGGTGTGCTGTTTATGTGCTAATGGTGTGCTGTTTATGTGATGTTGGTGTGCTGTTGGTGCGCAGTTTGTATACAAAGTACCTACTGTATATCTAGGAAGACTGTGTAACTACTACCACCCCACCTCGCAATATAAAGTTTTGAACAATTGAAATGTCAACTTCATTTACCGGAGCCCTCGGCCTTTCATTTCGGTCAGCCCTTAATGAGTTGGATATTGTTTCGCTTTCACAAGAGTTCTAGCCCACTGATGATGTCTAAACGGAAGTTGTTATTCAGCATTGTGCGCAGGGAGAGACATGGAAGAACAAATCATTTATCTCATGTCGTCACGTGCGACTGAACGCGTCACTGAAAGATGTATCAACATGCAACACAAACTGAAGTTTGGTTTTGTTTTGTCTGTTTGTGGGTATGGACAGTTGATTTGATTTTAATGTGGGTATGGACAGTTGATTTGATTTTATGAAACATTTTTGAAGAAAACTAAAACAAAAAAAAAAAAATGAATTAAACTTTCAAGTTAAAAAAGAAAAAAAAGCTGTGAATAAATTCAGTGCATAGAGCGGAATGAATTGGACACTAATGAAATATACCAGGAAATATTTTTTTTTAAATAAAATGTTCTTCTATGGGTAAATAAGGCCCACGGGCCAATTCCGGACCGCCGGACTGTTTGATCCGGCCCATCCCCGGCCTCGTTTTAGAGTGGGGCTCAGCATAAGCTATTTTGATGCTATGACGAGTACATTAAATGTATACTAAATCATTTCGATACACCCCCCCCCAATCTGATCTTGGCCAGGCCCTCAGGTCAAATTTACAAACCTGATGTGACCCGCGACTTAAAATGTTTGCCCACCCCTGGACTAAGAGATGTTAGGTATTAATAGGTCAACAGACAAAAAAAACATGAAGTAAAACAGTATATTTGAGCTACGTCGCATGTATGCAGTGGCGTAGTGAAAGGGGGAAGCTGTGGGGGCATCAAAACCCGGGCGCTACTCACAAAGAGGCACCAAATGGTATATTTTAAATATAATATTTTATGGTTTTCGAATGGGGGGGGTGCGCTAAAAAGGTATTGTGCTCGCTACGCCACTGCATGAATCATCTATGTACTTGTACAGTATATTCTTTGCTCAAATATTGTTCATTCGTGTGTGTATTTTTTCACTAATATCAACAACAACAGTTCTTTTATTATATTCTTAGTGACACCACAGTGCACAGTTCGGAAAGAAAAAACATTAAAACTTTGAAGTGTATAAACATTTTGTAGTTTAGAGATTTTTTTAAGTAGGTGAAGCTGAACCTGACTTGAACCTTTTCTGTTTCACCCCTAGAGAGAAAACTTAAGTCTCATGTAAAATAAAAAAAAGGAAATAAATGCTTTATTTAAGTTTAAAAGTTAAAATTTAAATAGTGGACAGTTTCGTTTTGGAGTATTTTCTGAGAAAAGTTTCTGGGAATTCCCACAAAAAAAAATTTAAAGAGAAAAAAATATTGATGTGTAACTAGAAAGCCATTAACAGCATTACACACAGGTCTCAGTGACCTTTTTGTCGGTTTTTTTTTTTAAATTCCTGTGTCTGATTCCATCTTTCATAACTCCACCCCTAAAATATATTTCTCATTTTTTTACTCACAAAAAAACAACAAAAAAAAAAAAAAACAAAAACAACAACAAACAAAACAAACGTAATGAGTTATTGATAGATGTTTATGAGTTAAAGATTTGAGGCCACGTGATCCCCGGGAGTTAATGGGAGAATCAACTCAGTCTTGTGACTTTATAGATCTCATATTCAAAACACATGAATCATTTTTCAATGAGTCAAAATGAAAATAAAAACGGAACCCGTTTGCTTGGATCATGGAGTTATGACCGATATGACTGAGTATTATTTCATTATTTTGCTTTACTTCAAGACGAATGGAAGTTCGATTATTAATATACAAAAGTTCGATGTCTCAGAAAGCGGTTTTTTTTCTTGTATCTGAAAAATCGTGTTCCACCCACCCACCCCCCCCCCCCCGGGTCACTTTGTTTCTCTAATGTTGTTAAAGTTTTGAACGGAAAATCCCGTAGGGTACGCGAGACATGGGTACAGCTCACACGGTGCTTAATATCTTATGTCACATGTCCATTATTAAATGAAAATTGCTCCAAGGGAATTTAGTAACAAAGCAGAAATAATGGGTTTGGTTGATATCAAAATAACTACGGAGATTCGACTACCCACCATTCCATTAATTATCCATTACTTGCGTGTCCTATGGCTTCTGAGTTGTCGTTTTTTAGTTTATTTTAAACATATTTATGATAAGATTTCATAAGTGTAGTCAATATATGTAGTCAATATATGTAGTCAATATAGTGAACATAAATAAACTATTCAATCAAACAGTACATAAAAATACTGAGGAGAAGAAAATGAATTTTTTAGCTTTGACTGTAAGTCATTCAAACGAAAAACCTGTGTGATAATCTTTGTTTTGGCCTTTGTATGTTTACATACTGATTTTAGACCTTATACATATAGCGAACATATGGAGTTACACTATTCAAGCTAGAGAGAAAGAAGGTGTGAATAAATGTCCAGTTTGATTGTCTGTAATTCATTTGATAGAGTACTGTGTCAGTATAATAATGTTTGTTGACATGTCTGTATAACTTATGACATCAATGCTTGTTGGCATGTCTGTATATATTATGGCATTAATGTTTGTTGGCATGTCTGCATATATTATGGCATTAATGTTTGTTGGCATGTCTGTATATATTATGGCATTAATGTTTGTTGGCATGTCTGCATATCTTATGGCATTAATGTTTGTTGGCATGTCTGCATATCTTATGGCATTAATGTTTGTTGACATGTCAGTATAACTTATGGCATTAATGTTTGTTGGCATGTCTGTATAACTTATTACATTAATGTTTGTTGGCATGTCTGTATATCTTAGGGCATTAATGTTTGTTGGCATGTCTGTATATATTATGGCGTTAATGTTTGTTGGCATGTCTGTATAACTTATGGCGTTAATGTTTGTTGGCATGTCTGTATATATTATGGCATTAATGTTTGTTGGCATGTCTGCATATCTTATGGCATTAATGTTTGTTGGCATGTCTGTATATATTATGGCATTAATGTTTGTTGGCATGTCTGTATATATTATGGCATTAATGTTTGTTGGCATGTCTGTATATATTATGGCATTAATGTTTGTTGGCATGTCTGCATATCTTATGGCATTAATGTTTGTTGGCATGTCTGCATATCTTATGGCATTAATGTTTGTTGGCATGTCTGTATATATTATGGCATTAATGTTTGTTGGCATGTCTGTATAAATTATGGCATTAATGTTTGTTGGCATGTCTGTATATCTTATGGCATTAATGTTTGCTGGCATGTCTGCATAACTTATGGCATTAATGTTTGTTGGCATGTCTGTATAACTTATGGCATTAATGTTTGTTGGCATATCTGTATATCTTATGGTATTAATGTTTGTTGGCATGTCTGCATATCTTATGGCATTAATATTTGTCATTATGGATGTCTCGACTTCTCATATATTACCAACATATTATATTTTACAAACTTAACTCTACTGGAATAATAGATGTGGGAAGGAGAAGTGACACATCAAATAATAATTAGGCTGTAAGACCTTTTAATTAAATGAGACCATCTGCCAGTCTTTCGGCTTGTTATATGCATATGTATATTAACATTCAAGCTATAAACATGCTACCAACATATTTTATAACTGAAATATTATTTTAACTTGAATTACTGAAACACTTTACTTACTCGTGGTTGTGCTCAGGTGGAGTGATGTCCCCTATGGTCGTCAGGGTCAGCGTTGACCAAAACAACGACCTCAGGTACTTCCGCGTGACGAAAGCGAACTCCCCCTCGGGCTTCGGGTACGCCCAGTCGCCCTGAAAGCCCTCTGCTTCACTGATCATGTAGTAGAACGCCGCGAACCAGTGCGCGCCCAGAAACAGGATGTGCGTCAAATTAGCCACACGGATGAGATTGGGGTAGGCCGTCCGGGATTCCATCATATGGACGAACCGGAACGTCCGGTACACCTTCAGGAACCGAGGGAACCGAATCATCGGGTGTATGCCGATGAAGATCTGAACCAGATCCAGAGGGAACAGGCTGAGAAAGTCGACGTAGATCACCTTGGACCTGGTGTACCGCTTCCGCAGTTTTTTCGAGTCGTACACCATGAGGCCCTGGTCGAGGTAGCCGGTCCTGAACTGGACGATGATGTCGAACACGTAGATGACGTCGAAAAGGGCGTCGAAGGAGAACCAGCAGATGTGGCACCCGTCCTGGATCTCCCTGAAAGCCTCCCTGGCGATCGGGGTCCAGATGTTGTACATGACCGCCACTGTCACCACCCCGAGCCAGTAGAACATGAAGTTGCCGTCGTGCTGCAGGACGAGGCGGGTGTCGAAGTTTTTGTAGGCGTGGTGGTACCTCGGGACATCCTCGTCGTTCGACTGGGACGCGCCCTGCACGTTCTGGTGGTTCCTCGTGGAGAACTTCCTCAGGAAGGAATCTTCTCGGGTCAGCGTGTGCTTCGTCTTCTTGGTGCTTTGCATTTCATTGGCGGCCTTCAGAGTGTTCCGCAGGCGTCTCCAGTTGGAGCTGGGGAACACGCCCCCAAGCCCCCTCTTTGCGAACCGACGGTTTTGGTGGTGGTGGTTGTGGCTACCCTTGGTGCTGCTGCATGACGACGGGGGCCTGTTGGTGCTATCATCGTCGGCGTTGATCCCGGGCTCCCCGTTGTTGCCCCGATTCGCGGCGCTTAAGGATAGGTTGGATCTGCTGTCGTCACCGCCCCGGCTGAGCCTGCTCTTTTTCTTTCTCTTCTTCTTACCGCCAGGCTGTTCGCACGTCTCGGACTGTCGGTCATCGCTGGTCGTCACGGAAATGACCGATTCCCTGTCGGCCGACGACCATTTAGTATCGCTGGAAAGCCTGTGGGAGACCGAATCGTGGCCGTTATTCGGGAAGAAAACGCTACTGTGATCTTCGGAATCGATAGAGACTTTCTCCGTGGAGATGTCGAGTGATTTCCCGTCTAAATATAGCTTACAGCACGACTCCTGCTTAGAGTTAAAATTGTTATCAGAGAAAGACTCGGTCTTTGGTATGACGTAGCAGTTGTCCGGTTCTTCAGGGGACTGAACCCGGCTTTGTCGTCGGCAACGTGCTAATCTCGGTGTAGAAAACGTCGATTCAGTTGTATCTCTGATTGCCGCGTAATCCTTTCTGAAATTCACAGCGTAAGAACCGTTCACGTCACCTTTTGACCCCGGTGAGGCGTCGGTATCAGAAGCGCTGTTGAAGTTTGATGCATTATTTTCATAGACGCCATCTTGGGTGACAGTGGGGTCAGAGGTCACGTTTTCGGAGTAGGCCGACTCGTACTGTCGCGCGGCGGGGTCTTTACCGTAGCTGTATCTCCGTAGCTCACCTAGGTGTCTCCGCGTGTGTCCGTGTGAGCAGGGCTGCAGCTCCGCGGCGGCGCACTTGAACTCGCTAGAGTCTTGCACCGGGTCGGGCTCGCTGTGGCGCGAGCACAACGGCAGCTTGCCTTGCTGCGGCGGCGTCGTCGACGTCGTCGACGTCAGCGGGGGCTGAGGAGACGGCCTCCCGCGTCCCCCCGGTTCCAGCGACGTCGACGTCGTCGTGGTAGTATCCGAGCCAGCCGGGGGGAACGGCTGCTGCTGCTGTTCAGGCGACACAGCTGCGACGCAGGTCGCCCCGTAACAACTCCTCGCCCCCACCACCCGGCCCTCGACGGCAGACTCGCTCTTGTCGGGCGGGTCGGTGCGAGACCCACCCCGCGTAATCGATAGCATGGCGGCGCGGGTGTCACCCGTCACCAGACCGCCCCACTCTTTCTCCCCGTTTGACATCTTCCATTGGTCTGTCGGTATGACTGCTGTCCTCCTAGACGGGATGGTGAAAATCGACTTTGAGATTCAGTATATTGGTTTATTTTTTCTTTTCTTTCCCCCTTTTAGCCGTAATGCATAAAGTTCAAACCTGAATGTCTTCTTCTCTATTTGTTACTGTGTTAGATCTTCATTGATCGTTGAAGTTCCTGTGAAAGAGAGAAACATATCAACTGATATGTAAACTTAGAATACTTAGCAATCTATCTATCTATCTATCTATCTATCTATCTATCTATCTATCTATCTATCTATCTATCTATCTATCTATCTATCTATCTATCTATCTATCTATCTATCTATCTATCTATCTATCTATCTATCTATCTATCTATCTATCTATCTATCTACCTATCTTTCTATCTATCTATCCATCCATCCATCCATTCGTCCGTCCGTCCGTCCGTCCGTCCGCCCGCCCGCCCGCCCGCCCGCCCGCCCGTCCGTCCGTCCGTCCGTCCGTCCGTCCGTCCGTCCGTCCGTCCGTCCGCCCGCCCGCCCGCCCGCCCGCCCGCCCGCCCGTCCGTCCGTCCGTCCGCCCGCCCGCCCATCTATCTATCTATCTATCTATCTATCTATCTATCTATCTATCTATCTATCTATCTATCTATCTATCTATCTATCTATCTATCTATCTATCTATCTATCTATCTATCTATCTATCTATCTATCTATCTATCTATCTATCTATCTATCTATCTATCTGTCTGTCTATCTATCTATCTATCTATCTATCTATCTATCTATCTATCTATCTATCTATCTATCTATCTATTTATCTATCTATCTATCTATAATGCTTTACCTGATCCCGTGTGCACTATGAAAATACCATAATAAAACATTTTAAGATATTTCTGTAGGTTCTCGTTGCGTTTCATGGTGGTGGTTTGGGTGGAGGGAGGGGTAGGGGTAAATTAAAAAAAAAATCCATAACATGCTTGTACAGAAAATTCCCCAACTTTCCTACTGAGTTTTTGAGACAATCGATCGATTGAAAAAAAAAAAAGAATAACGGGAAAATATTGATATGAAAATAATGCATCATAAATGCATAAAAGCGACAGAGATCTGATTTTGAAAAATGCCTTTTTTTTTGTACAAATTGAAACAAATATATAAAGTAAGGTATCTTCACGATTTTGATAATTATAAAGCATAATCTGTTAATTTCTTTAAAAAAAACAACAACAAAACATAAAAACAAAAAAATAAAAACATCTTAACAAACATGAATCTTGAGGGAGGTTGTGGGTGGTGGTAGGAGGGCTTGTGAGAAAATCTCCCCCCCCCCACACCCCCTGCAACTTGGGGTAAACTTGCTCCGTGACGATAAACGGCCATGTGAGCTACACGGAGGGCTGCCAACTAATTGTTGATGAAATTTCGAGAAAATATTATTTGAAAAACTTATCGATTATTTTAATCAATAATTTCCCAGTAATCGAAACAATTATATTCCAGATCTATTATTTTATGGCCTTTCAATTTATCGAGATCTCTCCGAAAAACTAGAATCTAGATCTTGATGAAACAAATATCAGATCGACAGCCCAGGATATTATTACACACCATCCGCAGTAGCAATGCGCGGCGCACAACTTTGATAAGTGCGCAAATCAGGATGCACCCATTCTGTCACAACGAATGCCTGGAAAATTTTACTGGTAAACCTAGGTTTTCATTAACTTCACTTATCCTCGGATTCTTTTCTCGTCGACTTTTTTTTTTGCGAGTGTCTGTATTGTGTTTTTTTTTACGCCAGTTACGTCAGGTCTTTGTCTGTCCCTGTGAGGACAAATCAAGAGATTGACCCTTTGGAGAGTGCATCGATGCCTAACGGCCTAATTTTTTCCATCCAAACAAAACTGTACACATCTCTCTTTCTCTCTTACCCCCCCCCCCCCTCCCCTTTTTTCTCTTTCTTCGCTGTCTTTCAAACGCAGTAGTGTTACAAACTGTTATTCATTCTGCTCAACGTTTGTATTGCGGAATGTCAATGAATTCATTGCATCCTCACTGATTCTTGTGGAAATAATTTTCTCCGTATTTTTTTTCATCGATTTATTTTTTGTTGTCGATTGTTTTTCGGGTGATAAAAATGACATATCGCTGCGTACCTTAAAGATGAAAATGACCACCTTATATAAATGACCAACCATATATAAACGACCACCTTATATAAATGACCAACCATATATAAATGACCACCATATATAAATGACCAACCATATATAAATGACCAACCATATATAAATGTCCAACCATATATAAATGACCACCATATATAAATGACCAACCATATATAAATGACCAACCATATATAAATGACCACCATATATAAAAGACCAACCATATATAAATGACCAACCATATATAAATGACCACCATATATAAATGACCAACCACATATAAATGACCAACCATATATAAATGACCAACCATATATAAATGACCAACCATATAGAAATGACCACCTTATATAAATGACCAACCATATATAAATGACCACAATATGTGAATGACCATCTATAAAAACGACCAGGTTGAAAAGAAACCGTTATATAGGCCTATCTATAAAAAAATAACAATGGCCATCATATATTTAAACGTCTTATAGTAAAAAGACATTTAAAAAAATGTTTCCTTTTTCTTTAATACAAAAACAACCGAAAAAAACCGAAAAAAAACCCGAAAACAAAACAAACAGACTACCACGTGATTAATTGTTTTGTTTATTTTCAGCTTGACCCATTTTTTTATCTGCCCAGTTTCCTCATCCGTGGGACTGGAGAAACCTTTTGTAAAGCTGAAGTAACAAAACTGGACATCTGACATGAGATGAAAGGGGGTGGGGGGAGGGAGGGGTTGTGCTTCTCCGTGAAATTGTATTTTTCCATCTTGAATGTACTCTGCTGACCTACAGAATGACCGTAATGTACTACTGACGCAGTGGTTCCCAAAGTGTATGTGTGTGTGTGGGGGGGGGGGTCTATACCCCGTCGGTGAGTCGCGGACGAATTTTAACGTTTAAAATATCTATGGATCGAGAATTTACGTATTACATAAATACATCTATATCTCAATATTTGTTTCAAATCTTTAAGTTTGTTGAACTGCAAAGATAAATGGATACACGCATACATATATAATGGGAGGGGTCATGAAGGGTACAAGTTTGAGATTCACTGTTCCACTGTATTGCTGGACTTAAGTTGAGTGTATTTTTTTTTTTTTTTGGTTTTTGTTCTCCGCTCTGTTTATTAGTTTATTTTCAGAAAATGTTTAGGGCATAATGAGTTGACTATGGATAAACTCCTAAACATTTACAGAAAATATTATTTCTTTTTAATTTACTCATTTTATTTACACACAGAAGCAAACACACACAAACACACGCAAGCAAACACACACAAACACACGCAAGCAAACACACACAAACACAAAGCAATTTAATCAAGGCTATCAAATTTGCGTACACGCAGATCAAACAGAGATAACTGATGTAAACACACGCATATCAAACAGAGATAGCAGATGTAAAAACACGCATATCAAACAGAGATAGCAGAGGTAAACACACGCATATCAAACAGAGATAACTTATGTAAACACACGCATATCAAACAGAGATAGCAGATGTAAAAACACGCATATCAAACAGAGATAGCAGATGTAAACACACGCATATCAAACAGAGATAGCAGATGTAAAAACACGCATATCAAACAGAGATAGCAGAGGTAAACACACGCATATCAAACAGAGATAACTTATGTAAACACACGCATATCAAACAGAGATAGCAGATGTAAAAACACGCATATCAAACAGAGATAGCAGATGTAAACACACGCATATCAAACAGAGATAGCAGATGTAAACACACGCATATCAAACAGAGATAGCAGATGGAAACACACGCATATCAAACAGAGATAGCAGATGTAAACACACGCATATCAAACAGAGATAGCAGATGTAAACACCCACATATCAAACAGAGATAGCAGATGTAAACACACGCATATCAAACAGAGATAGCAGATGTAAACACACGCATATCAAACAGAGATTGCAGATGTAAACACACGCATATCATAGCAGAATTCAACACGTAAGACTTCAACAGCGCAAACAACTCTCAATTCAGCCATTTTAAATTGTGTTAAATATGTAAACAATACGTTTTTTTTTGACAGCCACAAAAACAAGAGCCAAACACGCCTTTCCATCGTGTCTTAATAAATATTGACTCATGCTTTTTTTAAACTCTTACACCGACTATTGATACACATATTTTTTAAACAAATAAAAAGTCAAAACATATGCGCTGAGCACACACAGTCACAGTGTTTTGCTGTAAATAACTCATTATTTTCGCCCCTTCCCTACCCTCCCCTACCGCCCGCCGCTCCTCCTTTCTTTTGATTTCTCGATTGACGAGAATATTTTTATGTCTACTACAATCATATTTGTGTAGGTGGTTTATTTTTTTGTTTGAAGGTCTCTGGGGGCCATTAGCGGCTGCTCAAAGGGCTAGCTCCTATCTGGTCCACTATCGCGGGAACGTCCTTCTGTGTTTGTGAGGCTGGCCTGAGGTGACCTATCACGTGATCAACAGACGACATTAGCCCCCCCCCCCACCCTCCCCCTTCCCCCTTACCACCACCCTATGCCACCACCAGCAATACTTGGTTATGGAATCAAAAGTCATCTGATCTTTTTTTTTTTTTAAATTTATCCAACGTCTTTTCCCTTCCTTCTCTCCATTCCTCGGCGCCCTACCGCTACCTCGATCCAACTCCCAGTACCACATCCCCCTCTCGGCCTTCTTATGCACGTTCGACCCTCCTTCCCCCCTCCCCCCCAATCTCTCCCCCTCTCCCCCCACCGTCCTTCAAAGACATATCAGCCCATCATGTGTGAAAGCGGGCGAGAATGTTGCTGGAGGGAAGACGTCAGGTCTGATCATACAGCGTGAGCGAAGAATATCGAACAGTTAGTTAGTTATTCCATACATGGTGAGCCACTATTTCAAGCTAATACATATAAATAGTGACTTGAATCCCACACCCACAAAAACAAAATATAACAAAAATAAGGGGGGGGGGGAAAGGGAAGAGGGGGAGGGGGCGAAATCCAAGTTGGTAAAAAGAGTGAAACCGTCATCGCATTTCTTTTTTTGGGTGCGCAAATATTTCTACGTTGCAATTTAGGATCCAGTTATTATTGCCCTTTTACTTTTTATTTCCTTTTTTATTTACTATTTAGTATTACATTTGAAAAACAGTGGTTAGCCGCTGTGCCATTTCTATGCAGATTGGTGTAGCTCTCTAATGACTGCAAATACGTAGCGTGTGCTGCCCCTGCCCCCCCCCACCCACATTGCGTCTCATTGTGACCCATGCTGCCCTCGGAAGGGTGGGGGTGGGGGGGGGGATGAAGGGGTGGAGATCTGAGTTTTGACCAGCCTGATCTAAGGACCCGACCAACCCTCACTATTTTCAAAAAAAAAGTTACGCCCCCGTCGCATAGGCTTAGGACTCCTTACACTTTTCAGGTTCTCGTGTGTCGCCCCTTATCATCCCCCCCCACCGCTCTATGTGTGTCTGCGATGTGTCATGTGGCGTGGGAAGAGTACTGCGGATAATGCGGCACCACATGGCGCCAAACTAGGAAGAGGGGCGTAGCTGAAAGGGCGCTGTTAAATGTTTTTAAAGATATTTTCAGCTAGGGAGAAGGGGGGGAGGGTCTAAAGTGAAACTCTCACAGGGCGCCACAATATCTAGCTTCGGCTCTGATTATAAACAACGGCCATGCGTGCTTGTGTATACATACAGTGCCGCCGAGAGGGGAGGGGAGGGAGTGAGTGGGGCAAATGCCCAGGGGCCCGGTGAGTTTTAAGGGCCCGGACTGAGCTGGCCAATCAACTTTTGAAAATATTATTATCAGCACGGGGAGCCCGTGACTGCCCTGCCCAGGGGCCCGAAATTTCTGTCGGTGGGCCTGTATACAAAGATAGGACTACACTTTACTGTAAGTAACTCTTATAAGTCTAAACTATGACCTGCAGTAGTCTCCCCTTTCAATACCCACTCAGTTCAGTCTCCTCTCCCAACAAAATATCGAACCACCAGCCATTCCTCTCATTGCTTCCCTCCAATTATACCGGAAATGTCGACATCAAGTGTCGGCAGAGCAATTCAAGGGAAACCACCCAAATAGATTGTATCTTGCTTCCTTCCCTTGTCTATCATCGCCTAACCCCCCAGCCAATACTCCCTTTCAGAACTATAATTAGATTCGATGGATTTTGAAGACAATGACAACAATGTAATGTCTGTCTCATAGGCTCACGTGATTAGTGAACTTTTCAACCATCAAATAAAACATGAGATGATATTTAGACTATTTTCTTTTTA
Source organism: Bulinus truncatus (assembly GCA_021962125.1). NCBI lineage: Eukaryota > Metazoa > Mollusca > Gastropoda > Planorbidae > Bulinus > Bulinus truncatus. The sequence continues at coordinate 28,777,365 of JAGDYQ010000001.1, forward strand.
ATTTTTTTTTTTTACACTGGTACAAAGTCTTTCCATGAACAACAGTCTCTGTATTCGTCATCCTAATTATTATTTAGTTAACTCTCACAGTGATATTTGTTTAACTCAAAGAAACATCGCTGATTCTCTCTAACAATAATCTTTGATGCACTCTAATAATCATCTTTAATTCACTCAACAATCATCTTTGATACACTCTAATAATCATCTTTAATTCACACTTTAAGTGATCTTTGAGGTAAGGGTTCTAACAGTCATCTTTGATTCACTCAACAATCTATCTTTGATTCACCTAATAATCATCTTTGATTCACTCAACAATCATCTTTGAGTCACCCATCAGTCATCTTTGATTCACTCAACAATCCATCTTTGATTCACTCAACAATCCATCTTTGATTCACTCAACAATCATCTTTGATTAACCCATTAATCCATCTTTGATTCACTCAACAATCCATCTTTGATTCACTCAACAATCCATGTCTGATTCACTCAACAATCCATCTTTGATTCACTCAACAATCATCTTTGATTAATTCTGAACAACCATTACTGTTTAATTAAATCTCTCCAAGAGAGAGGAGGAGAAATATTGCCGTGTGGTCGCTGACTATAGCTGGTGGGAGGGAGGCCAGTGATACCACAGGGGATGTTTCTCTTACGGAGGTAGGCACTGATGGTGTTGATAAAGATAGTTGATGATGGAGCTAATGTGTAGCCTGAAGATGGTAATACTGATATTAATTTTGGAATAGATGAAGAGGTATATGAATAATAATATATAATAATACTCATTTCCAGTGTGCGTTAAATCGAAAGTAAAGAATTAATACAACAGTATTCCAGTTTAAAATACATTCATGAAAAAATCGGATCTGCCCGAAACTAAAAAAATAACCTCGCCTGCCTATCAAGCCTAAGGGGATATAACTCTATGCAAATGCTTTGCAGGGTACAGCTAGTAATAATTAATAACGATGGAATTGTAAATGCCCAAGCTGATGAAAGACTTGGCTAGGCCAAAATTGATACAGAAATGTTAACACTTTTGCAGTTAACGGCAAAACTATTTTTAACCACCAGTTGTCTTACCATGTACACCATGTACACACTACCATGTACACACCACCGTTTACACGCTGCCATCTACAAGTCACCTTTTACACACCACCAAGTACACGCCACCATGTAAACACCACCACTTACCACTATGTACACACCACCATTTACTCACCACCATTTACTCACCACCATGTACACACCACCAACTACTTACCACCATGAACAAAGCACCCTTTACTCACCACCAACTACACACCATCAACAGGCCTGTAGCCAGGTCAAAGTAAGCAGGGGGCAAAAATACCCAGCAAGGGGGGGGGCCTTCTCATTTTTGTTACTTCTTTTTTATTTTTTCCTCTTTTTCTTCTTTTTTTAGCGGGGGGGGGCACTCCACACCTGATGGGGGGCACGCCCCCCCCAGTGCCCCCCCCCCCTGGCTACGGGGCTGACCACCAAGTACACACCACCATGTACAAACCATCATGTGCACGCTGCAAACGCTTTTCTGTTCCACCGAAAAGTTCGTACAAATAAGTTAGTATGGAATTCTGTTGTACAATTAGCTTTGCAATTTGCGTTCAACCAACTGACTTAGTGCACGGCCAGCTGGAACTACAGTCAATATACTGGCTAGTAGTGTTCAGCATTATGTCCAACAATTACAAAAAAAAAAACAAAACAAATGACGCAAGTAGCACCAATCACCCAAAAGCACAAGACTGCACATGACTCGACTGCAACTAATCAGACCAAGCTTGTGACGCGGCAAAACCAAGAAGCTGGCCTGTCTAAATAGATGAAGTTGGCCGTGATTAGTTCTTCTTTTAGTTTACTTATCATGTGATTTTTAACCCGAGTCTCTCTCTCTCTTTCTCTCTCTCTCTCTCTCTCTCTCTCTCTCTCTCTCTCTCTCTGAATTAACACATAAATAAGCCTGGCATTTTCATTCAACGGTAACATCATCGACATAATATCTTTTAGGACAAGAAATACAAAACTATCGACATGGGTAGGCGGCAGTGGTGTAGTGAAGGGGGTGCATCATCCCCCGGGCGCAACTCACAAAGGGGCGCCTTTATATGGTATATTTTACATATAATATTATATGGTTTTTCGAATGTGGGGGGGGGGGGGGGCTGGCGCTAAAAAGGTATTGTTCCCCGGGCGCGGGTTAAGCTCGCTACGCCACTGGTAGGGCGGTACCTAAATTGGACCAGCCAATGAACGTACTCCAAACGTAATTAATGCTCTTAAGTGTTTAATTCACCAATCTTCAAAGAAGAGGGAAACAGCCTTATGACAAATATATATATATATATATATATATATATATATATATATATATATATATATATATATATAGCTTAGCTTATTATTAGTTATATACCAACGTAATGGAAGCTTGCTCTGATAATATATGTAGCTAACATTTCCCCTTTTACTGGAAATGTCAAAACAATTTTGTCACTTTGAAGGAATCTGATTACATCGACCCTACACGTGTATGTATGTATGTATGTATGTATGTATACAAACCAGTACAGATGTCAATTATGCATCTTTAGTGTGCATACAAACCTCGAGATCTCAACGGAGGGGGCGGTGTAAATCGACGTGGGTTAAAAAAAGGAGAAAGTCAATACAGCGCCCCACACATAACTCGCTCAATTTGCAAGCAGAGGTTGTGTGTGTGTGTGTGTGTGTGTGTGTGTTTTCTTTTTTTTTGTTTTGAGTATGACATACGGTAATATAATTTTGTTTTTTTTTCCTCACTGTAAGATGTTTATAATTGGATTTCGGAGGGGTAAAAAAAACACATACAGTAGGAAGATAAGTACATATTGATGTCCTAGAACAGTGCTTCTCAAAGTGGTGGGCCGCGGCTCCCTAGGGGGCCGTGGACTGTCCGGAGGGGGGGGGCGTGGAATTTCGGTAAATCTTAAATTTAGGCAATCTTAAACAAAAAAATAAATAGGGGGGCCGCGACATATTGATTGACGTTCCAAGGGGGGCCGTGACTTCAAAAAGTTTGAGAAGCACTGTCCTAGAAGATAAATGTTGATATGGCGAATAAGTCAAACACCAAACTTGTATGCAGAGAGGAAGAAAACTAAATGCAATTAGGTAGAGACCAGAAAACGAATACATGTAAGTGTAGGTGGTGGTGGAGGAGGTAGTGAGCCAAATCGGCGCGGTGAAGATTTGGGTTCGAGCCCGAGCTAGGCTTGATGTTTCCATACATTCAGTGTAAGTGGCGCCCGGAGAGGAGTGTACAAATGCTCCTCGTTGCCAGCGCCAAAGAGTACTGAAGTGGTGAAGATTTCACCAATCGTAGGTTGCCGCCCTAGGTGGACTGCCGCCCCCTCCCCTAAGCCGCTCCTATTTACGTCACTGATTCGATACCCATAACAATAGCAACAGTCAGAAAAGTAAGGGCTACCCGACAAACTCTAACAAAAGGGGCCTGTACGTCCCTAAAAGAGGGCCCAGCTTCGTCGCAACAAAAATAACATAGGAATTCGTAAGCTGGGGACCCTGCCAATTATCAGCGCCCCTTACACGTTTCCAGGTTCACACCCCCCACCCTACCACCTTGCGACGGCAAATAACTCAATCCGCACATTCAAAATGCACAATTGTGAAATCACAATTTGTGATGCCCTACTTTCTAGACCTGTTATGACCTAGTTTCTAGACCTGTTATGACCTAGCTTCTAGACCTGTTATGACCTACTTTCTAGACCTGTTATGACCTGTTATTGATACATTCGGAGACAAAAAAAAAAGGCTTTTATTTTTACTTCATCTTTCTTTCCGATTATTGTTTTTTCTTTTGTTCATCTCATCGTTATTTGGCTATTCACCATGGCAACAGATGTGTGGGGGGCTTGTTTATTAATTCACGTTTTCTACAAGATCCTGGCCATTTTTTTTTTGTTTGTATTGATTCAACTGGTCATTTGGTGTGTGATATCTTCCATTTATTTTTGTTTTTTTTTAATCTTTCCAATCGAAAGACTTTACATTTCTCAGGATCCTTACATTTCTACTATCTTCCATTTTATTATTTTTTTTTTAATTAAATTTTTTATAAGTATATTTTGATATCAGAGCCGTGTTTTGTGTGAAGCAGGGGCGTGAACGTACTTTTCGGGCCCCGTAGCACCGTAACTGTAGCATTTTGTGCTTTTCCTTTGGAATTGGATGTCTTGGGGGTTTCGATTTTCGCATAGTTAAACTATTCCTTCTTCTTTAAACAAACAAACAAATAAAACATCTCTTGTGCGGCAAAGAATATCTTTATTTCATTGAAGACCATGCCGCTGAGAATTTAACGACGTTACGGTGTTAGAAGCTCATCAATTTTATTTATTTATTTGAAAATATGTTTGCTGTTTTTTCCCCACACGATGCAATAATAATAATAATAATAATAATAATAATCCTGCCCTCAAACCTAGAGCGCTACCATCATCTTCCGAGATGGACGGATGCCTACCTACATACCTAATAATAATAATAATAAACTGTATGGAACTGACCTTTGAATATTAATCGGGAAAATACGTTAATACATATGGCATGTTTGTGTGTTTGAAATATGCAAAAGTGACGTCAGCTTATAATGTGTACTTGATTAAAACGGTGGCGTCTACAGCGTTGGGGACAATTGTGGGAGGTGGGGTTTGCATAACATTTTAAAGAGTCCAGTCTAAGACCATATTTTCCCACCCCTGGGAGTAAACATACAGATGTCTTATTCCAATATGGTATGTTTTTTTTTTTGTTACATCGGCGAGTAGTATTCATTTAGAATTTTACTACATAACTGTAATGTTAGACGTTTAAATAGATACATAAACTGTCTATGTGCGAAGGGAAATGAATCTTTAATATTTTTTAGATTTCACGATTGCTTCCCTTACAGCATATGTCGGCATTTTTCTCCCTAGCGGTCTCTCTCTCTCTCTCACTTTCTCTCTCTCACTCTCTCTCTCTCCCTCACACTTTCTCCCTCTCTCTTTCTCTCACTTTCTCCCCCTCACTCTCTTTTTTCTATCATTAAGGAATAATAATTTGAAAAAAAGTATTTATTATTTATTGCATTTTCTGTCTAATTTCCTCAGTGGCCCAGGGGCAAAGTATGCCGTCATAGACCCTCACCGTTATGTGGTCGTGCGGTGTAGAACGCTCGACTGTCGACCAAAGGTTCCCAGGTTTGAATCTCAGTGAGAACATTGGGATTAGTTCAGGTCCTGGTGAAGGTCCCAAATCCCCTAAGTCCCCAAAGTCCCCAAATCCACCCAGCTCTATATGGGTACCTGACTTTAAGTTGGGGGAAGTAAAGTTGCTAACCACAACAACCCCTTCACATGCCGAGGTAATAGAAACAGATGAATCCTACACTTCATCTTCCCCGATGACTTGTCAGGGCTAAGGGAACTTTACTTTTTACTTACCCCCCTCCCCTTCCCCCCCCCCCTCGCTCATCCCATTGACGCCGCTGCCACATTTTCTCTCCACCTACAAAGTTTATTCTCTCTCTCTCTATCTCTCTCTATCTCTCTCTCTCTCTCTCTCTCTCTCTCTCTCTCACCCACTTTCTACTGTATCAGGTATACGATACTTCGTTTCCATGGTAACATTAGTTCAACCCACCCGAGTAACATATAAGACACATTAGCCTCAGCCGGAATAATACACTAGGAGAAAGCTGTTTAATCACCATAAAAAACAGTTTTATTAGTGCAACCAAACAAAAAAATATGAAAAATAAGAAATCTTAGTTCTAAACCCTGGCCTTTACCCCCCCCCCACCCCCAAAAAAAAAAAACAACAATTATCATAACGGTTGTTATCAAACATGCCTGTACTTTGTACTGTGTATTAATTACTACCCGCCACTTTCTCTCTCTCTCTCTCTCTCTCTCTCTCTCTCTCTCTCTCTTTCATCAATCCACCCCCCCACATTTATTTTTAGTGTCACAGAAAGAAAGCGAGGAATTAATTATTTATTTTTTTAATTCAGTGAATCTCACATTGTGCTGCAGCCATCGCGTATTGAAAGTTCGAGAGTTTTAACCAAGTCATTTCCAACTAGAAATGACCAACATGACCAGCCAAGGGGTGTGGTCAGTTACTCACCCCAAACTACCCCCCATCCTTTTAATAAGCGGGGAAAGAGAACGTGTGTCCCGGGGGTGGGGGGTGGGGAGAGAGGGGTCTAGCCAGCGTTTATTGAGATTAAAGCTGACCTGGTTCAGTCACGTGAAAACAACGAGATTCTACTTTGAAGACAGGGGTAGGTTTAAATCCTTTTTAATGTCAGGAACATAAACTAATTCTAGTCCAGGGATTAGATTAAGCTGGTGGGGTTCATAGGCAAGGGACGGACACTTTAATCTCCAGGGACGGACACTTTAATCTCCAGGGACGGCTTTTTTAATCTCCAGGGACGAAAACTTTAATCTCCAGGGACGGAAACTTTAATCTCCAGGGACGGAAACTTTAATCTCCAGGGACGGCACCTTACATCTTCTGGGACGGACACCTTTATCTCCAGGGACGAACACTTTAATCTCCAGGGACGGACACTTTAATCTCCAGGGACGGACACTTTAATCTCCAGGGGACGAACACTTTAATCTAAAGGGACGGCACCTTACATCTTCTGGGACGGACACTTATATATCCGGTGTCTCAAGTTCTTTTTACGCATTTCAAGCACTTGTATGTTGTATTTTTATAACTACACGTTACATTAAAAAATAGAAAATGCTTTTGATAACATGGGCTACAGGTGGTCGTGTGGTCATGTTGTGTAGAGCGCTCGACTGTCGACCGGAAAAGTCCACGATTCGAACCTAAGTGAGAACCTTTGAGATTTTTTCATCTCCTGGTGAAAGTCCCCATAGTCCACCCAGCTATAAATGGGTACCAGACTTTAAGTTGGGGGAGTAAAGGCGGCTGGGTGTTGTGCTGACCACACAATCCATTTATATGCCGTGGGTACTGAAACAGATGAATTCTACACTTCTTTTCGCCCAGTTTGAGCCCTCAAGAGAACTGACCCTACGCTTTTATTTGATAACATGGTGAGTTTATCGTACTTTAGACAAATTAATAGATGTAGTAAATAGAATGGTGAGAAGTAGAAAATAAAATCATGTGACTGTCTTGCCATAAAGAGTTCTTTGAGAACCGCTGAGTTAAGGAATGAAAAAAAAAAAACAACCACCACCAACACCAACATCAGCAGCAGCAAAAACAACAACAACAACAACAACAACAATAGCTGAAACTAGTAATTTAGGCAATGAGACGGTCTTGGGTGCTTTACCTTTGAAAAACATTTCTATCAGATTGTCTGCCTGTGGCGATGGGTGTCAGTCTGTGTGATTGTTTGTCAGTCCATCTGATTATAAAGCCAGTCCACGTGTGATTGTAGGTTAGTCGACCGTGATTATCAGCCCGTGTGATTGCGTGTCAGTCAATGTGATTGTGTGTGTCAGTCCACGTGACTGTGTGTCAGTCCACGTGATTGTGTGTCAGTCCACGAGATTGTGTATCGGTCTACGTGATTGTAAGCCAGTCCACGTGATTCTAGGTTAGTCTACGTGATTGTGCGTCAGTCCATCTGATTGTAAGTCAGTCCGAGTGATTGAGTCTTCATATCAGTTATGTTTATTTGGTATGTATAAAGTCAGTCCGAGTGATTGAGTCTTCATATCAGTTATGTTTATTTGGTAATATATATATATATATATATATATATATATATATATATATATATATATATACATATATATATATATGTGTGTGTGTGTGTTTGTGTGTATTTGTGTGAGTGTGTTTGTTTGTGTGTGTGCATGTGAGAAGGTGAGAGAGAGAGAGAGAGAGAGAGAGAGAGAGAGAGAGAGAGAGAAAGAAAGAGAGACTGTTATACGACAAAAGTGTAATTTAAAATGGCAAATTGCATAGTAAGAGTTATAATTGCCTGTATTGAATGCATGGATCGATGTCCTGAAGGGGCCACTTATGACGTTGTTAGACAGCGGGGTTCCGTTAAACACATAGAGCTAAGGGGGGGGAGCTATATGATGACTGGGGCATCAGGGCATTATCATTGACCTATTTCTATAATTAGACCGTTAAAATAAAAGGAAACGCGCTGATCAAGATACGAAGGCATTTATCTATCTATCTATCTATCTATCTATCTATCTATCTATCTATCTATCTATCTATCTATCTATCTATCTATCTATCTATCTATCTATCTATCTATCTATCTATCTATCTATCTATCTATCTATCTATCTATCTATCTATCTATCTATCTATCTATCTGTATGTCTGTGTTTTTATTTATCTTTCTCTCTGTCTTTCCATTTATCTATTTGTCACCATTTGTGTGTATGTGTGTGGTCAGACACGCCGAGAGGGGGGACAGGGGGCCATTGCCAGGGGCCCGCATCTTTAAGGGGGCCCGACTGCCCCGACCATGTCAATTTTTCAGGACTTATTGTTTATTAAGGGGCCCGCAATGATGTCCTGCCCTGGGGCCCGTGTTGGTTCTCGGCGCCACTGTGTGTGGTCCAGAGATGAGCGGACAGCGGACGCGTCCGCTTGCGGACGCAGATCCGCAGACTTTTCCGAATCCGCGGACTGACAGCGGACGCTTCATATGGTTAAGTTGCGGACTCGCGGACTGACGCGGATCTTCTTTAGCGTTACCATAAAAAATTTCAAGTCATTTAAACAGCTAAATTTCAGCAATGCGGGCGCGCGGACTGACTGCGGACCAATGTTGTAAGATTCTGCGGACGCGGACGCGGACGCTGATCATTGATAGAAATCCGCGGACGGACGCGGACGCTAAATTTCAAGATCCGCACACCTCTGGTGTGGTCCCCTTTTCCTCTATAGGGATGACTTGTTTATCTCGTAGATACTTTAAAACAGTAATCGGACGTTCTTCTTTTTTGTTCTCTCTCTGCTCTTTTTTTCCAAACCTACTTATAGCACTATAGCGCATCCATACCTTACTCACCTTGATCGAGACATTCTCACCATGTTCAAGACATTCTCACCACCTTCGAGACATTCTCACCATGTTTAAGACATTCTCACCACGTCCGAGACATTCTCACCACTTTCGAGACATTCTCACCACGTTCGAGATATTTTCACCACGTTCGAGGCATTCTCACTACGTCCGAGACATTCTCACCACTTTCGAGACATTCTCACCACGTTCGAGATATTCTCACCACGTTCGAGGCATTCTTACTACGTCCGAGACATTCTCACCACTTTCGAGACATTCTCACCACGTTCGAGATATTCTCACCACGTTCGAGGCATTCTCACTACGTCCGAGACATTCTCACCACGTTCGAGGCATTCTCACTACGTCCGAGACATTCTCACTACGTCCGAGACATTCTCTCCACGTTCGAGGCATTCTCACCTATGGCTGAAACTCTCACCATGGCCAATAACGTGGGTGGCCCGTGTCCATAATCTGCACCAAATGATCTCAGGCCCGCTCATTTTGTCAGGGTCAAGGTCACTAGACTCACTCAAACATTAAATGAGTAAGACTTACTCTTTTTTTAATGTTTTCTTTCTTCAGAGGCGTATCGAGGGATAGGCAATGGGGCACGACATCATGACCCGGGCGCTACTCACAAAGGGGCGCCAAATGGTATATTTTACTCATAATATTACATGGTTTTCGATTTGGTGGGGGGGGGGGCGCTAAAAAGGTATTAAAAAGGGATTGTGCCCCGGGCGCGATTTAAGCTCGCTACGGCCTGATACTGACTCTATCCGTCTGTCCGTCTGTCTGAAGTGATCTCGTATTTTTATTTGTGTTTGGATACCCCGCACGTCTTTAGACTTGGCCTTTGCATCACGCCCCCAATACCACTACATGTCTTGACACCCTCGTATGTCTTGTATGTTGCGTTCTGTAGATTCGGAGTCACGAATCAAAGATTAACAACTGACAGTTGGAATAAATAATAGAACCCGGATGTTGGTCTGTACGTTGTTCACCTCTCTGAGACCTGGATAGATGGGGGAAATCAGGTGACAGATATAACGTTGGACAGATCGATAGACAGAAGACGGCCGGCTGGCAAACAGAATAACTGCATGTAAATATGTGTAAATAGATGTGGATATCTCTGTGGATAGATTAGATGGCTATCGTAGAGGTGAAATAAGGGAATGACAGAGAATGTATTTCCATGACCGAGACTTACGAATACATCTCTCTCTATCTGAACTCTATCTGAACTTTCTCTCTCTCCCTCTCTCTCTCTCTCTCTATCTGAACTCTCTCTCTATCTGCTCTCTCTCTCTCTCTTTCTCTCTCTATCTGATTTCTCTCTCTCTCTCTCTCTGAACTCTCTCTCTCTATCTGAACTCTCTCTCTCTCTCTCTCTCTCTCTCTTTCTCTCTCTCTGAACTCTCTCTCTATCTGAACTTTCTCTCTCCCCCCTCTCTTTATCTGAACTCTCTCTCTCTATCTGATCTCTCTCTCTCTCTTGATCTGAATTCTCTCTCTCTCTCTCTCTCTCTCTCTCTCTCTCTGAACTCTCTCTCCCTCTATCTAAACTCTCTCAGTGACAATTGCGGCGGGCTGAGACTTGGTCTCTTAGAGCCCGTGGGATCAAACTCGCCGTGTCCCTCAAAATCTGGGAACTGCCATAAAGGCCAGTGGCCTGCAAGCTGCCCAACTGGTCCACCCCGTGGTCCGCCAGATCAGGGCACAAACAGCACCAGATCTTCGGTTTCCTAATTCTCTCTTCGGTGTCGGCAAAAAGGAATCGACATTGGGCTTCAAAAACCTATAGGACAATGCCCAAAAACGAGGCTATAGTTTACACAAATATATTAGGTCGAGTCGCTTTCATTCCGAGTACTCATTTAGACACCGGGCCCTGGGGCAGGCCGCCCCACTAAGGCTGCTACTAATATAAGCAAGTACAACGTCGTGTATGATGCTACTTTGTAAGCTATCAGCGGATGTGACTGCAATGACATATCTACTAGATCGATACTGTTTGTGTTCACACCCACGTGTGAGTCTAGATTTCAACTAATCATTTCTAGAGATGACGCTCTCGTGAAGAAATAATATCAATTTATTCACTCCGTACCTTCTCAATGGCGGTGTGGTTTCACGTGACATATTTCTCTGTCTTCCGCCAAAGATGAATGCCAGAAAACAAGAAAAATGATTAAAACCAAGGGCGGGAAAATTTTTTTTTTGAGTCGTGGGGTCTAAAATTTATCAGTACTTAGCCCGCGGGCCGTGGTTAGTCCACGTCTGCTCTATCCTTTGTGTGTGCGTCAGTGTGTGCTTGTGTCATTATGTTCAGAGTCGTTCTTAGATTCTGGAAAAAGGGGACGGGGCACAAGGTAGAGATCTCCCGAGATATCAGGGTGGGGCCCTAGTTAGCGAAAAGTGGGACGGATGGCCGAGTGGTGTAGATTCTCGACTGTCGACCTGAGAGTCCTGGGTTCGATCCTCGGTGAGGCCCATGGGAATTTTTCCGGGTGAAATTTGGTGCAAAAGCCGTCCCATAAGTCCACCCAGCTTTAAATAGGTACCTGACTTAAGTTGGGGGAAGTAAAGGCGGCTGTGCGTTGTGCTAACCACACACAATCCCTTCATATGCCGAGGTTATAGAAACAGATGAATTCTACACTTCATCCGGCCCGATGGCCAGTTAGGGCTAAGGAAACTTTTTACTTTTTTTTTTAGCTAGCGAACACCCGAGATGTTAGAGGGCCTAAGTATTTCGTGTTCAGAAATGTTAGGGCGTCATCTTACCATTAGAAGGGAACTAATACATCAAAGGTCTCCTTTATTTGCAGTGACTTTATGCCGTTGTCTAGTTTTTCCCTTTCCACATGAAATAAATACCCTTATGGTCTGTGCTATAGAGAGTATGTTTCACTTGACACAGCTATCAAAGGTCTTACAGTAAACGTCAAATTTTTAACTGGGTGTGTATACAGGTATTGTAACCTT
>JAGDYQ010000001.1:28791979-28815422 GCA_021962125.1 Bulinus truncatus
ATGGTGGCCCTAATGAACAGTACGGTGGCCCCAATGAACAGTATGGTGGCCCCAATGAATAGTATGGTGGCCCTAATGAACAGTATGGTGGCCCTAATGAATAGTATGGTGGCCCTAATGAATAGTATGGTGGCCCTAATGAATAGTATGGTGGCCCTAATGAACAGTATGGTGGCCCTAATGAATAGTATGGTGGCCCTAATGAATAGTATGGTGGCCCTAATGAATAGTATGGTGGCCCTAATGAACAGTATGGTGGCCCTAATGAACAGTATGGTGGCCATAAGTGAATCACCATCATGATGGGTTTGTGTGTGTGTGTGTGGTGGGGGGGGGTCTATTGCGCTGACAAGCTTACTTGGTACATAACTGAAAACGTTTAATCTGATCTTGTCGATAATATATGCAAATCTCGGCCTGGATATATCAGAATAGCCCTGAAGGTTGCGGGGGTGAGGGTATGGGCTACACGAACACTTCTAAAAGGGCCCACTGCTCTCCAAATGTATATCTACACATATTTGTTTTTTGAAAGGAGCGAGGACATCCGCCCTCCCGCCCCCCCCCCCACACACACCCAGTTGTCAGGGGGCTAACATTTCATTGATTGGACGACTTAGCGTGACTCATATCATCCAATGACATGTTAGCTTCTTGAAATCGGTTGTTACTCGATGACGATTTTGGGATGTGGGGCCCAATCGTACAGTGTAAGGAGGGTTCGTGCCAGCCGCCCGCCCCACCCCCCCACATGCGACTAAAGTCACCATACTGTACCCCCTTCTCTCTCCCCCCTCCAGCTAACCCCACCGCTTTCTCTGTGGCATAGCACCATCGACTTTCATAATGATGAAAGAACTGCACAACAAACAAACAACAACAACAACAACAACAGAAGAAAACCCTCAGTCAAATAGTGTATTGTAAAAGTCTTTTTGTAAACATGTCATATGGACATACAATTACACAATTGATTGAGTATTGATCTTGTCAACACCTATGTGAAGTATATGAGCCCCCCCCTTATATATATATATATATATATATATATATATATATAAAACATTGGAACTACGGCCGAGGTACAACGGTAAACTGATGCGAGCTTGAAACAAACTGGCTCGTCACCTTCTCCCCACGGCCGAAGGAACCATTGGCTTAAAATGACACAATGAATACTTCGCAATTGCCAAATTTCAATTAAATTTAAAATTGAAACACCACTTTTACAACTGAAATTAAAAGTTATAATTAGTATATCTTGTAAGTTCACCGCTATTGTTCCGTGGTAAAATAGTCTAGTCAAAATGTCTCTTTTTCATTTGTTTAGATGAATAGAGGTACAATAATTATTTTATGAGTAAAGAAATCTTATCCGAATACTGTTGCAAATCTATATGAAAAATTGCGGTCTCGCTTCTGCGTTATATCGAAAGTTGGAAGTAAGGGAATATAACTCTGTGCTAAGGTTTTTTGCAGGGTACAGCTAGTAATAATATGTCATAGCTATCTTTACTTCTGCACCATTTGAGGTATGTTGTACGCGCGCGCGTGTGTGTGTGTGTATTATTTATTCATACTGTGCTGTGGCAAAGTATATATATATATATATTAAATGGCAGTATAGTCAGTCCTGCCAGTCTCTTCGGAGTTTCTTTTATTTGAGTGTCCACAGATATTATATGTGAGACGTTACACATACAATACAGTTAGAGAATAGTTGGCTTATGGTCTATATATATATATATATATATATATATATATATATATATATATATATATATGTTTATTTAAATATAAATAATACTCTTACTTTGTAGATGTAGAAATACTTTTATAATTTCACATTCATAATACTGGTTTAATGATGTAATGATACCAGTAGTCCAAAGATTCACTAAAATAATACATTGTCTATACAATTACGTCTGTAAAATTACGTCCTTCCCTAATGAAGTTTGATGGTCGTCTGTCTTTTCTGTCGTCTGCTAAAAATCTACTTCCTAGAGAGAGTGGCCAGTTAATCATACACAATCTAAATTTCATGGCCAAATATAATAATAATCATACAACGAAATGGTCGCAACTTACCGTCTGTTGGCTTAGTTTCCATGTGTTCCTCTCTGTCGCTGTAATTTTGTTTCATTTATCTTCACTAGTTATGATTTTATCTCAACATTTGTAAACGAATGATGTCCTAAAAACTGGGGACGAAAATTATAAATAGAAATATACATATAATTTATTGTATATGCCGGTGTAATGTGTAATAGTATATGCCGGTGTAATGTGTAATAGTATATGCCGGTGTAATGTGTAGTACACAGAAGTTTTGATCGTATTAGACTTCAAACTTATAAAAAGAAAAAAAACCCAAACGACTAATAAAAAAAACCCAAACGACTAATTTTAAAAAACCCAAAAAAACTAATTTAACAAAAACCCAAACGACTAATTTAAAAAACCCCAACCACCAATTAATAAAAACCCAAACGACTAATTAAAAAAAAACTCAAACGACTAATTAAAAAACCCAAACGACTATATTAAAAACCCAAAAGACTAATTAAAAAAAAACCCAAAAGACTAATTAAAAAAAACCCAAACGACTAATTAAAAAAAAAACCCTAAGAACTGGTCAATTTCTAGACTTCGATTTGTTCCACTTCAGTTACTATTACTCTATAAGTTACTCCTTGTATGTTGTCTGAATAGTAAAATGGAGAAGTTTGTATTGAATTAGTGGAAACCTTATATATTTTGTCGATACGGATATTAACTCAATGGGCTAAAATATTTTATATTTAAATGTGTCAGTGAATGTATTATACAAATGGTTGAAAAATAAATGCATTACAGACTTGCAGATAACATGGGTTTGTAGATACCATGAATGAATGCATGGACCAATGTATTAAACTAAGCTTTAATACATGGCAGAGATAAATTTATCGATACAGATGGTAAACTGAAGGTTTAACAGATAGTATAGATAATATTATCGACACAGATGGTAAACTAAGGGTTTAACAGATAGTATAGATAATATTTATCGACACGGATAGTAAACTAAGGGTTTAACAGATAGTATAGATAATATTTATCGACACGGATAGTAAACTAAAGGTTTAACAGATATTATAATATTTATCGACACAGTAAACTAAAGGTTTAACAGATAGTATAGATAATATTTATCGACACATATAGTAAACTAAAGGTTTAAGAGATAGTATAGATAATATTTATCAACACAGATAGTAAACAAAAAGGGTTTACGGATAGCATAGATACAATTTTGTCACTTAAAACAAAATATCCACAGATATCATAGATAGCCATTGTCCACACAGATATTAAACCAAGAGCTAATAAATAAGCATAGGTCAAGGGATTATCAAGTATATATAAAACTATCGATTAAACAGTTATTATGGATGAATTGTATTAACACAGATATCAAACTGAGGGTAATGCATCATCCAAAAACGATGTTATCACAAGGCTGTTTTGGACAGGACGGACACACAGACCCCCCCCCCCCCCCCCAAACATCAACCTGTGACATTTTGACACAATGAAGACATTTCATTGGGCAGGTCAACACAAACTGTAACATTTCAATCGAACTCGATTTTTTTTCCATACAGGCCTAAACTTTCTGAACTTTCTGTATTTGAAAAAAAAAAACAACCGTTGTCTTGGCAACGTGTTTTTAGTTTTTTGATAGGAATGAATTAAAATCGTCGTATTTCCAGTCAATTTTCTTCCTGCCTGGGGTGGGTGGGGTGTCAGAGGGGGGGGGGGGGAAGGGAGATTGGGATGAAGGAAATATCGTGTGATGTCACATGGTCGCGTGATAGCCGTTTAATGTTAACGATGTTTTTTTCCCTGCTGATTGGATACTTGGTTACATTCAGTTTTTATTTGAACAGTATTTAATATTGTTGAGCTCTTCCACTGGTGGGCGCATGAAGTAGAGGCGTACATAGAGTGGTGGGGGGAGGAGGGGTCCAAATTCAAAAGTTCCCCCGGGCCCCCAGCTTGAGGGGGCCCTCTAAAAATCTTTTTTACATTAAATATTAAGTGCATTATCTCATGTCATGATACCCAATGTCAAAATGCAGGGGCCCCAAAAAATCCCAAGCTCCCCGCCGGGGCCCCCAGATCCCTAGGTTCGGCACTGGCATGAAGGCAATTAATAATCTTGGACTCTTTCGAAAATGTATTTATTGAATGCCTTTAAAAGTATCAGCGTTGTGTTTGTTATTATTGTGTACCATTTTCTGAGAGACCGGCGGTGTGCTGTGTTGGAAAGGAACGCCTGGGTGTACGGTATATAATGGACCCATTTAAAACCAAGGTTTACTAAATTTCACAATTTAGACACGTGATGCTTGCTATCTTTGAATTTTTTTTTCTTGGACGATTGAAAGGGCAGACGATTTATGATTTATATTGTGGGCGTGGGGGGCGGGGGGCGAAGGGGGGGGACAGAAACGTTATGAAGATTTTATTTTCTTTCAAGCTGTAAGAAAAAAAAAAGCAGACAAACACACATTCACATACACAAACACACATTCACATACACAAACACACATTCACATACACAAACACACATTCACATACACAAACACACATTCACATACAAAAACACAGACGCACACACGTGCACAAACACACACAATTATACAAGCACATATAAACAGAAATATATATATATATATATATATATATATATATGTGTGTGTGTGTGTGTTTATGTTTTTGTATGTGTAAAGCTTTGTTATGTTGATTTTATGTAAAGCTCATGTCCCCTTGCGTATATTTCGTTTATGTTTCATCAATATTCATCATTAACATGTAGCATAATTCAGCGTTCAGGCCTTTTAGACGTCAGAAGAAGCGCATAGGTTAGTGACATATACCCCTATTGTTTTTGATCATCAGTTTTTCACACTAACCACGACAGTAAACATGGAATGTAACACCCCGGACATCCCTGACGCATTTCCATTTTTTTTTATTTATGTGGCGTGCCTGAATGATATTAGAATTGTTAGTCATTTAACAGTGTTTGAATAACTATTACCGATGGAACGATATGAATATTTTGACAACTACCGGTGGATCGATGCCAATATTTTTACAACTACTGATGGACCGATACCAATATTTTGACAACAACCGATGGACCGATACCAATATTTTCTTTTTACCTAACTCCAGCTCTGCAACCCTTGATTTTTCCCGTTCCAAATTTCTGGCTTATAAACCTAGCACTAAAAGGGTCCCCTCCGGAATTCTTCATAGGGACCCTTGGATACCTGTGGGCAATGGCGTGATGAGGGGGGCAAGGTGGGTCATCACGCCCCGGGGCGCTACTCACAAAGGGGCGCCAAATGGTATATTTTTTACATAATATTATATGGTTTTCGAATTGGGGGGGGGGGGGAAGGCGCTAAAAAGGTTTTGTACTCCGTGTGCGAGTTAAGCTACTTATTTACATTAATACTTTTGAAAGTGTTCAATTTTCAAGAAAAAGTCAAATACATAATATGTAAATTGTGTGTGCGTGTGTGTGTTTAATGCAGCAATAACTTTGGCTTTAGATTTCCCAAGGATGAGGCAATTTCTAATTGTGATTGATTCCAGTCACAATTATTTAAATAAAAAAAAAACAACTTTCCACCGATGTAGCAATACAGTTCATGCATGACTGTGGGAGTCAGAGATTGGATATTACTTCCTGAATTGACTCAAGTTAATTATTTTTTGTTACGTTTCTTGTAACTCCATTTTTTTTTTTAATTTTAACACATTGACAAAACGTCCTGTTAATTCAGTTATCCCTAGATACAAAATAAACATGATTTATATACTTTGCCAAAATAGTTTCAATTAGATTTCTTCAAGTGTGATGATAAGGGAGGTTGAACAGCGAAAAACAAAAAAATAAATAGTATTTCTTTAACGACAATTAAGGTCACCCTACGATACACCTGCCCATGGGCGTATTCATGGGGGGCAAGGGGGGCATTTGCTCCCCCCCCCTTACATTTAAAAAAATGTCATAAAGTTGTTATTTGCCCCCACCCCTGGAAAATTTTTGCCCCCCCCCTAGAAAAATTCCTAGCGACGCCCATGCACCTGCCCCCTATAGGATGGAATAGGCTTTAAAAAAAAACTCGGTGGGGTGAAGACTAAATGGGTTACCGCTCTAAATTTTCATTTCTCGGTAAGATAAATTGGTGGAATTTATTTTATTTTGAAATATATAGTGGAAAGCAATTCAGATTTCTAACCTACTCACTCTAAATGTTCACTTTTTTTCCCCCCTGGAAGTTTCTACTTCCCATGGAAAGAAAATGCGACCGTTAATCCGATGGTTGGTTGGTTCTGTTAGATTAGCCTTATCATAAGGTTATTGGTATGGGGCTGTTTAAGAACCGATGTGCGATGGAGTGGCCGAAAACTGGACTATCAATTGATGACCGTACCAGTGGATCTAAATGGAGATGGGTGTGTGTGGGCGGGTGGGAGGGGGACGGGCGGTGGGGTAGACATAGGATTAGTTTTCGGCAAGTGGCTTCTGTTTTATAGCAGACGTGATGAAATATTGTGGACTACATATCGCATTGTTCTAAGACTGTGGACTACGTCTCCTATTGTTGTAAAGATTGTGGACTACATCTCCTATTGTTGTAAAGATTGTGGACTACATCTCCTATTGTTGTAAAGATTGTGGACTACATCTCCTATTGTTGTAAAGATTGTGGACTACATCTCCTATTGTTGTAAAGATTGTGGACTACATCTCCTATTGTTGTAAAGATTGTGGACTACATCTCCTATTGTTGACTAACTAGTGTTGTTTGTACCTACAGCTACCAGAAACTGAGAAGTGGCATACACTTCACACTCTACTTGTTTGCAAGGCCGTCTTAAGGCATGGTCTTGACTGGAGAACTAGTCCCCCACCCTCCCACCCCAAGGGCCGTTTAGTAAGATGGAGAATAATGTTTTAATAAACACAGAAATAGTATACTTTTATTATAAAAGAATTTTTAATAATATTATTTTCTTGAAATATTACCTACATGGTTCACTTTAAATCACTAATCATATTTTTTTTAAAAATCAATATTATTTAGTTATGACTATTTTTAGGTAAATTTAAAAAAACGTTTTAACCTAGAAGAATACCCTAATTATATAGTTCATATGATGTTTATATATATATATATATATATATATATATATATATATATATATATATATATTCTATGAAACATCTGTACTCAATACAACAATACATATTATTTTACATAACACAAAACAAACCTGCTCTAAATTTCCCAAAAAAAAAAAACAAGAAGCTAACTAATCAATGGCAATCACTAATTATAATGGTGGAGATATCGATTTACAAGTGGGGGCAACACGCGGCGACGGGCGGCGGCAACAATCATACATAAACAAACCATCGATTACTCGAAACATATCAATCAAGGAGGGGAAAATAAATAAATCTATGAATTAACACCAACACGGACACAATACGCTCAGCCGCTGGATCTAAAAATAGAAACATGGCCGTGAAGTGGCGTGGGTCAACTAAACATCATCCCCAGCCATGTTAAATATACAAATAAACAACTAGTGAAAAAATAAACAATAAAATAAAAAGAACAAGTTGCTGGAAGGTACCAGATAGTGACCATAAAGTCTGCACATGATCGGTCAAAGTTCAACCATGTATTTTTTCCGAAGATGTCAGCCTGTTATTTTGTTTGATTGCTTATTTAAAAAAAAATATAATTACAGTAATTATATTGATTGATAAGGCGGCGTATGTTACGCCGCTGGATGGCTAGTAAAAGATATTTCAGTCCTTGGGGAAGAAGGTTCTTCATCACGCTGGAAGCAGCTGGAGAGAATGGCTCAGGACAGCAAGTCGCTGGAGATCTTTTGTTGGTGCCCCCCCCCCCCATACTCCGATAGGAGTGACGGGCAATGATGATGATGATCAACAATTAGATTCCTGATTTTTACTCTAGCTTTGATTAGTGTCATTAATAATGATTAATGCCAGAGATGATTATTGGCGATAATAAAATTTAATCAAGTGCGTGCTTACCTAGAACTAGTATTGTTCGAGCAAAAAGTAATAGATAAAGTTTGATAAATAAAGTTTAATTTAAAAAGAAAAAAAAGAATTATACAACTCGATCTATATAATGTAGGTCATGTTTAGCACAGTGGGTGTGTGCTCCGGTGTCTTAACGCTGCTAGGGGCAGCCAAAGTAGCAGCCGCCTCTCGTCATGGGATTTTATGAGCCAGCACCCAAACCGTACGGCGTCTCGCTCTTTTCCTCTTTTCCTCCTTCTATTTCCCTATTTCTCTTTCCCTCCTTCTCTTTCCCTATTCCTCTTTCCATATTCCTCTTTCTTTCCCCTCCTCTTTTCCCCTCGTCTTTTCCCTTCTCCTCTTTCCCTCCTCCTCTTCCCCCCTCCTCTTTCCCTCCTCCTCTTTCCCCGTCCTCTTTCCCTCCTTCTCTTTACCTCCTCCTCTTTCCCTACTCATACATGTTAGATATTTCTACTAAGAATGTTGAGGTACACATGGCAGCGATGGGGAAAACTACGGCACTCGGGCCAAATACGGCCTGCGGACTGTTTAATCCCGGCCCGCCGACTCGTTTCAGTGTTAAGCACAGGTGTAGCATTTGACGTTCTGGCGTTTACCTTTTATTTATATTAGTTCATTTCAACAATATTTCCATCTGATCTTGGTCCGGTACCCATTTAAAGCTGGGTGGACTTGCGGACTTTCACCAGACCCCCTGACAAAAAATTCGGAAATTCTCACTGAGAAACGAACCCTGGACCCCCCCCCCCTCCTGTTAGCAGTCGAGCGATCTACACATCACGACCACACGGGGGGGGGGGGAATCAAAGTTGAGCCCAGCCTATAATTTCTGCCACAGACAGACGCCGGTGACTTAGAAAGGACACTGCGTCCCTGCTGAGTAGAACGCCCCCCACCCACCCACCCCCTCCCGTTTAAAACCTTCACTGTGCTTTTTTTTTTCCTCTCTGAAAATATTAACTTAACATCAACACGATCATTTTAAATCGAATGTAGTACAATTATAGAAATTATGGGATACACACTACTTATAATCGCACATTATAGAAGTAAATAAAACAGCGTGCTGATGCTATTATTATCATATGGAGACATCAGAGCCCTGGTACGTGATCTTTATCATCAACCCCTCCACCCCCTTCTCCCAAAACACCCCACACCCCCCCATACCCTTCCCTTAATAAATAACAACACCAGAACGATATTTTAGAACATTTCTGCTCACCGATATTGATGACCTGGTATTAAGATAACAATAGCTTTTATTTTCTGCGTCACTTGGCTATTTTTAAAAAAAGAAATGTATCAATCAAAAATTGAATTAACTTTACGCACCAACTAATACATTAGCCATAAAATAATGTGTGTGGGGGGGGGGAAGGGGAAAATGGCGAATAAGCCTCTAGGTGCATTAAAGTTTTAAACAAAGACAGTAAAACGTATATTTTTGTAAAAAACAACAACAATAAAAAAACAATAATAACAAAGGAACTCATTTACATACAAAATGTATAAACAATATGTAACAAAAGTGTTTATAATTTAGCCCAGTGGCGCAACTGGGGGGGGGGTGGCACTGGGGGCATTTGCCACCCCCCCCCTCCGAAATAAAAAAAAATTAAAAGATTAGACCAAAATTTGTTTAAAATAAAATACAAATATATAAATAATGTGATTTTTTTAATACAAGTGATTTTTTTTTGCCCCCCCCCCCCTGAAAGTTTGGTCTAGTTGAGCCTCTGATTAAGTCTATATACTGTGATCTTTTCGTATCAATTTTATGAAATATGAGAATGTGAAAAATGCAGGCGTAAATTCCTTTTCTAAATTTATTTTGTGTTACCTTTTGTCTACGCTTACATTAAACTAGGTATTTCTTGCAAGTAGAGATTAATAAAAACTTGAAAGAAAAAGGTAAACATTGAATACGTTGGATGATTTCAGGCGGAAATTCGGAAAGGCATTTTTACAGATGGAATGTGCAAGGTTATTTAAATATGGCGCGAGTCAAGTGGAGAGTACCGCATTGTTGACTTAAAGAAACTCGGTCCACCCTTTCAGGTGGAAATTTAGAATAGGTAAAATGCCAAATGCATTTTGTGTCTTCATGCAGAAATAAGGGAAGGCATGAGACATGAACACGTGGCTGATTAGCGCAGGGGAAATTAAAAAAAAGAGTCCAATGCAGCGTCCTGCATTGTTCGCTCCAAAGGGAAATAAACAAAAAAAAATATTTATGATTCATATTTATCCCCCCCCCCTTTGTTTGTGAGAGTCGAGTGAAGAGATGGAATATAAAAATAACATGTGCGGGAACCGAGCCGCTATTATCTATAATTATGTTCCAATCTACTTCTCTCTATTGCTATTATCTCCGTATCTGTCTTCCACAACCACCCCCACCCCCTAACCCCGTCCCCCCGAGCCTCCCCTCCCATCTTTTTATTACGCACGCACGCACGAACGCATACCGCTCATTGTTTTATTTTATTTTTGTATCGATGGAGTGACAGGGAGAAGAAAAGAAGGTACAATTTAATGGAAAGACACACACACACACACACACACACACGCAGACACATAAGAACAACAGAATGTAATCGATATGTTGGAGGGGTGGGGGGAGGGACGGGAGGAGGCATTGACAAACTGACATACATACATACATACATACATACATACATACATACATACATACATACATACATACATACATACATACATACATACATACATACATACATACATACATACATACATACATACATACAACCCAGTGATCGTTTGAGGCAGATATAAAGAAAAGGGTTGAGGATGAGGTGTGGAGCACGGGAGAGGAAGATGGAAGACTAATGAGGAGTGCTTGAGAGGAAGTGAAGGAAGAAGTGGATGACAAGTGGTATGAGGGGAGGCATAAAAAAATGAAGTAGGTATTACTACAAAAAGAGTTAATGTTCAAACTCCGAATGACAATTGAAGGCATGGATTTATGAATTTAACAAAACAATGAGAAAATGACATAGTGAGAGGGAGACAAAGAGAATGAGAGAGAAATAAAGAAATAAAGAGATGGAGAGACAGAAAAGTGATCACAAGTTGCAAGTAATATCTTCAGTATAAAGACAGCAGACGATCGGCCAGAGATTGCCAGTGGGTAGGGTGTGACGAGCATAAAAATAACCACCCGGCAGTACTTTCAGGTACACAGTGAACGGTGGGTGGAGTCAGTGAAGCTTTAAACCCACGGCCAACTGTCAATGGATGTCGACCCTGCCACCAGAGACTTTCTTAGGTATTTTGGAGCCCTGGGCAGAGACATAAATATTTCGGGGACCAAGACAGGAAGATATATATTTCGGGGCCCAAGAAGGAAGATATATATTTCGGGGCCCAAGAAGGAAGATATATATTTCAGGGCCCCAAGGCAGGGAGATATATATTTCGGGGCCCAAGAAGGAAGATATTTATTTCGGGGCCCAAGAAGGAAATATATATTTCAGGGCCCCAAGGCAGGGAGATATATATTTCGGGGCCCAAGAAGGAAGATATACATTTCGGGGCCCAAGACAGGAAGATATATATTTCGGGGCCCAAGACAGGAAGATATATATTTCGGGGCCCAAGACAGGAAGATATATATTTCGGGGCCCAAGAAGGAAGATATATATTTCGGGGCCCAAGACAGGAAGATATATATTTCAGGGTCCTAAGGCAGGGAGATATATATTTCGGGACACAAGACAGGAAGATATATATTTCAGGGCCCCAAGGCAGGGAGATATATATTTCGGGGCCCCAAGGCAGGAAGATACATATTTCGGGGGCCAAGGCAGATACTTTGGCAATGAGGTACCATAGAAAGTGACCTAGTTTGTCTATACATATGAACGAGGGGGGGGGATGTAGTTTAAAAAAATACGGATATGTTTTCATCATCAAGAAACTTTTTCCAAATGTCAGATGACATATCGTTCGTGGGTATTTATAGAAAAATTTAACGACGACTGACTGTTTGGATTCAAGTTTATATAGCTCCGGAATCGAAATTGACCAAAACAAAAATAACCAAAGAGCGCGCTCAAGTGGAACAGAAAGGTGACGTTACTCTTCTGTTCCACACTAAGTGTATCCATTACACGGTCTGTGTAATTTAATTACACAACGCTGGAGAGGGTGAGCGGCGTCCAGCTATGGCCAGTGGCCGTAAAAAGATTTTTGTTTGTGGCGGATGATTAAACACGACCGTTTTGATTACGTCATCCTACCTCACTCCTCCGCCCCCCCCCACCATCACACCCAGCCTTTCCCCCAACACCTAGCCTAGAATGGTGAAGTTCTCTCTCCCCTCCCCCACCCACCCCTTTCCGCCATACACAGCCTAGAATGGTGATGTGTCTTGGTACGGTAGCATGCACCAGTACTGTTCTTACATTTTGATGGAGGGGGGGGGGTGTATGTAAATGTAAATGTGGGGGGTGGGGGCGAAGATACGTATGGGGGTCCTTAAACCAAGAGGGTTGGGGTGGGGGTAGTTCGGGGTAAATTTGGTATCACTGAAAATAAGATACATTTATGGGTCTATTCTAGCCGAAAACGCTGTCAATGTAGCTTCTTGTAAACCTTGGGCTCCTAGGTGCCCTTTTAGCCCCACCACCCACCCACCACCAAAAAAAATGGCTTAGATAGTTTCCCCCCCTCCCCGGGCTAGGGGGTTTGTAGATTCATCGGTCATTACAGCTTTTTTTAATTCATGGATATTATATATTACATCGTGTTCTGATAAAAAAAAATTAAGTCTTTTTAAATAACTCATTAACTCATTTCCCTAGAAATACATAAGAACCACGTGTAGGTGATGATTATTTTTTAAGTTATAAGTCGGAAATAAATCTAATTTATGTCTTTATTTGGTTGCACTGTTGCTAACTGACAGTAATGTAACATTGAAATAGATTTGCGGTTTTCATTATAATCAATGGAAATTTTTTTCATGGTTAATTGGGAGTGGTCTGGGATGTAATCAACAAATCCTACGTAATGCGACTTGCTTATAATACGCGTGACTAATGTCTTCGGCTTCTTCGTAAATAATCATCTACCAGCAAGATGAATTACATTGATTTATTTATTTTTATTTCAGTATTGTTGTTATTATTGTTTGTTTGTTTTTGTAGCTTCTCTGTCAAACTTTCCCCTGTCACAGATCTAACGGATACATTGGTTCGGACATCTGTTTAACTAGACCCAAGTGCTATCACGCCATTTTGTTGGACAACAACCAATGAACTAGTGACTGGACACTGGTACAAGATAATTTTCCCTTCCCCTCACCACTCACCCCCCCCCACACACACGTATACCTGCCTCCAGTCTTACACCACCCAGTGGACGTGTGGTCAGTTTCAGGGCTACTTTCTTCAATTGAACTTCTCGATGTGACCTTTTCGAGTGACGTCTGGGAGTGGTCCCAGACCGAGTATCTTAATGGTGGAGTGTATGTATGTGTGTGTGTATGTGTGTGTGTGGGGGGGGGGGAGTTAAAGTGGACAACCCATAAAAAAACCCGAACTTCAATTTGTTACGTCATAGAGAGATCTTGCGAGGTAGCTATTAGTAGCTTTGATAGTAACAATCTTTATGTTACTAGAAGTAAACGTTTCCATTTTGAGTTAAAAAAAATATTAAAGTCAACACTGTCTAAGGAAGCCCCCTGGGGGTGGGGGAGGGGGGCTAATGAAAGGTTGTTGTGGGGTTTCAAATTTTCAAACAATCTGTGATCAAAGTCACATAAAGTAAAACACGTTTTCTTTAAGGTTGAAGTGTACTCGTAAATATAACAATGTTTATCAATGATAGCACAATGAACACGTAAATATTAAAGTTAAATGTGTAAATATGAATACAATACATCAAAGAGAGAGAGGGAAGGACGGGTGGTCTAGCGGCTTAGAGCTGAGAGCCCCCGGGTTCGATCCACAAGGGAATTTTTTCCTCAAGTCCTGATAAAAGTCTGCAAAAAATGTCCCCCAAGTCCACCCAGTTTTAATAGGGTACCTGACTTACACGGGAGTTGTCGCCAACCATCCAATCATTGTAAATGCCGAGATTTCAGAAATATGAATTCTAAACCTTCATCTGGGTCCTGGCGTTTAGGGCTAAGGGAACTTTGCATCAAAGAAAGCATACAAACGTCTGACATACAAACGAAAAAAAAAAATTCAGGGAAAATTAGCATTGGGAAACTGGAAAAAAATAATCTTATTACACCTGTGACTGGGGATGAAAATATTAATTCTAAGAAGAATGTGTATCGGAAAGCAATACATGAATGTCAAGGCCGTAGCCAGGATTTTGTTTGGAGGGAAGGGGGGGGGGGTTTGGGGGAAGGTTTTATATAAGAAAAAATCGGAACACAATAATAAAGAAGTATATTTTGTAATAAAATTTGATTTTTAGAATTAATTTGTGGGCTAAGGGGGGCTGCAGCCCCCTAGCCCCCCCCCCTGGCTACGGCCTTGATACATGTATATATACATATATATTGCTTTTTTTGTAAAAAAAATAGATGCCGGTACTCAGTGATGGACTGCCTAACTTTTAACTAACAGTTCGCTGTTTCGCATTTTATTTTGTAATTCTTATCGCGCGCAATTTTAAAATAATTCAATTTTTAACAAATTAATAATATAATAAACGAATAATAAACGGTGGAATACAAGAAAAGTAATTCCCCCCCCCCCAATGAAAAAGGTGCCGGTACGCCGTGCCGGTGCATACCGGCACAAAAAAAAAGCACTGGTTATATTACAGCACATGTTTCTAAGCCGGATTTAACGTCTGGTGCCCGACAGAGCATACCATGTACCGATTTGTAATAGTCCTACATTAAACTTTGGATTATCTATTTCAATTTTATTTCCCTGGTATTTCTCTTTTAAACAGTGGCCCGATGTTTCCTTCTGGACCCATGGCCTCAAATGACCTTTATCCGCCCCCGAGGGACGTGTATTGATGTTTGTTGATTGCTGTATCGGTTTTGGGGGAGAGAGAGGGGGGTCATTACATGTTATTTTGATTATCAACTTCTTTATATTATATAAATATGTTTAATGGCAATCATGTCGTTGTTCGGGTCACTTACTAAAATGCTGACCATCATATTAGTGTGTTGGTCATTATATTAGTGTGTTGGTCATTATAGTACTGTATTGGTCATTATACTAGAGTGTTGGTCATTATATTAATCTGTTGGTCATTATATTAGCGTGTTGGTCATTATATTACGTCGATGTGCTGACCATTATATTACTGTAGTGGACATCGTGGATCATGTGACCCTATCGTCATGTATGGATGTACTGACCATTAAAACTACTATACTGGTCACGTATCCAAGTATTATTTAGCTCGATGGGTCATGTATTTTTGTGGTGTGGTCAGAGCATTACGTCATTGATCATGATTCAGTCTATTGACCATTGCAATTCTGTGTCAACCCTTTATTTTTTTTTTTCTATTTTCTACTTTTATATCTCTGCATTTATCAGCGTTACTCGGATCAAGCCCCTCACCCACCCACGGTGCCCCCCACCCACCCACTCCCTCACGTCTGGACACTCTCCCTTCAGTTATTTATGACCACAGATCACGTGTAACGTTCGCCCATGCTGGCCGTCAATAGGTCCAGTGCCCCGTTTACTTTACGACTTGTTTTCATCGAGAGTCGAAGATCTGTGCAATTATTGACCTTTCCGTTGACCTCAGATGAGGCCTTGTTGATGTCATCAGAGAGATGACGATTTGATCTGTAGTTGTTTTTTTTTTTTTTGGTTTGTTCCGTTGTATTGATTTGAGAATAATGGTAGTTATGATTATTTGAATTTTTATGTTTTGGTTTTAATTGTTTTAGATTAATTTGTATGTGGGAGTCATGAGTTATACAACAGTGTATTGCTTTTTAAAGTCTGTCGTATAAAGAGTTATAAAAATTGTGTATGGGGGGTCAAATAAATCGTTGCCCATTTATCTAGGAATTGAAGAAAAGAAAATGGCGTCGGATATGGCACTCGCTACAGGGCGGTCGTGTGGTAAAGCGCTAGACTGTCGGCCTGAAGGTACCGGGATCGATCTACGATGAGGACCAAGGAAATTTTTCAGGTCTTGGCTTAAGTCCCCGCTATGTCTCCCATGGTGCCTCCATGGCCATTACACTCCCGGCTGTGGTAGGGATGAAAGAAGGGCACTACAAAAACTTAAAAAATGTTCCATTTAGGCGGGCGATTTTTTTTTGTAAAGTGGACGGATGGTCGTGTGGTAAAGCGCTCGACTGTCGAGAGAAGGATCACTGGTTCGATCTTCGGCGAGGACCAATAGATATTTCAGGTCATGGATAAAGTCCCCACTATATCTTCCGTGGTGCCTTCATGGCCATAGCACTATGGGCTATGGTGGGGATGAAAGAAGGGTACTTTAAAAAAACGTCCCATTAGCAATATATAGGATCTAAGAGATTTCATGTCATATTTACAGGGACTTCACACACATACGGGGTGGACCAGTTAGGTAGCTCGCTGGCCATTGGTCTTTATGGCAGTTCCCAGTTGCTGAGGGACAAAGCGAGTTTGATCTCACGGACTGAGTCTCAGCGCGCAGTTATCCCTGAGAGAGAGAGAGAGAGAAACAGAGAGCGATAGAGAGAGAGAGAGACAAAGGGCACTCTCTCCAGTAACCAGCTAACAAAAGCTACAATGAAATGGAATCCACAATAATAAAGAAGAGCAGGAAGGACAGAACTAGCATGAAGAGAGAGAGAGTGAGTGTGTGTGTGTGTGTGTGAGAGAGAGAGAGAGAGAGAGAGAGAGAGAGAGGGAATAAGAAAAGAAATAAAGGAGTTAGGGCTGTTATGGGCCTAACTAAGGTAGACTGCCCAAAAGCTCGTCCTCTGGAGTGTTTTCATTTGACACAACACGCGCCTCAGAAGTTAAAAGTTAAGAATATATCTATGTGTGTGTGTATGTATGTATATTTAAACGGCCTAATCCTAAACAACCAGATTTATGTTATTAAATATTTAGGTTATCTTTCATTTAAGTTTTAATCTTCAGCTAAACCATTATTGTTATCCCACACACACACACATACACACACAAAATAATAAATAAATAAGTACCACTTTAGGACAGAGAACTTGGTAACAAGATCTTATATAGAGTGACGTCAATGAGACATCGTGTCACGATCTCTATTTTTAGATTGTTATTAATAGCTTCTACTGACCTTTGCTAGAAAAAAAAATATTTTCTGACAGAATTTTCGCTTTTAATTAGCTCATCGAAACTAGTGTGCTGGACTTCACTTAGTTGTACTTATAGTTATATATCTTGTCCAGAATCGACTTATGGTGATTTTTAGAGTTGAAATTTTTGTCTCCGTAAAGAAAGAAAAAGTCTTTAAGTTCTTGTCTAGTGTAAACTCAAAAAATAAACTTTCCGCATCATATGTTTGAGGTCCCTGTAAGGATGAGATGAATTCTCCTAGATCCTATAATGAACGAATGGGGCAGTTTTTATGGTGCCTTTCTTTCATATCCCGCTAAAGCCGATAGTGCAATGGCCATGGAGGCACCACGGGAGACAAAGCGGAGCTTAAACCATGACATGGAAAATCCGGAGATCGAAACAGGTACCCTCAGTTTGACAGTCAAGTGCTCAGCCAAACGACCACTTGTCCCGCTATCGGCATTATGTTGTTTTAGACGTTCTTAGATTATTTTAATTGTTTACTAGCTGTAATGCCCGGCAGTTCCCGGGAAATCTAAGTGCGATGTGACACCCCCTCCTAATTAATTTAACTGTTATTGTTTTTTTACAAACGATAGATTAGGTTGGATACCCGTACGTGAAATAACACAAAAATTAAACAATAATCGTTAAAAAAGTTCAATATAATAAATGAAATAATACTTAAAATGAATTTTTCAAAAAATAATATTCTACAAGGTCAGTTAAAAATACAAGCATCATTATAATAAGGCATACGAAAAACAAAATATATAGAAAAGCGTTTATGAAATTGAATGTTAGGGTTTAAATATTGTGTCTGTAAAACAATTTTAGAAGCATAAAAGTTCGGTTTAACGCGCAGGTTCTAGAAAATCCCACATCACATTTCGTTTAACAATGTTCAACAAATTTAGTAAATAGAAAAAAATACGCACCATTAGCAGGGCCGGATTTAGACTCGGACAATTATTAAGGGCCCCCCAAGAAAGTGGGGGCCCTAACCTATAGTTAGTTTAACTTATACGTAAATCCTGCATTGACCATTAGTAAAAGAGTAATTCCACTATCATCATGTAACATAAATCAGTGTTAAAGATGCAATAGTTTACAAAATACAATTGTACACAGTCAGCGATGTGGAGCATTCTACTGGTGGATCTGATCTCAAGCATAGGGGAAACTAGATCACCCATCGCACTACCCCCCCTCCCCGGAGGACAAAAAAAAAAGGTCCATATAGCTCTAAACACTATTTACACATATCGACACATAATGACACAAATTGACAGATGTTGACACACACACACACTGGCACATATTGTCACATATTGATGTAAATAACTTAAGCTTACTTTAATTAAAAACATCGAAACTAAACGAATGTATAATTTGTATATTTCGATACTTCTTTTTACGAGTATTTATACTTTCAATTTGAGTTCGAGTGGGTCCGAAGGCGTAGCTCATTTAATAACTGCGCACACTTCTTTACGATCTTTGACGCTGACTTTAGATATCTTCTAATACCGTTGGAGGCTGAATAGCGGAAGTCAACAGTGAAACCAACAACCACGTCGACAAATGAAATTAAAATAACAAATAACAAACAAAATCGTATTTTGTAAACTATGCATCTATGCATCTATGTACAGTCAGTTCAAAGTTCTATTCAAAATAACACACATCAGCAAAACTTGCAACACAGAGATTAAACATAAAAATACCGGAGTTTTGCTTTTTTTTTTAAAAAAAAAAATAAATATGAAACGAACCAAACCAAAAAACGAGCAATTAAGCCTGTTCCATTCTGGACACAGGACGTGTTAGCGCATTTTCATGTTATGTATCAGTACGTTTGTTAGCTTTCAGTAAATATTTGTAAATTTTGGAAATGTTTTATAAATTCAATTGTGTAATGCATATATCTGTAAAAAAAAATATTATAAAGACGTTTCTTTATATTTGAAAAAAAATTATTTTCTCTTAAATCTAACTACAAGTGGTTTGTGGTTACTGAAATAGGACTCATAATTGAAAACATTCGAAATTATAGTCATTTAATCGTCCGAAAACTCCGTCAATTGTTGCATAGCTCTGATACTTTCAATTAAACTCAGAACACAAGCTTACTATTTCATTTGATGAGTTTCTTAATAAATCTTGGTGAAACTACGTGCTGCAGTATTTCGCACCAAATGAATGGGTTATTGAACGTACAAGGTGTAGAATGGGGCTATATATATAATATATAAGCCCCTTCGGAGCCCTGAAGCCCGGCCCTCAGAGGTCCTATCGCGAAATGAACTTTTGATGTACACATGGCAGGCCAAGACCTACAAAATGATATATACATCATGGGTCTAGGACTTATGGTTGCTGAGATATAGGGCGCTCCTTTATTAATATAGCTTATATAGTAAAAAACGGTACTTTATAAACCCCCTTTTACGGCCCTCAGAGGTCAGATCGCGAAATGAACTTTTGCTGCACACATGGCAGGCCAAGACCTACAAAATGATATATACATCATGGGTCTAGGACTTATGGTTGTTGAGATCTAGGGTGATGACAGACAGACAGACAGACAGACAGACAAAACGGGGACAATAGAGCATTTTTTTTCGAAAATGCTCTTATAAAATCATTGAACTGTCTTCTTTTATCATGCCGTGAATGCTTTAAATAAAACATTCTCTTCCCTCCCTCTCTCTCTCTCTCTCTCTCTCTCTCTCATTTACTCACTCTATTGCTAACACACACACACAGCGCACGCAGCCAAACTCAAAGAATACACACACTGATAAAAACAAACGAGCAACCTCAAACAAAGACCAACAAAAATTTGTTATTCTACGACCATCCTGCCATTGTCATGGCGCAGGTTTCCCCTGTTTGCCTGCCTGCCTGCCGACTGTAACCATTATTTTCTCCCCCCTAATAAAAATAAAAAAAAAAAATTGAAAAAAAAAACGATGGCCACGCCCACTTCCGGCTCGAATTAACTCCCGAAAATATCCGGATCGCTTTTTTTTTTGCCGTAACGGGAATTTTTGTATCACCAAGGAGAAGGGGAGATTTTAGTGGCGGGGAGGTGGTGGGGAAAGGGGGGAATCTGGGAGGAAGGAGATTATGTTGTTGTCAAACACACACGCATAAGCACACACACACACACACACATGCGCACACAATGACAAACACACACACGACAACAAACACTGCCAAACAATTAACTATGTTTTTTTCACACAAAAAAAAATATAGAAATAAAATCAAACGATCTTCTTCTAGGTCATGGGAGGATTGTTGGTTTCATTTCAAAAAGTCAGGCTGGGGGATTTGTAACACCGCGGATGGACACAGCGGTAAGATGAATAGTTTGTAATTAAAATGAGAAATCATGGAGAAGTTAGAGTCGGGATGATCTGTGTACTCATCCGCGTCCTCCGATCACAACGTTTGATGGTCACTGTCCCTTCTCCCCCATCTCCCCCCCTCCCACACCCCAGCTCTTCCCGGCCACCCTCCCTCCCCCCCCCCTTTTTTTTGTTTTTACTGAGTTAACAGTTTTTTTATTTTATTTTTTATCTGAATGTTGATACTGGTTGACAATGAGGTGACCAGATTACGTGGAGGTGGGGGCAGGCCCGTATCATGCGGGGGTGGGGGGCAGGGGGGCCGGGCCCTTCCTGCGTTTTGTCTGGTCCCCCTCCCTCTGCTTATTTGTTATACATAGTAAAATGTATTACCTGCCCCCCCCCTCCGCCGCCATTGCCTGGCCCCTTCTATAGAATGCCTGGCCCCTTCTATAGAATGCCTGGCCCCTGCTGTAGAATTTTCACGCTACGGGGCTGGGTGGGGGGTGGGGAGGGAGAGGGGTAAAGTGCATTAGTTCGTTATAAATAGAAGTTACTCTATCACAGCGCTAAGACTGATTGATACAGGTAAATGATGAAATCGTGATAGACTTTTACATAGGTACATGTTAACTAGACAAGAAAGGCAGATTTAGAAGAAAGAATAGGTAGCTTAGTTAGACAGACATATAGATAGCCAGAAGCAGAAATACAGTCTGAGTGAGATACGTACGGTGGGATAGACAGACACCCACGTATTCCTCATATATAGATCTGTGAGGTCACTGTAAATTTTGAATGTTTATCTTTAGATCCTATAAGCCACTATGGGACTGATTTTGTAGTCATTCTTTTATCTCCCCCACATAAGCGTTGGTGCAATGATCATGGAGGCACCATGGGAGACATGGGGGGCAAACTTTGGTTATGACCTGAAAAAATTAATTTGTTCTCACGTGACATCGAACCCGGACACCTCAGAAATATATGAAATTCAGATAAGTAATCGGAAGTGGGGTAAAGAATATTCTCCGATACTGGCCCCGATTGTTAAACCAATGCCTCCTCCAGTGTTACAGAAGACATTGGTTAAACCCACAATAGTCCGTCACTATAATTAGGTGCCCTATCTAATTAGAAACATGAATGAAGTAGATGTTGAATGGACATAATAGACAGCTGCATGAACTAAATGAAAACAAAAAGAACTTAACGTACTCAGTGGACAATCTTGTCTCCCCTTTTCGACCATTTAGATATATAGCTGAACACATGAAAACCTTTCCAAAAACCATCCCAATGGCAAGGGTTTACACATTTTCCAATTCTCAGAGCTTCCATTTGTGTTAAAATTAATATATTGAGGTGGGTAGGGCGCATAGAAAGTATGGAAAACAACAGAGGTCAAAAGGCAATATATAAGGCAACACCCAATGAGAAAAGACCTAAAGGCAGACCAAGAAGCAGATGGTTAGAGGAAGTGGAGAAAGACTTAAAGCCATAGGAGTGAGAGAGTGGAGGAAGAGGACAGTGGATCGGGAAAAGTAGAGAAGATTAGTGTAGCAGGCCAGGGCCCTTAGATGGGCTGTAGAGCCAAAAGGAAGGAGAAGAAGAGCTCTTTTTAGAATAATTTTAATGACGGATTTCCTTACCAGTTAAACTGTGCGATAAATCTCCGCTATTTATTTTCAACCCACCCCCTCTACCCCCCATATAGACCCGTAGCCCATACCGAGAGCATACCATTAAATACAATCTTAGAACCGCTGCATTAGTACATTGATCTCCTGGTAAAATAATACATCTCATTTCTTGAGAGGCGGAAGTGATCAGCTCTTCTCTGTGTTTGCCCCATAAAGTCTGCGGAAGGTATTTATCTTCATGCTGTAATCAAATAAGTCTGTCTCGGTCTGTTTATTTATATAAACAGTCCACGGGTCATACACGGTCAATACACGACTCGTCGCAGGTAATTTCGTATTTTTATTTTTATTTTTTTGGTTTAAAGTAGATATCTTGTGGCTGAAACAGCATCCCTTTAAGTCTACCAGTCCGTAAGCTTATTACTGAGGTAGTCATATGAGATGTCCGACTCGGGGTGGAGCTGTGTTTGTGTGTGTGGGGGGGTGGGGGGGGGGCGTAGTGGGAAATGGGGAAAAAGGATGCTTAATTTTCGGAACTAAGTCATTATTTATGAAAGATAGAACTAAAAAATAAAAGTAAAAAATTTTCATGTTTATGTTAATACTTCATTCAGCCACTGGGAGATAGAGGGGGGGGGGACTACAAGAGTCGGGGAAGGGTGGGTTGGGGGGGGGGTATAATTGGTCTACACAGAGAATTGTTTTGGTTTAGAGATTGCTAGTATGCAGGTAAAACGTCCTGTTTCAATAACAAGGCTCAGAGTAGTTCAAGTTTGAACTCAAAAGAACGTCACGTGATTCCGTTAATGAAGGTTTTGTGTGTGTGTGTGTGCGCGTGTGTGTGTCCGTATGTGTGAAGAAGTGAAACAAGAAAAACAGATTGGGGATGGATATATATATATATATATATATATAGATAGATAGATAGATAGATAGATAGATAGATAGATAGATAGATAGATAGATAGATAGATGGAGAGAGAGGATAAATAGATGAACGAATGGATAAATTAC
>JAGDYQ010000001.1:28815922-28925922 GCA_021962125.1 Bulinus truncatus
ACAACCAACGACCCCTCTGGTCAAGTACGGCCCGTTATGGTTTGATACAACCCACAGTACTCCCCACCCCGTTCATTTATGTTAGTTCATATAAAGTACTGTAAGCACCCCATTGATCTGCTCATGGTCCGGGCCTTCCAGCGGCGTAGCGTGGGTATCGGCCGCCCAGGGCGGAAGACGATTTTGCCGCCCTCACATTTAGGTATTTCAATTTAATCTATACATTTTTGCCGCCCCCCCCTCCTAGGTACGCCACTGGGGCCTTCTATTAAATTCAAAAACCCACTGTGGCCCTTCAGTAGTTTATAAATCTACACCTATGATCTTTCGTCATTGATGTATGTATGTATGTATATATAGTCAGTAATTTACTTACTTTGTCTCAACTCTGGGTATTTCATGGTTACTAAAATTCTAACTAAAACTCACGGAAATAAATGCTTTTGGTAGATGGGGTCAGTGGGTCATGGAAAAAACATTTGAAATACTAAAACAACACAAACATTTTCCAAAGTGGCCAGATTTTGGTATTCGATTGAGCACGATTCTCTGAAAAGTTTGAGTTGAAATACTTTGTCATTAAAATGTTAGAACTGATACTTGTCGATACAAGAGATGGTCCGTGCACGCGCGTGAGTAATTGTTTGCAATGAGTGTGTGCATGTGTGTGTGTGTGTGTGTGGGGTCTAAAAAAAGATGGCGATCATCACACGGAAAGATTTGTTATCGGCATGGAAATATCGCCCGGGACAGATATGTCGATACGCAATTCCAGGAGAGACATCGATTCTCTCACCAAGAAACGCAAACATACACACACACAGCTTTCTCAAATCCGAGTGTCAGAGATGGGGAAGAGATTGAACATGTAACAAACAAAAAAAAGTATCGCAGGGGCAAGAACCTAAACTACTCATTAAAATGTTATCTCCCCTTCACTGACACAGAGGGGGGTGGGGTGGGGGAGGGCGTGAATCCCAGGGGCGGGGTCCTAAGGCGTATCTGTGGCATCTCGAGTAACTCACAGACCAAAATAAAATAGATAAATAAAAAAAAAATGTCGGATCAGTTTGAGGAGTGAATGAGAGGGACTTTGGGTTGGGGAATGGGTGGGTCGGGGGTGAGGGAAGGGGAGGGGGGGCAAGGGGGTCACGCAATATATCGGATCAAAATGAAAAAAAAACAAGATGACGATAGAGGATTTATTTCGGAATCTTCTAGCTACAAGCCACTTCGTCTGAGGTGAGAAAGATCATTTGGAAGATAAACGGATGATTTAAGATATTTTTTTTTTTACAGGTTTGTGTATAACCTAAATATTTAGTAGAAATGTGTACAGAGCTAACCCCAATGATGATAATAAATATAGAGAATATCTACTGGTCGTTATTGGCCAGAGGGGAAAAAAAATAAAATGCATATTTAAATAGGACGTAATTAAAAAAAATTGCAAACAGAAAGAAAACATTAGCAGCATCTATATAAATAATAGCTGTGAGGGATCTGCGTTAAATCGAAAGTAAAGAATTAATACAACGAGTATTCCAGTTTAAAAATCATGAAAAAATCGGATCTGTCCGAAATAAAAAAAAACCTTAGCCTACTGATCCGACCCAAGGGAATATAACTCCATGCAAAGGTTTTGCAGGGTAACGTTAGTATATAATTAAAAGTATATAAAAATATGCAGGCACAATTTCTATTTAGAATAAAATGGGTTAAATAAGTTGTCAATGCTAAAAAAGAAATGTTCTGCTAAACGTAACACATTTTTTCAGGCTACTTAATTTGAAACACATATTCGAAGTAACAGTCCGAATGAAAATAAAAACAGCGAAACACAATATACATTTATATTTGAGTAACATTGAGCAGTGATGGAGAAAATTGAGAAATGACCTAAATCTATATAAAAAATATATATATATATATATTTGCAGACCGCTCGCTACACTTCAATATGGTACGGTACGTCAGATAGAGAAAACTCTGGCTGACTGAAAAAAAAAACATTTAGGTCAAACTTAATGCAGTAATGAAGTAATCTAGACAAGCAGACGTGGATTCAAAAAGACAACAAGCAAGATTTTAATTCTAACTCCAACTCGATCGGCCACTGTTCCTAAATACCGGCTTCATCACAACTACTATACGTCACAACGTCATCACTTTCAGTACGTAAAGTAAAACGGTGCGGCTGGTCTATGGGAATTCCCTGTCCGTAGCGTACCACGACCGAGTGTTAGGTAAGAGACTTTATAACATTATGCACAATTTACCAGCGAGCGATTTGTAAAACACATTAGGAAAAGTTCCCGTATGTTACAACCACAGATGAGAAATAATATTTTAATATGTAAATACAACCAGAATAGGAGCATGGTTGAAAGGGTGAGGGTTTTTTAAACTTAAATAATCTTTTAAATATGATTGATATAAATATGATTGAGGTGCAAATCTATGATTGAGATGCAAGCCTATGATTGAGATGCAAGCCTATGATTGAGATGCAAGCCTATTATTGTAGATTAATCAGATGATGCTGGTGCCAATTCATGATTGCGATGTGAATGTCTAACAAAGGTGGTGACCCAATGTGCCCATATGTGTACATCGTATTAATTTAAAATTACAGTTTGTGACCTTGTTAACTGTTAAGTCCTGTACGTGCAGGTATTGATATAAAGTTACAGTTTGTGACCTTGTTAACTGTTAAGTCCTGTACGTGCATGTATCAGCCTGAACTCTATTCTATCATACACAGTTTCGATTTATTGTGTCCTATTTCTTGTGTTCTGCCTTTTTGTATATGAATGAAAAAGAATACCGCGCGTAAGGATATTTCATCAAACGCTGTCTACGTGTGTGATTAATCGACATTGATACATATTGTAGAGAATATTGATTGAGATCGATGGGGAAATATATCCGAGGAAAAGAAACGCAAACTGTCAGGTCCACTTAATTAATGAAATGAAATGTTAACCGAGCAAATCTATCTATCTATCTATCTATCTATCTATCTATCTATCTATCTATCTATCTATCTATCTATCTATCTATCTATCTATCTATCTATCTATCTATCTATCTATCTATCTATCTATCTATCTATCTATCTATCTATCTATCTATCTATCTATCTATCTATCTATCTATCTATCTATCTATCTATCTATCTAATCTGTCTGTCTGTCTGTCTATCTATCTGAAGATTGTGCTGGACAGACTTCGGATTAGACTATCACCAAACACACACGAATTGTTCAAACTTATCGTGAAGAGAATTGTGGGGGGGGGGGGGGGGGGCAAGTTAAAGTTCTGGATCCACCAACACGAAACATTTTCTTGTAGATCCACCGGGATGAAACGGTGAGCGCCGAAACAACTCACCGGAAACAAGATTTTTTAATGATTACTTCGCACTTTTTCCTGCTAGTGAAAAAAAACGATACTTTGAAAAGCAGAAAATATTGCATCCCGTGTGCCTTTTTTTTAAACTTTTTATTCGATCGGTAGCCGTTAATTTATTTTTCGTTTTCATGATCAGTCAAACACTTATTTAATAGCATTCATGTTTTCAGACAGCGCTTCGATCGAAAGAAATTTCATTTGTAGAATATGTAGATAGACGATGTATATTTTCCTTTCAGAAATTCATATACAAAGACTGTTGCCGGCCAAAACTTATAGTAATTCATGTTTTTCTGTCAAAATTCACCTTGTTGTTGTTGTTTTTAATGAATATACACTAATATGAATCATTTTTTTTTCTATTCGAATCGACGGTTCTAAGCAGCCATTTTGTTTGTTTATCATGACGGTAAATGTAGCTCTCCGGAAAAAAAACTCTTCAAGCAGCGAAACTGAAAACTTTCGCTGTTTCGCAGCGGAATTCCTGACCGGTGTACATGTTCTCATTAGAATATCATTGCAGCGAAACAGAGACGGAATTCGCAATGCCCTTAGATATCGGAGTTTCGTCTTGGAGGATCCATACCTTAAGACCGCCATTTTTGTCTACTGCTAAGAACTACACTACACCGTCGCTTCATGACAAATTCATGTTTCGTTATACGTTAATATTGGCATTCAAGTGAATTTTTCAAAACACGTGAATGTGTTTATTTACCTTAATGTTTTCATCATATACGTTGTCTTAAGCTGTAAAGATGGCATTATTGTCTTACAGCCAGGCAACAGAAAGACTTTACTGGCAATATAAAAAGACTAACATATAAACAAACAAAAACAAACAGCAACCAATGAACAAACAAACAGACAATGTGCTAATACCTTTGGTGGACGTGTACAATTACTAAACAAACAAGATAAACACATCACGTATCGATACACACACACACAAAAAAAACAACAACAACAACGCTAACAAGAACTGATAATCCAATACCTCAAGTGGTTTGAAGATAACAGGACGGATTCGATTAAGTAAATAAAAAAAAGAAAAAGTTAATCGGTGAATATCGATTCTGCCCAGTCTTCGATTGAGTCCTTTAACCCGGCATCCCTACCTCCCACCTTGCCCACCCCCGTACAGATTAGTTCAAGTGTTTTGGTCAATGCGAGACTGAATGAGACGAGGCTAGTGGGGGTGGGGGAGGGGGGGGGCTGGGGTCAGCGAGGGATGGCAGCTGGCGGGTGCCGGCCCTGATTGCTTTGGTAGGTTTTTATTCCCTGACCAGCGGCCCAGATAACAATGAAATGTATTCGATTACTCTTTTCTTTTCAGGGGATAAAATCAATTAGTTATAGTAGCTAAAAAGGCGGGACTGATTCGATTCCCCGGAGATGTTTATTGGTACGAGGAAATGTTTTTCTTCTATAAGGTGTTTAGTTCTATAGGTTGTTATGTAACACGTTTAGATCTATATGTTGTTATGTAACATGTTTAGTTCTATAGGTTGTTATGTAACATGTTTAGCTCTATAGGTTGTTATGTAACATGTTTAGTTCTATAGGTTGTTATGTAACATGTTCAGCTCTATAGGTTGTTATGTAACATGTTTAGTTCTATAGGTTGTTATGTAACATGTTTAGCTCTATAGGTTGTTATGTAACATGTTCAGCTCTCTAGGTTGTTATGTAACATGTTCAGCTTTATAGGTTGTTCTGTAACATGTTTAGCTCTATAGGTTGTTCTGTAACATCTATAGTTCTATATGTTATGTAATATGTTTTGTTCTATATTTTGTTATGTAACATGTTTAGTTCTATATGTTATGTAACATGTTTAATTCTATATGTTATGTAACATGTTTATTTCTATAGGTTGTTATGTAATATGTTTTGTTCTATAGTTTGTTATGTAACATGTTTAGTTCTATGTTATGTAACATGTTTAGTTCTATATGTTATGTAACATGTTTAGTTCTATATGTTATGTAACATGTTTAGTTCTATATGTTATGTAACATGTTTAGTTCTATATGTTATGTAACATGTTTAGTTCTATAGTTTGTTATGTAACATGTTTAGTTCTATATGTTATGTATTATGTGGTGTAGATTTACGACAGTTGACCTGAGAGTCATGGGTTCAATCCTCGATGAGAGCCAGAGACAACGTTCCAGGTTTAAGTCCCACAAGTCACACTGACCTAAATTGTGGAAGTCAAGTCGGCTGGGCGTTGTGCTAACCACACAATCCCTTCATATACGAAAAACGTCACGCGCATGGATTTTATAATATGCGAATGTTTGTTTTACAATGCTGAACTTTTGTTTAAGAGAATGTATATTTCAATTCGTTTATTGCACAATTATTGCAATTTTAACAATTAAATCCCAAAAGAATTGTTACAGAAGGCTTTCGAAATATCACGATATTGAAGATCATTTATTAGAACTTCTATAACTAAATGCATATGAGTATGTAATTAATTCTAGTGTTATATAACCCAAACTCATGA
Organism: Bulinus truncatus; assembly: GCA_021962125.1. Taxonomy (NCBI): domain Eukaryota; kingdom Metazoa; phylum Mollusca; class Gastropoda; family Planorbidae; genus Bulinus; species Bulinus truncatus. Next base: position 28,821,852 of record JAGDYQ010000001.1, read on the forward strand.
TATAGAATGTAATACTTGTAAAGTCAATTGAATCAATATATTAATATTGTGAAACTATATTAAACAGGTTTTCATTTATAGAAATTAGAGTTTGTTAGAAGGGTCTGGATGTTTGTGTTCATGCGCCCAACGTTTTTCGTTTTTATAAACATTAAAGCTTTTATGAAGTCTATTACCATGTGACCAATTTATACATAATTATTTTCTGCTTTTTAGTACGCAAGAAAAAAGGTTTTTTTTTAAAATAAATTACTAGCTGTACCCGGTCACGCGTTACCGTGGCTAAGCCCTATGTAATGTAAAAGAAAGTATTGAGAAAGCCCTATGTAATGTAAAAGTAAGTATTGAGAAAGCCCTATGTAATGTAAAAGTAAGTATTGAGAAAGCCCTATGTAATGTTAAAGTAAGAATTAAAGCCCTTGTTTCTAAAACTGTTTATTTTTAACAAACAGCACAGATTAAATATTTGCAATCAATCTAAACTCTAGCACGCACTGTGATTAAAGGAAAGTGTATTTGAACGTACTTTTAGAGTTATTACGAATGGTGTGAATATTGTTTGCATGTTTGATTAAAAAAAAAGATACGAAATAATCACTTGCAATACTGTTTGTTAATTAAAACAAAATACTGACAAGCTATTACTTTGCACACGGGGGATTGGTTTATTTTCAATTTATTTTAAAACAAATACTGACAATATATAAGTTAGCACTCTGTGACTTTTGAATTATCTCCCGTGGTTTTAAAAAAAAAAAGTAAAGTGCAGTAAAGAAATAATTTTACCAAACCGATCGATTAACTATTTTTTTTTATTAAATAGATGTGATGTCGATTAAAAAATGTATATACAGTGGATTCCGCTTAATTGGGACACCGCTTAATTGGGACAGCCGCTTATTTGGGACAAATCTCAAAGAAACCAAACCAAGAAACCAATAGTAAATTTGTATGTTTAATTGGGAATTGGGACAGCCGCTTAAATGGGACAAAAAAGCCTCGGTCCCGATGTGTCCCAATTAAGCGGAATCGACTGTTATATATATATATATATATATATATATATATATATATATATATATATATATATATATATATATATTAGAGCTGCTGTTCGATTAAAAAAATTGATCGAAATTAACGCATGATTAAAAAATTTATCGCAAATTAACGCACATTTTAATCGAAATAATACAATACATTTGTTTGTATTCAAACTAGTATGTCATATTATCATATCATAAAATTGGCATAACAAACAAGTCAGATGAATTTACTAAAGAGGTATAATTAATTGTTACAGATTTATTAAGCATTAGCATATATGTCTATTGAATTAGTTATTGAGACCAGTTTATTGACATGAATCAATCACGTCAAGCGATGCGAATTGTTTTCTTTTTAATCATCAACAGTGCTAAATATGTGTTTTTCTCGTGCTGTTAATGACGTATGTCAAACCATGTTCCCCCTTTCCTGTCATATTTTGCAACACTTCGCCGCCATACTAAGTCTTGTTTACCCTGCCCTCCAGTACCGTACATACCCCCTCCACTTACCATCCCAAAAAAATACACACGTCAGTTATATCTCATAAGTGCTTTTTCTTTCATAACATAATAGTATAGCCAGAGAGTAGATGCTCACTTGTTATTAACGCGTTTTTTTATCCCCCCTCCCCCAGTTACATTTTTGACACTTAGCAGCCTCTCCCCCCCCCCCCCCACAAAGATGACGTCACTTAAGGCTTACCCAACCGCCGTACACCCTCTGTCCCATAACAAATGTACACAAGACCCACCGTTTCCAAATCATGGCATCTGTCAATCAAGCTTCCTAGCTACGCCAGATGTTAACTAATTGTATCATTCAAGGTCATACTTTAGAATTAAGAAATGACAATCCTATTGTTTCAAGGTCATGTCGCTGATGTAATTTTATGTAGACAATAGAAGACATGAAAGTTTTAGTTTTCGGGTTTTTTTTTCCTTTTTTTTTTAAATCTTGTATGATCTGGTTATAGAGTTGGGTTATTTACTGATTTTCTTTTCTGCAATAACAGGATTTGGGTAAAATTTAATGCATATAGGTCTTTGTGTTAAATATGTAATCGCATATTTTTAACGCATCAATTACACTTTAATTACATTAATCAACAGCCCTATATAAAATGTTAAATTTAACTCAGTATCACAATAATTCTGAAAAATACAACCAGTCTCGTGTACAGATGTATGTAACAGTTAAGTCTAGACACTGCCTGATTACAGTATCATGTATATGAAACTATTAGTGCAGCTGTAGCAGACGTGACCGGTTAGATACTGTATTATCAAAATGCAATACGAAATTACGCGCAAAAAAATGATGATACACAATTTCTAGCATCTCGTTATTTTGATCTTTTTATAAACGAGTTCTTTATACATTTGTTGTTTTTTATCTTCAACAATACACTGTAGTACCTCCACCAATACACTACAGTATATAATGTAAACTACTGAGTGACTTTTCTCTTTTTACATCAACCGTGAAGGGAGCATAAGGTTTATTGTCGAAAGGCTATATAACAAAAACATCGTCATTTTATATTATAGGGCTTTAGTCGACATACCTGGGTATGAGGGTGTGCGCGAAATGCGACTGGGTAGGGTTGGTAGATCTACTTCATAAGTGAACAGACTTTAACTTCAAATCATTGAGTAAAAGTATGTTATTTTTCGACGTGGTGAACTCTAAGAATTTTGTTCAAATTAACGCATTTAGGTGTTGCGTTAAAAATTTTAATCGCAATTTTTTTTTGACGCGTTAATCGCAAATTAACGCAGTTTAATCAGCAGCCCTAATATATATATATATATATATATATATATATATATATATATATATATATATATATATCAATACGCCGGGTAATTTACTGCAATTGTGTGTTTACATTTCAAGGCAATTGGTGAAGAATTTTCGGAGTTGAATCCTATTAACATTTTTTATTTATATAGATTTTTTTAATAATGTAATTTTTAGTTTCTAATTTTTAGTTGCTATATTGAAAGTATCAGAGCTATAGCTTATCGGAAAGTGGCCTAAAATTGGATTGCCGAATTCTGGACAGACAAACAAGAAATGACCCCGGAAAGACAAACAAGAAGTGAAGCTAATAAAAACAAAAAAAAAAAAAACAAAAAACAAAACAATAATAATACAAAATAACACTTGAAAGTCTAACAAAACAATTTAAAAAAAAAATACTAGGACTTGCGCAGTGCACAGCTGAAGTGGCCTACCTTCCTTCCTACCCCTTCCTCGCAATCCACTATCTCCCCCACCCCCTAACCCACTACTCCCCCACACCACCTCCTACTCTCTCCCTACTCACCTTCTTCAACGTCTCCAGGTTGACGTGAATGGCCAGCTCAGTCTTCAGCTTGTCCGGCAGCAGTCCCAGGGAGTTGATGTCGCAGCCGTTCAGCCTGCCCCTGGACCACACGTAGTCGTACCACCTCTGGACACGCTTCTGGAGGTTGTGGGGGACGTTGTGGGTCTGCATGTAGATCTTGGCCCCATCCTGCGGCCATCACAAACACAAAATTAACAAAACAAAACAGTTTGTAGGTTCCAGGTTTTAAGAATAATTAGACGGAATCGTATTGTGAACCAAACTTTGTTTGTAGCGTTAGTTATCTGCAGTTAAAAAACATTTAGTCGAGAGATTAACTTTCTAATCTATCTATCTATCTATCTATCTATCTATCTATCTATCTATCTATCTATCTATCTATCTATCTATCTATCTATCTATCTATCTATCTATCTATCTATCTATCTATCTATCTATCTATCTATCTATCTATCTATCTATTTAACTATTTCTCACCAAAAGTCTTTCAAATTCCTGCCTGCTTGCATTTCTGTTGTTAATGACATTCCCAACCTGACCTTTAGTAAGAAATCAGAAATTAAAATAATGAGGTAAAAAAAATCTTTTCTAGTTATTATGTTACATTAAACTACAAAAACGTGTGCTCAGTGCATAACTTGTGTCAGAATTCAAATTTGTGTTCTAATGTAAAACTTCAGTGAAACGTAACAATTTCGTCTTTTGTTATCCCTATATCTGACGTGAGACTTGTAGCAGAGGTGACGAAATTTTTGTATTTCAGAAACTGACCATTTTTTTTCATTTCGTTGATAAACTATAATTTTCGTTTGTCCTGTACTAGCTGCCTTCTTTACATGGCACTTACCGTGAGCGTGGTATACTTCCTATAACAGTGAACTAACTACTCACCTATAACAGTGAACTACTCACCTATAACAGTGAACTAATCACCTATAACAGTGAACTAACTATTCACCTGTAACAGTGAACTAACTACTCACCTATGACATGAACTACTCACCTATAACAGTGAACTAACTACTCACCTGCAACAGTGAACTAACTACTCACCTATAACAGTGAACCAACTACTCATATATAAACGTGAACTACTCACCTACTATTGTCGCAAATACAAAAACTCCAATAAGATAACTGACTATAAGAAAGACGTACCTGTAAGAATAAATTAGCAGAGAAGTAATGTTATGATTAAACTTAACCAATGCAGATGCAATATATATATATATATATATATATATATATATATATATATATATATATATATCCTTTACAAAAGTATATTTCTTTTTTGGTCCCTAGCCTACAATGTATAACATAAATTAACAGCTGCTCAAATTTCTAATGACAAAGGGGTTACTATGGCGACCAAACAACGTTTCTTGGCCTCAAACTTAATGTAAGCCCCCCCCCCACCCCCTCCCCCAACGTCGGGCCTCCTTAATGTAATTTTCCAGTGGCCCCTAATTTACCTTTGTATTAGATTTTCTCAATGCACCTTTGTCTTGGGCCCACTAGTTCATCTAATTAGGCCTCCCCCCTCATACTCTTGCCTAGGGGGCCACCAAAAGCGTAAGAATGGCCCTGACTACAAACATTGTAAGTAAAAATGACAAATCAAACCAAACAGTAAAAAAAAAAAGATTATGCTAAACTATAACGGAGAAAGTTGTTTATAAACAATGACAATAGCAGTTGTTCAACAAAGGGAAGTTATTCCCATATCGCTCACTTAACTATGTAAACAGAACAATGAGTTTCATTTTTTTTTTCAATTTAGGTCAGTGATGTTGTGATGACTTCAGGGAATATGACAATTACATTTCAAGATGGGAATTCAAATTCCCCACCACCCAGCACCGCACTCACCCGATTAAGGGGGAGGTTGGAGTCCCAGGGCGTATTTAAGCTGTAAATTGGTGACCTGCTGTTACCACATGACAATAAGTGACCCATCTTTGTTGTTGTTGGCATGGGCGTCGCTAGGAATTTTTCCGGGGGGGGGGGCAAAAATTTTCCAGGGGGGGCAAATAACAACTTTATGCCCTTTTTTTTTTAAATGTGTGTGGGGGGGGAGCAAATGCCCCCCTCTTATATGACATTTTTTCAAAATGTAGGGGGGGGGGCAAATGCCCCCTCTGGCCCCCCCCCCATGAATACGCCCATGGTTGTTGGTATGATACGTATTTTATATTTCTTTAAGACATATTGGGACTTGTCATGAAAAATTCCATGTATTAATCTGTTAAGTTAGCTATACAATATATATATATATATATATATATATATATATATATATATATATATATATATATATATATATAGCATGTAAACTATACATGATACTTATCGCGAGTTGAAACTTACCTATTACCATACAACTTAATGCATTTATATCCAACTTTGAATTACTTAGTTGTTTTTCCTGTCACATTTCTTATTTAAATTACAATTTGAAAAAAAAATTACTTTTTAAATACAAGTTAAGTTTGTTCTTATTTTACTGCGTAAATAGATATTCAAAATTGTCACTGATTATTATGAAAAGTTAAGGTTGAGTTCTACAAATATATAAATCCTTTATTCTTGTTTTGAATATTGCTATTATAACTTTTAAATGTATAATGGGTATGTTGGCATCATTAAAGAAATAGAATTTATTTTTTTGGAAAGAGATACAAAATCCAAGCAGTGCAAAATTCATTCAAATTTTTCGCTTCCAAAATGAATGTATTTATATCTTTGTAGTGAACACTTAAAAATGAACTGAAAGTAAATAAACATAAACAACAACAACAACAATAGATAATTTACAAAGTGACATCATGCTACAGCATAAAAAAATCACAGTTGGCAGCTGAGGAAAAAAAAAACATCCAGGTATTCTCAAACTATTAGCACAACAACACACACACCAGCTTAATTGTAACACAGCTCTTACAGGGTGAAAACAGAAAAAAAATCACTATCTAAAAATAAGACATCAATTGTAAGTAAATTCAACAGTGAAACAAATTTTTAGATGGAAATGATAATGTAAAATAAAAATATGTTTACGAAGAGAATTAAAATCTACAAAAAAATGTTCGCTCATTATTCCATCCGAAGTTTTCGTAACATAAAGTGTTAAATAGGGGAAAACTATGATAATAGTGGCACTGAGAGCCCGTAAATTGAGATTTATCTAATCTAACTGCCCTGAAAAGTTGGTACATAGCCATACATTTCATGTCTCAAATATGTTTTGACTGCAGCTTCTCCATGTTTCGCAAAAAAAAAACAACAACAACAAAATAGATAAGTAATTAAAACAAAAAGAACTGGCATAGATAGATTTAAAAATCAACTGATTTAAAGAACTAACTGGGTCATTCAGCGCATCTCACACTTCACGGCATGTCGGCCATTCGGTATGTCCCCTGTTTGGGGGGGGGGTCATCTCTCGTCAGCAAATATTTCCTTTGCACTAGCCACTTCCCCCTCTTTCCAGTGTACACTTCCGGTTGTTTTTTTCTTCATTTCTCTTTTTATTTATCTCTTTTTACGACATTAATTTTATCTTCAGAAGACTAATCTATTGCGACATTATTCTGGTGACCTGTCCCCCCCCCACTCACCCTTACCTCCTTCTCACCAATGTCTAATAACTCTAAGATTTATTTTACATTACTCCGAGCCCACCATCGAACCCCCGACCCCTTCCATCCCTCCACCCACCACCCAATCTATCTCTCCCCATACATGGCATTTGGAAGAAAGGCGCAGCATCTAGTCCCAGGGAAGGTTTGCGTGTGGGATGTATTGATTGATCCATATCTGGATGTTCTGGTTTCTTGGTAAGTCAACATTACATTAGGAACAGGAACATCTACAGATCTAACTTAACAAATACTTTATTTTGTGTGTGTGTGTGTGTGTGCAAATAGCTCATGCAACTTTTTTGTGTAAATAGCTCATGCAACTTTTTGTGCAAGTAGTTCATGCAACTTTTTGTGTGAATAGCAAAGTTTAAGCTTTGATAACACATGCACACACACATATAGCCAACACAAAAATGAGATAAAGTCGAATAAAATAATTGTATTATTCCACACCTTGATATCTTCTTTGTTGACCGAGATGATAAAGAAATGAAATTAAAGTTAATAAACTGAAAGAGTTGGTAATTTCACAATATTATAGTAATCAGGTAGGATGACAGTAACCAAATGAAATAGCAACAATATCAAAGGGCGTATCCAGGCGGTGGCTGTGAGGGGCGTCATCCTCCAGGGGGAATCACACGCTGGTTCCATCGCTTCCAGCATTCATGTATTTCAAACGAAACAAAATGCCATGCTCTAAACACAATCAATTCAAATCATATCAACACAAAGCTAAAAACGTAAAAATACGAAACTAAATGACTTATATGCGAAACTCAAAGAGTTTTTCAAATATTTAAATTGTATGCCAGATTAAAACTTGTATTAAAAAAATTTAAGCCGCAGTTTGTAGATGGAGTTCGGGGAAATCTAAAAAAAAAATAAATAGAAACGTATTAAGCGTTTAGTGCCAGGATGCACAGGCAGAGTAGTTTTTGTGGGTAGGCAAATCTGGTGCTATCTGGTGCTATCTGGTGCGAAGAGAGCCCAGAAGGAAATTTCTCTTGGGTGCCCCGAATATCACTGCGTAGGGTCCCTAAGTACTGCAGTAATGGTTCTGGTTGTAGTATGGTTCTCGCTGCAGTATGGTTCTGGCTGCAGTAATGGTTCTGGCTGCAGTAATGTTTCTGGCTGCAGTGTGGTTCTGGCTGCAGTAATGGTTCTGGCTGCAGTGTGGTTCTGGCTGCAGTGTGGTTCTGGCTGCAGTAATGGTTCTGGCTGCAGTAATGGTTCTAGCTGCAGTGTGGTTCTAGCTGCAGTGTAGTTCTGGCTGCAGTAATGGTTCTAGCTGCAGTGTGGTTCTGGCTGCAGTGTAGTTCTGGCTGCAGTAATGGTTCTAGCTGCAGTGTGGTTCTGGCTGCAGTGTAGTTCTGGCTGCAGTAATGGTTCTGGCTGCAGTAATGGTTCTTGCTGGAGTATGGTTCTGGCTGCATGTCATGCACGACTTATGTAGTTATAAAAGTAAATAATCTAGTTTGTATGCAACAACATCAATGTAGGATATAACACTGAAACAGAAAAATGATGTCATAGGTCATGCACATCTCATCTATCAGAGGTCATTCCTCCCATTTAGGTCATTCCTGCAAGAGATGCCTGAGGCCATACCATTGACAGATGTCATATCAAGCACAGGCCCAGAAATCGTCTGCGGAAGCTGATGTCCAAGGTTGACGCACAAAACTAAAATGTGAGGCTTTAACACATTACACACATGTGTCTGGCATTCAAAGCTGTTTACACACATGTGTAATTGGGTCACATCAAAGCACAAACAATAGAACACATTACCGGTTAAAAGAGTTACACAAATCAAATATATCAAGATACCATCAACAATACCGATGCATTGGGGGGTGAGGGGGTGAATTTCACACAAAAAAACACATACATAAAAATAAAAATCATAAAACATCGCTAATATCAGGGGTCATACACAATACAAAAGTAAAAAAAAATAATTAAAAAAATTATAGAGGTAATCTACAACACAGACGTGAATGATCACGTGAGAAATTCAGATGTCAAGGTCACATCAACACGTTAGGTCAAAGGCCAATAATACTTACGCAAAGTTGGACATTTTAAAGCTAAGAAAGAAAATAAAACAACAGTTAGGAAACTTCATGAAGGTCAAGTGCGAAACAGGTGTCAAAGGTCAATGATACTTACGTAGAGTTGGAAATGTTATAGCTAAGAAAGAAATAAATGGAACCATTATAATAAATGATGAGGTTGCAGAATTATTTTCTTGCCAGTCTAAACACAAACACTGATATCCAGGGCCGGGTTTATAGATGGGTCAACTAGGCCGTGGCCTAGGGGCCCCGCGAAATAAGGGCATACACAAAATGAAAAAACAACAACTTAGCAATATTTTGTTTTATTTTTCAAAGTTGGGCCTTACATTTTTGTTGGGTTAGGGCCCCTAAAAATTGTGAATCCGGCCCGGCTGATATCATAGAATGGTTCATGTTTGTTTTACATATGGTTTTACGATTATATAATCTGATGAACTCTGGGATGGGAAGTATGTATGTGTGTGTGTGTGTGAAGCCCCTAAAAGAATGAGATGAAATCTCTTACCGATAGATCCTATAAACCACTAATGGGACGGTTTTTATGTTACCTTTCTTTCATCCCCACCATAGCAATCAGTGCAAGGGCCATGGAGCCACCACGGGAGATATAGCGGGGACTGAAATATCCATGGGTCTTCATCGGATATCGAACCAGGGACCCTCAGGTCGACAATGACGGATGTCTACTTAATGTCTCAAAGATCCAGGAGGGGACTAAACAACAACAACTCAAGTGAAGAAATTTAACCAAGACGTTCATCAGACTGACCGAGATATGGATGATAGTTCTGGAAACAGTGATTTATTTCTTTGTTTGTTCCGTCAGAGTTTACAGATCGAAGATTTTTTTTCCTTTGGTCTACTTACAAAAGGACAAATCGTGTAAGAACACTGCTTGTGTACCCAAATACTGCTTGTGTAACCAAATACTACTTTTGTACCCAAATACTGCTTTTGTACCCAAATAATCCGGCAAAAGCGCACATTTTAAATCCTTATTAGTTCACGACTGTTAATCGCATTTAAGGACAATTAACAGGAAGTGGAAAGGGGTCAGGGTTGGAGTGATGGGGGGGGGGCAACAAGCAAAGGAACCACCCCCTCCCACCCCACACACAAATAAACAGAAACGGATTTCGACTAACATATCATCTCTTTGAATTAGTGTCTCTTAAGATGTGTGTGTGTTGGGTGGGGGGGGGGTAGGGGAGCCACTTAAATTAATGCTTCTTGCTAGCCCCCACACCCCAGGTCTCAGTCGGACGTGCTTTGTGTTATTATGTTGAAATGATACAAATAAAGAAGATATATATATATATATAAGAGATATACACTCAAACTTCTGCAATACGCGCGACCCATAATGAAAGTACTTCGACTCAAGAAGAGACCAATCTGTAGAGAGAGAAATAAAAAGGTCTATAATAGAACAAACCAACTAAAATCGGTTTTTATATTCATAAGTAAAATAATTATTCTAATTTTTCGGCGACCCACTTAAAAATCTTCTCGGTGAGTGGCCAACCCCACTTTGAGAATCACTGCAATAAAATATCGGTTAATATAAACTTGAGATCATTTCCATACAAAATATTTTTTTTCAAAGGATGACTTAAGTCGGTGTGATCTTGTCACGTATCTCTGGCATCAGCGAGCATGACGTTTCAATTAGCATGAATACCTTGTGACCGATTTCTCAAATATCTCTATCTATCTATCTATCTATCTATCTATCTATCTATCTATCTATCTATCTATCTATCTATCTATCTATCTATCTATCTATCTATCTATCTATCTATCTATCTATCTATCTATCTATCTATCTATCTATCTATCCATCCATCCATCCATCCATCCATCCATCCATCCATCCATCTATCTATCTATCTATCTATCTATCTATCTATCTATCTATCTATCTATCTATCTATCTATCTATCTATCTATCTATCTATCTATCTATCTATCTATCTATCTATCTATCTTTATTATATGTGTGTGTGTGTTTTAGTGTATGTGCGTGTGTTCTGTACAATCACTACATAATGACACGACTTGACGGTTGGTGACATATACTTTAATATGACGGCCGGTAACTTTAACGATGTGTGTGTGTGTGTATTTCGAACGTTTGGTGTTCCGTGAGTGTGTACGTGCATGTGTGTGTGTGTGGAGGGGGGGATATTGAGTTTGTGTATGTGGGTAGAGACGGCCACAGACCCCGCGCATGGGGGGGGGGATACGGTATACGGTGTACACTATACAGTCTACACTTAACCAATGAACAAGTCACCCAAGGTCCCGCGTACGTATAAAGGTCGTCCACTGGAGTACTGTGTATGACATGTGCGTGAGTGTGTACTATGTGTGTGTGTATGAAGTGTGTGTAAGTATATATGTATGTATGTGTGTATGTATGTATGAACTACGTACACATTCGTGACCCTTTACCCACCACATATGTCGCGTGCAAAGTGGAGAACATCAAAGATTCCCGAACAATTTACATTTGACCAAAGGCTGCCGTGCACTATCAGCGGAAATGACCGGAAGGAAGACCATGAGACATGTCGGTGCTGTTCAACATGACGGCCAATTCAGTGACCAGAATTCGGACAGCCCTGAATCAATTTTCTAGTTGACCGCAGAATAAACTTTTACTACATGTCTCTTTCATCTGTGTTTGTATGTGTTTGTAGGTGTTTGTATGTATTTGTGGCTGTTTGTGTGTGTTTGTGTTTGTGGATATTTGTATATGATTGTGGGTGTTTGTATGTGTTTGTGAGTGTTTGTATGTGTTTGTGGGTGTTTTTATGAGTAAAAGTGAAATGTGATGTTTGAAACTGTTGATCTTTTTGTATTTCATGGATTTATGAGTTTGTATGTTTGTATCCCTTTGAATCTTTTGGCTATATTTCTATTTTTATCTTTGTGTGTATTTGTTTGTTACTGTTTGATTGTACTTGAATTTGTGTATTGGTATATGTGTTGGTATCTTTAATACATGTATCTGTGTTGGTATCTTTAAGGCATGTATCTGAGTTGGTATCTTTAAGACATGTATCTGTGTTGGTATCTTTTAAGGCATGTATCTGTGTTGATATCTTTAAAGCATGTATCTGTGTTGGTATCTTTTAAGGCATGTATCTGTGTTGGTATCTTTAAAACACGTATCAGTGTTGGTATCTTTAAAACATGTATCAGTGTTGGTATCTTTAAAACATGTATCAGTGTTGGTATCTTTAAGGCATGTATCTGTGTTGGTATCTTTAAGACATGTATCAGTGTATATTTAAGGCAAATATCTGCATGAGCTATAAGTAGATTACGCTACTTTAAATACGTAGTTTTTTTCTGAGGCGACCCGACTGGTGATGCGGGTGGTTTACGGTCACCACCTTTCACCCTAAGACCCAGAATATATTATACTAGCTGTACCCCGCAAAGCCTTTGCAGGAAGATAGACTTGTAAAGCCATTGCCTAACAAAGGATTTGGGGGCCCTGCATTTTGACATTCGATACCATGACATGAGATTATGTACTTAATATTTAATGTAAAAAATAATTTTGGGGGCTCCCCTAAAGCAGGAGCCCGGTGGGACTTTCGATTTTGGACCCCCCCCAACCCTAGTTACGCCTCTGTGTTAATTTTTTTTTTAAGTTATGAAATAATTAAAAATCTAATTAGTTGTTGTTTCTTTTTCTTACAACATCCTAAAAGATAAATTATTTAAATTAAAAAAAATATGTCAAAGAGATCTAATTAGTTACTTTTCATTAAAACAACTAAAAGGATATATTCTGAAAAAAAAAACAATAAAATTAATTGTCACTGGGCTATATGTACTATAAGAAAAATATTGCTCGGTTATGTTTTCATTGCCTTTTGACCTAGTTTTTTAGGCCTATATTGTTATTTTGTAATTAAGAAATAATTCAAAGCCGTATTTATTTAAAAAAATAAATAGTATAAAAGCTGAGAACTTAATTAGTATAGAAATTTGCAGAATTTCTTTTTTTAAAATATTATATTGACTTTATTTACGAAATTAGATACGAAAACGCGGTCAATAGTCTTATCGTCGCCGACGTCGGAGATTTTTCGATTATTACTATTGTTTACGTCTGACGATGTTAAAATGCTCTGTTGTAATAAAAACTACAATGATTTGATTGACATTATATGCTAATTATTAATGTTTGATATTGGGGACTTTTACATTTCATAATTAAAAGCACAGAAACTATTGAAAACTGTAGATAATATTAAAAAGAAAAATTTAATCGAGACACAGGGTATGACGCCATTTTGAATTCTTGTTTTCCGCTTTCGATTTAACGCACACTGGAAATGAATAATATTATATATGATTACATCGCACATTAAGGCATATACAACAGTTATATATACTATAGGTTACATGCAAGCTATGAGAGTGGTTTGTAGATGAAACTTTGTTTTAGCTATAGAGTGATACTATTCGATGTCTAAATGGGGTTGACTTATATGCATATGTTTACCAATTATTATTTTTCTAGATAAGCAGGGTAAATGCTTCAATGCGTTCTAAAATAACAGTCATGGAAGCACGTTCATGTCTGTTAAAATAACGTCATGTAAACCAATTCAGTTGCAAATGCACAGTGCTGGTTCTATTAAGCGCCCGAAGGAAAGAAGACAACCGGTTGGATCATGTGACCTTAAGGCATTTGTTGATTGGTTCGTCTGACTATTGGCTTTCTTTTATTTTTTTCTCTTTCATTTCCCCGATCTTGTCAATTGGAAAACTTGCAGACGACGTTCCAGACGTGACTACACTTTTCTCAAACTAGATTGCTTCATTCTTGATGTCACTGGGGGGTTCAGAATTGTGAAACACGAGAACACCTTTTGTGATTACACTTTTTCTTGGCGCCTTTCGCGCTGGATGTATTAATACAATATATTGAACTGATAAGAAGATGTAAGAAGTATTGTGTTCATGTTCTCTGGACTGATGAAATGTTTTTTTTTGTTTTGCATGGCTCTTGATTAAAATTAGTCGAACAAATTTTTAACAAAAACAAGCAATTAAGCCTGTTCCATTCTGGACACAGGACGTGTTAGCGCATTTTCGTGTTATGTATCAGTACGTTTGTTAGCTTTCAGTAAATATTTGTAAATTTTGGAAATGTTTATAAATCCAATTGTGTAATGCATATATTTGTAAAAAAAAAAATTATAAAGACGTTTCTTTATATTTGAAAAAAAAATATTGTCTCTTAAATCTAACTGCAAGTGGTTTGTGGTTACTGAAATAGGACTCATAATTGAAAACATTCTAAATTATAGTCATTTAATCGTCCGAAAACTCCGTCAATTGTTGCATAGCTCTGATACTTTCAATTAAACTCAGAACACAAGCTTACTATTTCATTTGATGAGTTTCTTAATAAATCTTGGTGAAACTACGTGCTGCAGTATTTCGCACCAAATGAACGGGTTATTGAACGTACAAGGTGTATATATAATATATAAGCCCCTTAGGAGCCCTGAAGCCCGGTCCTTAGAGGTCCTATCGCGAAATGAACTTTTGATGTACACATGGCAGGCCAAGACCTACAAAATGATATATACATCATGGGTCTAGGACTTATAGTTGCTGAGATATAGCGCTCCTTTATTAACATAGCTTATATAGTAAAAACGGTACTAAGGCCCCTTTTACGGCCCTGAGAGGTCAGATCGCGAAATGGAAAAAAACTCATTTCTTGGCAGGCCAAGACCTACAAAATGATATATACATCATGGGTCTAGGACTTATGCTTGTTGAGATCTAGGGTGTACACGGACGGACAGACAAAACGGGGACAATAGAGCATTTTTTTTTCGAAAATGCTCTAAAAATGAAGGACTTAACATTTTCATCAGAAACGTTTTTAATAGATAGACAAACTAGGTAACTACTGAAGCCCCCCAACCTTCTACTTCCGAAGGGCCACCCCCCTTCAAGAACGTAAGGGCCCTGGAAATTACTCTTGCCTGGGACCCCCAGAAATCTTGTGCCTCACAAGAGGCTCATAGGGTGGATCTGCACTTTGTGGAGAAACAATCTAGTCAGAGTTTGATGACGCAATTTGGTTGGCTCCGCCCACCACAGACTCTATGACGTCATTTCGCCTTCTCGCGCTGTAGCTTATTCTGAGTTCTAGTGTATACGTCATTTTGGTACGCCATAGAGTCTGTGGTGGGCGGAGCCTACTAAATAGCGTCATCAAACTCTGACTATATTGTTTCTCCACACACATCATGATTTAAGACAGATTAAAGTGTTGCTTCCGAATGATATTTGCCTGACATGTCAAGTCTGACACCAATACATTTGCCTAGAGCATTCACATTTCTTAAAGTTTTTGCCTTGTACTCAAAAAACAACAACCTAAGAGCATCTCTGAGTCACGATGTATGACTTAATGACGCATGACTTAATGACGTAAGACTCAATGATTTATGAATTAATGGTGTATGACCTTAATGATGTATGACCTAATGATGAATATTAATGATGTATGGCCTAATGATGTATGACCTTAATGGTGTATGACCTTAATGGTGTATGACCTTAATGGTGTATGACCTTAATGGTGTATGACCTAATGATGAATATTAATGATGTATGGCCTAATGATGTATGACCTTAATAATGTATGTGCTGTGTTTGTGTAGTGCACAGTTCGTACCGTGCTAGTGTAGTGCCCAGTTTGTACCGTGCTAATGCAGTGCACAGTTTGTGCAGTGTTAGTAAAAAGACGTGGATGAGGCACAACTATACACACACACTCAAACATACACGCACAAACACACAAACAGAAACATCCACATAATCCCACATATATCCACATTTACGCTCTCTTCAAACCTGTGCATATTTATCTATTTTTTTTTTTAAAGTTTGGACGAAAGTTTCATTGTAAACACTCTCCTAAAATAAACACAAACCCATCAACGCTAAATCAATGCGATCACGTGTTAAGCTTTTAAGTGACTTGTTCAGTTGCGAGGGGGGTGGGGTGGCGTATATGCAAACGACCTCCCCCCCTCCCCTTTATAGGTTAATGCCGCTGATATTACGTCATAGACCTATTCATTCTCGCAGGTCTATACAAGCACTCTAACACAATCACACCCTCCATCTTCTTTTTATCTCTCTCTCTCTCTTTGTCTCTCTCTTACTCTCTTTAATCTCCTCGTCTGTGCCCTTTTTTATGTAACTTGCCCCTCCAACAAGTATACACTATTAACCACTAAAGTTATAGTGCTCTGCGATGCAATGTGGAACATGCGTACATTTGTTTAATATTTAGACAGATTTTATTAGGAGGCATGCCTGAAATGTAATTAAAACGTTTTATTACTCTTGTGTGATATATTTCTAAACATAGAAACTTTGTTACTACAGTGTTGTTAGCTGCGGACGCCATGTAATCACCAATTAAATAGTGTAATTTCTGACCAACTATGCTCATTCTATGTTCCCCATAGAATATTCTCATATCTGACCAACAGTGGACGACCCATGTTCCCTATCATACAGTCTCATATCTGACCAACAGTGGACGACGACCCATGTTCCCTCTCATACAGTCTCATATCTGACCAACAGTGGACGACCCATGTTCCCTATCATACAGTCTCCTATCTGACCAACAGTGGACGACCCATGTTCCCTATCATGCAGTCTCATATCTGACCAACAGTGGACGACGACCCATGTTCCCATATCCAATACTCTCCACTCTAACCAAGCGAGCGGGACATAGTTCTAAAATAAGCCAAGTACTCCCCGCTGTCTGATTCGTCACGTCTGATCTTTAAATAGCTGTCCTTTCAGGCCGAAAACAACAGACAAACAAGACGCTGATGGCCACAGTCAGCAACAAGACAGTCCGAATTATCCACATGACCGGACCGTGGAGATCAAACTATTTACATCAATGACCATAATAGCCCCCTGTTATTGTGCGTGGGGGTGATTTGAGGGTAAAAATATAATAGCAAAAAAAAAAAAACAATACTTGACCGAGTAAGATGGTCAAGAGATAAAGACGTTACTATAATGATAAACAAAACAACAATGATGGCATACAAGCAAACATAAAAAAGTTGTATTTGAGGAAATAAAATGTGCACGAAAATTGAAGGACTGAGTGAAAGTCAAAATGGGAAGGAATTCCCCTTCGGAGAGTTTAGGGACATTTTAAAAAAAAAATTCGCCTGTTTCAAATTGTCATGTTGTACCAGGAGATAGTGTCTCTAGGATAATGCCTAGCCACCTTTAATTTACTCAGATAATGTCCAGCAGCCTTTACTTTATTCATATAATGTCCAGCTGCCTTAACTTAACTCAGATAATGTCCAGCTGCCTTTACTTTATTCAGATAATGTCCAGCTGCCTTTACTTTATTCAGATAATGTCCAGCTGCCTTTACTTAACTCAGTTAATGTCCAGCTGCCTTTACTTAACTCAGATAATGTCCAGCTGCCTTTACTTAACTCAGATAATGTCAGGGGTTTTGTACAGCTGGACAGAATTAGAAAATACAAATAAACAACTGGACAGTGAGGCAAACGTTAATCTTTGCCTTCAACTCTTCCACCAAGAATTATTTCATAATGCTTTATGACCTGGTCGTCTGCTCTTTTTAAATTTATTTGTTATTTATTTTTTTTTAAAAATCATTGAAACAAAAAATAATTATAATTTCTAGAAATTTTTTTTTGAACTAGAAAAATAAAAATATTTCTTTTTGGATGTCAACATTTACAAGAAGCTAAAATATTTTTTTTTTGTCAGGGTGGGGGGGGGGGGGGGCGGGGAAAGAGTGTGATGTGTATCTGATAGACACTATTTCCGGTTCCGTGTTTTGTTTTTTTTTGGTCACGGCTCTAAATCTTTACTCCAGTGGGATAAACATAACTTTTAGAGATGAGAACACGGTGATGGTTCCGTGAAAATAAACAAAAAAAAAACAACAGTGAAAAATCTATCGCCAGTCTACACGAAAAAAAAATATAAAAATAAATCAATGGCTACAGGAGCCAGCACAGGGCCACTGCAACGGGCGGTGTAGCCCAAACACACGTCTGTGGGGGGATCCTTGCCCCAGAGGTCAGGTCGAGTGTGGAAGTCTAGCCACATTAGACTTATGCTTTTCCACATTAGACTTAATTGGTAGCCACATTAGACTTATGTAATGTATCAGCCACATTAGACTTATATATCAGCCACATGAGACATATATCAGCCACATGAGACTTACATGGTAACCACATTAGATTTATGTTTAGCCACATTAGATTTATGTTTAGCCACATTAGACTTATGTATTAGCCACATCACACATGTGGTCAATTATCAGCCCCCCTTTTCTCACGTAGCTATTCATTAGTCGGTCAAGTATTATCGGCTACTTTGGTTAAGTTACTTTAGAAAATGTCAACTGCCGTACAATCTGGGGTCATTTCGGATCCAATGAAAGCCTTATCCAAGCCAACATTTGTACATACGTGTACATTTCAACACGCGAATGTATGTCTGTCTGTTAACAAAACTAATGGCCCCACACACGAATGTGTGTATGTCTGTTAACAAATCTAATGGTCCCACACACGAATGTATGTCTGTCTGTTAACAAATCTAATGGTCCCACACACGAATGTGTGTATGTCTGTTGACAAATCTAATGGTCCCACACACGAATGTATGTATGTCTGTTAACAAAACTAATGGTCCCACACACGAATGTGTATATGTCTGTTAACAAATCTAATGGTCCCACACACGAATGTGTGTATGTCTGTTGACAAATATAATAAACCCACACATTCATGTATGTCTGTTAACAAATCTAATGGTCCCACACACGAATGTATGTCTGTTAACAAATCTAATGGTCCCACACACGAATGTATGTCTGTCTGTTAACAAATCTAATGGTCCCACACGCGAATGTATGTATGTCTGTTGACAAATCTAATGGTCCCACACGCGAATGTATGTATGTCTGTTGACAAATATAATGGCCAATCCCAATGGTTTCAAAGTTATTTACATCTACGTCACCCTGAGACCTGATCATCATTACTTACACTGTCTGGATACATGGGAACAGAATTTATTAAACATAACAAAAAGGTAAACAGACACCAGTTATAGTATAGTTATGGTATCAACACCTCACCATGATAACTATTACCTACTCTTTTTATATGAGAAAAACCCCTCGGAAACTATAAGGTATAGAAGCGGGGTTACTCTAGTAAACTCTAGTTGATGTAAGGGGATGATGTAAGGGGACTTCATTCCCATCGGTATATCCTCTAAAATTACGTGTAAAATTGTCCAATTTATCTCATTTATGGTAACGCTCTACACTGATCACTGCTAAATGGACCCCTTATTATTATCAGCATCATCATCTTATAGACATGCGCAGAAAAGGAACTCAGCAAACAAGGACTAAGGATTTCTGGACTTTGAATTGGAGAGGGGGATAAGGGGAAGGGGTGTGTGTGTGTGTGTGTGTGGGGTGGGTGTGTGTGGGTGTGTGTGGGTGTGTGGGTGTGTGTGGGTGTGTGTGGAGGCGGGCGTTGTCCATAGCTTTCACATTGGTGTATCAACAGAACTGGACAGAGCCCAGCAATTACCGTGGGGACGTAAATGACCGATACTTGGTTTGAAAACGGCTTGATTATGGTGACCACCGATTCAGAAGATCGAAGGTCAGGGATGAAATAACTTGGAATTTTAGAGAAATTTTTAGAGATGATATTGTGTTGCTCTGTGTTGACCAGACAGACACATAAATCATGTATTTTAATTTAATATCATATAGATATGTGCTAACATCATTATGTGAGAAATGCTTTCATATGTATGTAGGTCAGGGATGGATATACATGTATGTAGGTCGGTGAATGGATATACATGTATGTAGGTCGGTGAATGGATATACATGTATGTAGGTCGGTGAATGAATATACATTTATGTAGGTTGGGGATGGATATACATATATGTAGGTCAGGAATGGAAACACATGCAATTAGGTCAAGAATGGCAATACATGTATGTAGGTCAGGGATGGCAATACATGTATGTAGGTCAGGGATGGCAATACATGTATGTAGATCAGTGATGGCAATGCATGTATGTAGGTCAAGATGGCAATGCATGTATGTAGGTCAAGATGGCAATGCATGTATGTAGGTCAGGATGGCTATGCATGTATGTAGGCCAGGATGGCTATGCATGTATGTAGGTCAGGGATGGCTATGCATGCATGTAGATTAGGGGATGGGAATCCATTTATGCAGGGCATGGATGTCAATATGTGTATGTAGGTATTCATTCTTAATACTTTCAATTTGACGCAGAACCCAAATCGCTATTATATTATTACTAGCTGTACCCTGCAAAACCTTTGCATAGAGTTATATCCCCTTATGCTTGATCGGTAGGCTAGGTTATTTTTTGGTTTCGGGCAGATCCGATTTTTTTCATGGTTGTATTTTAAACTGGAATACTGTTGTATTCATTCTTTACTTTCGATTTAACGCACACTGGAAATGAGTATTATTATATATGATCTTTGTTAATTTTCTTTTTTTTTTTTTTGGCTCTACGGAAAAAAATTTCTGCAGGTGTTAAGTATATCGTGTAGATGCCATTTCTGGTTCAAGTCGTTCAAAGGTATGAACAATTTCAGAATGGGGGGGGGGGAGGGGGACGGCGGTAAATGGGATGAAGGAAACAAAATAGGTTTACAGGTTTGGGTTTTACTTTGAGTTAACTGGATTGTTTCAAATAGGGGTGAGGAAAGTGAATTATTGGAGTGATTGGTGAATGATTGATTTATTTAGATGTATGATTGCTCGCTAGTGTCTATATATAGTGGCCTAACGACTTGATGCATCTCAATCAACAAAGATAATCGTTTGAAAAAAAGTTCAGTTTACATTTACACCTGTATGTCGCCTTAAACAGTTGTCTATTTTCTGTATACACAAAATGACGTTATTTATTTACAGGCATCTAGAAATCAAATGAAGACATAACCATTATGGATTACATTCATTTAGTTAAATAAACAGGTATGTACGAAAATGTACTAATAAAAAAATTTATATTCCTATTGCAGCCATCAGTCCCGCCATCTTCTCCCCCCCCCCCCATCAAACCTGTTAACAAATCTAAATCTTAAACAAAAATATCAGTTCAAATGCACCGAAATCTTTTATTTCTAAATTGCGTACTTTTCATTCTGCAGCTTATATTGCATTGCCTTAAGTGCTCATTGTGTGACCCACCCATTCCCCCCTACTCCCCAGCCACCAATCCACCCCTTTCTTCAACTCTTTGTTTACATCCTGGTCTGGAAGGTCCAACCCTCCCACCCCCCCCACCCCCATTGGAGCAGCAACTTTCTAGATATAAGAAAAGAAATGAACCAAAAAAAAAAGTACAGCAAGTTGAAGAAAAACACAAAACAACTTTGTAAGACAAATCTGATGGATTGAACGCTCCAATGTAATGATGGAGCAATGTTGAATCAAACTTGAGTAGAAAAAAAGAAAATACATAGAGTAGAAGGAGGATGGGTGTTGGGGAGTGTCTAGAGGGGGAGGACCAGCCTCTGACGTCTGATAGATTGAACAAAGAAATCTTTCCAACTTTCCTCATGGCGCATTAACTCGTGTTTGTTTTGTTTTTTTTGCTTTTGGAAGCCGGTCATTTGATGGAAGATGTGTGAGATGCCACACACTCTGAAAGTTTGGAAGAAGACAAACACAAATGGTGAAAGGTAGCTCGAGGAGGTGGGGGGTTGGAGAGTGGGTTTAAATTTAACTTCTATAAGCTAATTTACAGCCAAAACCAGTTTTTTTTTATATATTTTCATTTTGCGCGCGTTTCAAAAAAAAAAATGGAAACAACTTATTTAAATGTATGGGCTGATTATCTCCCAGTCTTCTTCTGGTGTTGCCGAAAACAAGACAGATAACCCAAGGGCTTAGTGTTTTTTTTTTATTCTCTCCCCTTGATTTTTGAATTATTTTGTTTTTTTTCGGAGTTACCACAACACTAGAAGATGTCACAGCTACTGGTTCGATCGAGTTGTCACCCCTTTCTCAGTTTAAATTTTTAAATTTTTTTTTGTTTTTTTTTTAAAAATTAAACTGGGTAGATGGGCAGAAAGGAACCCTCCCCCCCCCACCCCACCACCTCCGTCGGATGGGTGTTGGGGGGAGGGGAGAGGTAGGTAGAGATGTTGTTTATGTATGCTCCATCGTGGCTGTCTCTCTGTGTGTATGTGTGTGTGTGTGTGTGTGTGTGTGTTAACTTGTAAGTCTGTTCTCTGTATGTGATATGTGGATTGTACTGAGTGTTAGTGTGTGTTTGTGTGTGTGTGTTAACTTGTTAAGTCTGTTCTCTGTACGTGATATGGGGAGGGTACCGGAGGTGTTTGCTACACTGCAGTTTTAGCCTCACAACCAACAATGTAATATGATTTTAATAAACAAATACAAAATTCTAGCTGATTTTCTTTTTTTTTTTAAAACTAAAATTCTACACAGAAACAGAGGAATAGAATATGATGACAGGATGGATAGACAGTTAAACTAAACTGACATACAACAATGAATGAGAGAAAAACAAAGCCAAAGAAAGGAGAAGAAGTAAACGACAGAGAAGAAAGATGTGATAGACAGATAAATAGACAGATAGATATAGATAGATAGACAGATAGACAGACAGACAGACAGATATATATATATATATATATATATATTTATATATATATATATATATATATATAGAGAGAGAGAGAGATAGATAGATAGATAGATAGATAGATAGATAGATAGATAGATAGATAGATAGATAGATAGATAGATAGATTGGAAAATGGAGAGAAAGTAGAACTAGAGAAAGAGAAAAAATACGAGAATAAAACAATAGCAAAGAGGTTAGCGAGAGAAAGGTAAGAATGAGGAAGGGAAGAAGGATGGAAATGAATGTGTAGAAAAGAAAATAGAGAAGTGACACAGACCCAGGATAGCCGCTAGTTGGAGGGCCTACCCTAGTCTTGGTCAGGGCCCCGCAGCATTTGAATTTATGAATTAGTACGCTAAATTTGGGGGGAGGAGTTCAGAGGTTATCTTGAGATCCTGAATTATTGGCTACGGCCCTGGTGGAATGATTGAAAAGAGGCGAAGAAAAAAAAATATGTGAAGAGTTGAGAGAAAGTAGGAGAGAAAGAAGCGCAATAGAACATAAGGTGTGGTAATGGTTCATTTAATAGAGAGGAGAGAGAGAGAGAAAAAGAGAGAGAAAGAGAGAGAAAGAGAGAGAAAGAGAGAGAAAGAGAGAGAAAGAGAGAGAGAGAGAGAGAGAGAGAGAGAGAGAGAGAACCAATATGAGTCAGAAAAATAAAAGAAACAATTCAGAAGTGATTGCTAGTAAAAGATTAAGACACACACACACACACACACACACGCACACACACACAAATCCGAGTTTCCTGTGTAAGACATAAACATCCCCACATTGAGGTGTATGACATCGCGACAATTACCGATCAGCCAATCTGACAACGTCCGGTTCACTTTGACAAAGGGAGATAATTGTTTACTAAATGTCTGGAAGAGAATGAGAAAGAAAGAAAAAAAAAAAGGGGGCGGGGTCGGGGCGGGAAGCTAACGTTTGTCTGCCCCTGCGGCCATTCAAGTTGTTGATGAAGCTTTATTTTTGATCTCCTCGATCTCACCCCCCCCCATCCCTCCTTCCCACTCACCCCCACCCCCACCCCCATGCCCTACCCACAATCCTCACCCATCAACTGGGAAGACACGCTACCAGAAATCCCGGTTCTAGTAAACATGGCGAAAAACATTGGGGTTTGGATGGTAAGGGAGGTTGGGGGGGGGGGGTGATTTAGTGACGGTGCAAGACACATAAATTAAAACAAGAACGAATGAGAGAATACTCAACGTTAATATGCGCAGTCACTTGAAATTGGTTCCAGGTCAGCCATTTTGAAAAAAAATTATAAGGTTCCAGGTCAGCCATTATGATTGATGAAGCAAACTAGTTATGAATATTCAAGAGACGAATAATACCGTCCGGTATGTTTAAAGGAGAGTTAACTACACAAATATACAAACTCAAAAAATGAATTACTATATCATTGTAGTTTCGGGAACGGATGGTCGTGCGGCAAACCGCTCGACTGTCGACCTGAAGGTACCTGGTTCGATCTCCGGTGAGGACCAAGAAGGAAATTTTTCAGGTCTTGGCTCAAGTACCCGATAAATCTCCCGTGGTGCCTCCATGACCATTGCACTATCATCTCTAGTGGGGATGAAAGAAGGGCACCATAACAAACCGTCCCATTAGTGGTTTATAAGATCTAAGAGATTTCATCTCATCCTTACAGGGACTTCACACAACACACACACACACACACACACACACACACACCGTTTTAGTTGTTCCCTCAAGACTCTAAGTGTTCATCTGGGCACATGGAGTGTAGCTATAACCTCCACGTGTACAAGGGTTGTGTGGTTAGCACAATGCCCAGCCGGCTTTACTACCCCAACTCGAATGAACCTGGGGAATTTCACCAGGACGGATGGCCGAGTGATGACGATACTCGACTGTCCTGGGTTCGATCCTCGATGAGAACCATGCAATTTTTTTTCCAGGTGAAACTTGGGGGAAATCGTCTTACAAGTCCATCCAGCTTTAAATGGGTACCTGACTTTTAAGTTGGGGAAGTAAAGGCGGCTGGGCGTTGTGCTAACCACACAATCCCTTCATATGCGGAGGTTATAAAATCAGATGAATTCTACACTTCCTCTGCCCCGATGGCCCCTTTAGGGTAAGGGAACTTTACTTTCTATACCATTGTAGGGCTGTTTATGAATCTCTTTCAACGCGAACAAAATGTATAGGTTGTATTGTTTTATCCACTTAACAGAATTATTACCTCTTCTAACAGGATACCGGTTTTCCATGCCTGGCCTAGAAATATTCCACGTATGGTACAATGACTACTACCGCGATTCTTCTTAACCTTTATGCGACTTTACCTGGAACGTATTTCCCCCCGTTACTTCTTACAAGTACGTTATTCAAACTTTTGGTTGTTGGAAACGAAAATTATTTGTCGCCGCGTACCGTTGCATAATCTTTGCCGTTCCCCTCAGGGTACGCGTGCCTTCGATTGAGAACCGCCGGGCAGATATGATAGATTTCCAATAATGGTATAAAATAGATTTGCTTATGACTATGATTAGACAAGAATCTCTTAAAATCTCAGCGAACATGGCAAACCCAACAAAATGGTATGCAGTTAAAACAGCGCACTTTAACAAAGGCATTAATTAAAAAAAACACCGCCAGCTTAACAGAGGATCTCAGAGGCGTAACCTACATTTTAAAACAGTTCAGCCTGCATACACGTAACAAACAATATTTAGTCAAACTAATTGCTGTTTGTGTGCTGTGCTGTGTGCTGTTGGTGTGCTGTGTGTTAGTGTGATGTTGGTGTGCTGTTTGTTAGTGTGCTTTTTGTGTGCTGTTTATGTGCAGTTAGTGTGCTGTGTGCTGTTTGTGTGCTGTGTGCTGTTGGTGTGCTGTTTGTTAGTGTGCTGTTGGTGTGCTGTTTGTTAGTGTGCTGTTGGTGTGCTGTTTGTAATTTGATGTTGGTGTGCTGTTTGTTAGTGTGCTGTTGGTGTGCTGTTTGTTAGTGTGATGTTGTTGTGCTGTTTGTTAGTGTGCTTTTGTGTGCAGTTTATGTGCAGTTTGTGTGTTGTGTGCTGTTTGTGTGCTGTGTGCTGTTTGTGTGCTGTGCTGTGTGCTGTTGGTGTGCTGTTTGTTAGTTTGATGTTGGTGTGCTGTTTGTTAGTGTGCTTTTTGTGTGCTGTTTATGTGCAGTTTGTGTGCTGTGTGCTGTTTGTGTGCTGTGTGCTGTTGGTGTGATGTTTGTTAGTGTGATGTTGGTGTGCTGTTTGTTAGTGTGCTTTTTGTGTGATGTGTGCTGTTGGTGTGCTGTTTGTTAGTGTGATGTTGGTGTGCTGTTTGTTAGTGTGCTTTTTGTGTGCTGTTTATGTGCTGTCGTGTGATGTTGGTGTGCTGTTGGTGTGCTGTTGGTGCGCAGTTTGTGTGCTGTTTGTATACAAAGTACCTACTGTATATCTAGGAAGACTTTGTAACCACTACCACCACACCTCGCAATATAAAGTTTTGAACAATTGAAATGTCAACTTCATTTTTCTGACCCCTCGGCCTTTCATTTCGATCAGCCCTTAATGAGTTGGATATTGTTTCGCTTTCACAAGAGTTCTAGCCCACTAATGATGTCTAAACGGAAGTTGTTATTCAGCATTGTGCGCAGGGAGAGACATGGAAGAGCAAATCATTTATCTCATGTCGTCACGTGCGACTGAACGCGTCACTGAAAGATTTATCAACATGCAACACAAAATGATCTTTGGTTTTGTTTTGTATGGACAGTTGATTTGATTTTATGTGGGTATGGACAGTTGATTTGATTTTATGTGGGTATGGACAGTTGATTTGATTTTATGTGGGTATATGCTGTTTTCGAATGGGAAGGGCGCTAAAAAGTTATTGTGCCCCGGGCGCGAGTTAAGCTAGCCACGCCACTGCATGAATCATCTATGAACTTGTACAGTATATTCTTTGCTCAAACATTGTTCATTCGTGTGTGTAGTTTTTTCACTAATATCAACAACAACAGTTCTTTTATTATATTCTTAGTGACACCACAGTGCATAGTTCGGAAAGAAAAAAAACATCAAAACTTTGAAGTGTATAAACATTTTGTGGTTTAGAGATTTTTTTAAGTGGGTGAAGCTGAACCTGACTTGAACCTTTTCATTTTCACCCCTAGAGAGAAAACATAAGTCTCATGTAAAATAAAAAAAAAGGAAATAAATGCTTTATTTAAGTTTAAAAGTTACAATTTAAATAGTGGACAGTTTCATTTTGGAGTATTTTCTGAGAAAAGTTTTTGGGAATTCCCACAAAAAATAGAAATTATAGAGAAAAAAATATTGATGTGTAACTAGAAAGCGATTAACAGCATTACACCCAGGTCTCAGTGACCTTTTGGTTTTTTTTTTTTATTCCTGTGTCTGGTTCATAACTCCACCCCTAAAATATATTTCTCATTTTTTACTCACAAAAAGTACAAAAACCAAAACAACAACAACAACAACAAGAAAAAGGAGAAAACAAACAAAACAAACGTAATGAGTTATTGATAGATGTTTATGAGTTAAAGATTGAGGCCACGTGATCCCCGGGAGTTAATGGGCGAATCAACTCAGTCTTGTGACGTTATAGATCTCATAATCAAAACACATGAATCATTTTTCAATGAGTCAAAATGAAAATAAAAACGCAACCCGTTTGCTTGGATCATGAAGTTATGACCGATATGACTGAGTATTATTTCATTATTTTGCTTTACTTCAAGACGGATGGAAGTTCGATTATTAGTACACACAATTTCGATGTCTCAGAAAGCGGTTTTTTTTTTCTTGTATCTGAAAAATCATGTCCCCCCCCCCCCCGGGGCACTTAGTTTCTCTAATATTGTTAAAGTTTCGAACGGAAAATCCCGGAGGGTATGCGAGACATGGGTACAGTTCACACGGTGCGTAATATCTTATGTCACATGTCCATTATTAAATGAAAATTGCTCCAAGGGAATTTAGGAACAAAGCAGAAATAATGGGTTTGGTTGATATCAAAATAACTGCGGAGATTCGACTGTCCACCATTCCATTAATTATCCATTACTTGCGTGTCCTATGGCTTCTGAGTTGTCGTTTTTTAGTTTATTTTAAACATATTTATGATACGATTTCATAAGTGTAGTCAATATATGTAGTCAATATATGTAGTCAGTATAGTGAACATAAATAAACTATTCGATCAAACAGTACATATAAAATTGAGGAGAAGAAAATGAATGTTAATCTTGATTGTAAGTCATTCAAACAATAATCCTGTGCGTTAATCTTTGTTTTGGCCTTTGTATGTTTACATACTGATTTTAGACCTTATAAATATAGCGAACATATGGAGTTACACTATTCAAGGTAGAGAGAAAGAAGGTTTGAATAAATGTCCAGTTTGATTGTCTGTCATTCATTTGATAGAGTACTGTGTCTGTATAACTTATGACATTAATGTTTGTTGACATGTCTGTATATCTTATGACATTAATGTTTGTTGGCATGTCTGTATAACTTATGGCATTAATGTTTGTTGACATGTCTGTATATCTTATGGCATTAATGTTTGTTGACATGTCTGTATAACTTATGGCATTAATGTTTGTTGGCATGTCTGCATATCTTATGGCATTAATGTTTGTTGACATGTCTGCATATCTTATGGCATGGATGTTTGTTGGCATGTCTGCATATCTTATGGCATTAATGTTTGTTGGCATGTCTGCATATCTTATGGCATTAATATTTGTCATTATGGATGTCTCGACTTCTCATATATGACCAACATATTATAATTTACAAACTTAACTCTACTGGAATAGTAGATGTGGGGAGTAGAAGAGACGCATCAAATAATAAGTTACACTGTAAGACCTTTTACTTAAATGAGATCATCTGCCTGTCTTTCGGCTTGTTATATGCATATGTATATTAACATTCAAGCTATAAACATGCCAGCAACATATTTTATAACTGAAATACTATTTTAACTTGAATTACTAGAAACACTTTACTTACTCGTGGTTGTGCTCAGGCGGTGTGATGTCCCCTATGGTCGTCAGGGTCAGCGTTGACCAAAACAACGACCTCAGGTACTTCCGCGTGACGAAAGCGAACTCCCCCTCGGGCTTCGGGTACGCCCAGTCGCCCTGAAAGCCCTCTGCTTCACTGATCATGTAGTAGAACGCCGCGAACCAGTGCGCGCCCAGAAACAGGATGTGCGTCAAATTAGCCACACGGATGAGATTGGGGTAGGCCGTCCGGGACTCCATCATATGGACGAACCGGAACGTCCGGTACACCTTCAGGAACCGAGGGAACCGAATCATCGGGTGTATGCCGATGAAGATCTGAACCAGATCCAGAGGGAACAGGCTGAGAAAGTCGACGTAGATCACCTTGGACCTGGTGTACCGCTTCCGCAGTTTTTTCGAGTCGTACACCATGAGGCCCTGGTCGAGGTAGCCGGTCCTGAACTGGACGATGATGTCGAACACGTAGATGACGTCGAAAAGGGCGTCGAAGGAGAACCAGCAGATGTGGCACCCGTCCTGGATCTCCCTGAAAGCCTCCCTGGCGATCGGGGTCCAGATGTTGTACATGACCGCCACGGTCACCACCCCGAGCCAGTAGAACATGAAGTTGCCGTCGTGCTGCAGGACGAGGCGGGTGTCGAAGTTTTTGTAGGCGTGGTGGTACCTCGGGACATCCTCGTCGTTCGACTGGGACGCGCCCTGCACGTTCTGGTGGTTCCTCGTGGAGAACTTCCTCAGGAAGGAATCTTCTCGGGTCAGCGTGTGCTTCGTCTTCTTGGTGCTTTGCATTTCATTGGCGGCCTTCAGAGTGTTCCGCAGGCGTCTCCAGTTGGAGCTGGGGAACACGCCCCCGAGCCCCCTCTTTGCGAACCGACGGTTTTGGTGGTGGCTGTGTTGGTGGCTACCCTTGGTGCTGCTGCATGACGACGGGGGCCTGTTGGTGTTATCATCGTCGGCGTTGACCCCGGGCTCCCCGTTGTTACCCCGATTCGCGGCGCTTAAGGATAGGTTCGATCTGCTGTCGTCACCGCCCCGGCTGAGCCTGCTCTTTTTCTTTCTCTTCTTCTTACCGCCAGGTTGTTCGCACGTCTCGGACTGTCGGTCATCGCTGGTCGTCACGGAAATGACCGATTCCCTGTCGGCCGACGACCGTTTAGTATCGCTGGAAAGCCTGTGGGAGACCGAATCGTGGCCGTTATTCGGGAAGAAAATGCTGCTGTGATCTTCGGACTCGATAGAGACTTTCTCCGTGGAGATGTCGAGTGATTTCCCGTCTAAATATAGCTTACAGCACGACTCCTGCTTAGAGTTAAAATTGTTATCAGAGAAAGACTCGGTCTTTGGTATGACGTAGCAGTTGTCCGGTTCTTCAGGGGACTGAACCCGACTTTGTCGTCGGCAACGTGCTAATCTCGGTGTAGAAAACGTCGATTCAGTTGTATATCTGATTGCCGCGTAATCCTTTCTGAAATTCACAGCGTGAGAACCGTTCACGTCACCTTTTGACCCCGGTGAGGCGTCGGTATCAGAAGCGCTGTTGAAGTTTGATGCGTTGTTTTCATGGACGCCATCTTGGGTGACACTGGGGTCAGAGGTCACGTTTTCGGAGTAGGCCGACTCGTACTGTCGCGCGGCGGGGTCTTTACCGTAGCTGTATCTCCGTAGCTCACCTAGGTGTCTCCGCGTGTGTCCGTGTGAGAAGGGCTGCAGCTCCGCGGCGGCGCACTTGAACTCGCTAGAGTCTTGCACCGGGTCGGGCTCGCTGTGGCGCGAGCACAACGGCAGCTTGCCTTGCTGCGGCGGCGTCGTCGACCTCGTCGACGTCAGCGGGGGCTGAGGAGACGTCCTCCCGCGTCCCACCGGTTCCAGCGTCGTCGGCGTCGTCGTGTTGGTGTCCAAGCCAGCCGGGGGGAACGGCTGCGGCTGCTGCTGTTCAGGCGACACAGCTGCGACGCAGGTCGCCCCGTAACAACTCCTCGCTCCCATCACCCGGCCCTCGACGGCAGACGACTCGCTCTTGTCGGGCGGGTCGGTGCGAGACCCACCCCGCGCAATCGATAGCATGGCGGCGCTGGTGTCACCCGTCACCAGACCGCCCCACTCTTTCTCCCCGTTTGACATCTTCCATTGGTCTGTCGGTATGACTGCTGTCCTCCTAGACGAGATGGTGAAAATCGACTTTGAGATTCAGTATATTGGTTTATTTTTTCCTTTCTTCCCCCCCCCCCCCCCTTTTAGCCGTAATGCATAAAGTTAAAACCTGAATGCATTCTTCTCTATTTGTTACTGTGTTAGATCTTCATTGATCGTTGAAGTTCCAGTGAAGTTAGACCTGTGAAAGAGAAAAATATCAACAGCTATGTAAACGTAGAAGACTTAGTAATATATCTACATCTTTCTATCTATCTATCTATCTATCTATCTATCTATCTATCTATCTATCTATCTATCTATCTATCTATCTATCTATCTATCTATCTATCTATCTATCTATCTATCTATCTATCTATCTATCTATCTATCTATCTATCTATCTATCTATCTATCTATCTATCTATCTATCTATCTATCTTTCTATCTATCTATCTATCTATCTATCTATCTATCTATCTATCTATCTATCTATCTATCTATCTATCTATCTATCTATCTATCTTTCTATCTATCTATCTATCTATCTATCTATCTATCTATCTATCTATCTATCTATCTATCTATCTATTATGCTTTACCTGATCCCGTTGTGTACTATGAAAATACCGCAATAAAACATTTTAAGATTGACATATACATGTATTTCTGTAGGCTCTCGTGGGGGGAGGGGTAGGGGTAAATTAAAAAAAAAATCCATAACATGCTTATACAGAAAATTCCCCAACTTTCCTACTGAGTTTTTGAGACAATCGATCGATTGAAAAAAAAAAGAATAACGGGAAAATATTGATCTGAAAATAATGCATCATAAATGCATAAAAGCGACAGAGATCTGATTTTGAAAAATTCCTTTTTTCTGTACAAATTGAAACAAATATATAAAGTAAGGTAACTTCACGATTTTGATAATTATAAAGCATAATTTGTTGATTTCTTTACAAAACAACAACAACAACAACAAAAACAAAAAAAAAACTAAAAACATGAATCTTTAGGGAGGGGGTGGGTGGAGCCCCGTAGCCCCCCCCCCCCCGCTAGGTATGGAGTGCGCCCTCCTCCCCCCCCCCGCTTAAAAAAGAAGAAAAGAGGAAAAAATAAAGAAAAAGTAAATGAGCCCCCCTTTCTGAGTATTGGTGCCCCCCTGCTTACTTTTGACCTGGCTACGGGCCTGGGGGGTTGGTAGTAGGTGCTTGTGAAAAATTCTCCCCCCACCCCTTGCAAACAACGTCCCCGGGGTAAACTTGCTCCATGATGATAAACATAGCCACGTGAGTTACAGGCAGGGCTGCCAACTAATTGCTGATGAAATTTTCAGAAAATATTATTTGAAAAACTTATCGATTATTTTAATCAATAATTTTTATATCCCAGTGATCGAAACAATTATATTCCAGATCTATTATTTTATGGCCTTTCAATATATCGAGAACTCTCCAAAAAAAAAAACAACAACTAGAAACTAGATCTTGATGAAACAAATATCAGATCGACAGCTCAGGTCATTACACGCCATACTCCGTACCAATGCGCGGCACACAACTTTGATAAGTGCGCAAATCAGGATACACACATTCTGTCACAACGAATGCCGGGAAAATTTTACTAGTAAACCTCGGTTTTCATTAACTTCACTTATCTTCGGTTTCTTTTCTCGTCGACTTTTGTGTGTGTCAGTATTGTGTTTTTTCGCCAGTTTCGCCAGTTACGTCGGTCTTTGTCTGTCCCTGTGAGGACAAATAAAGAGATTGACCCTTTGGAGAGTGCATCGATGCCTAACGGCCTAATTTTCCCATCCAAACAAAACTGTATACATCTCTCTTTCTCTCTTACCCCCCCCCCCATCCCCTTTATTTTCTTTCTTCGCTGTCTTTCAAACTCAGTAGTATTACAAACTGTTATTCATTCTGCTCAACGTTTGTATTGCGGAGTGTCAATGAATTCATTGCATCCTCACTGGTTCTTGTGGAAATAATTTCTTCCGTATTTTTTTTCTCGTCGATTTATTTTATATTGTCGATTGCTTTTCGGGGGATAAAAATGACATATCGCTGCATACCTTAAAGAAGAAAATGACCACCATATATAAATGACCACCTTATATAAATGACCAACTTATATAAATGACCACCATATATAAATGACCAACCATATATAAATGACCACCATATATAAATGACCAACCATATATAAATGACCACCATATATAAATGACCACCATATATAAATGACCAACCATATATAAATGACCAACCATATATAAATGACCAACCATATATAAATGACCACCATATATAAATGACCAACCATATATAAATGACCAACCATATATAAATGACCACCATATATAAATGACCAACCATATATAAATGACCAACCATATATAAATGACCAATCATATATAAATGACCAACCATATATAAATGACCACCATATATAAATGACCAACCATATATAAATGACCACCAAATATAAATGACCAACTTATATAAATGACCAACCATATATAACTGACCAACCATATATAAATGACCACCATATATAAATGACCAACCATATATAAATAACCACCATATGTGAATGACCATCTATAAAAACGACCACAATGAAAAGAAACCGTTCTATAGGCCTATCTATAAAAAAATAAAAAGAGCTATCATATATTTAAACCTCCTATAGTAAAAAGACATTAAAAAATGTTTTCTTTTTCTTTAATACAAAAAAAAAAACGAAAAAAAACGAAAAAAAACGAAAACAAAATAAACAGACTACCACGTGATCAATTGTTTTGTTTATTTTCAGCTTGACCCATTTTTTCATTTGTCCAGTTGTTACGATGTGGGTTATTTTAACACAATCGTTTACGGTTTAGGAACAAAATGTGCGTGGGGAAGGGGTGCATCATTGTGACCAGATAGAAGAATAATTTACGCAAAAGCACGCCCCATCGTCCCCCTTCCACGTTAATTAGTTGTGAGTCACCGGTGGTACTGAGAGCTCAAGGAGACAATTTACCTGGGAAAGAATGTTCGTGACCGTGACACGTAGGATGAAGTTGGAACCGTTACGAAAGTCGTGGGGCAGAATCTCCTCACGAGGGATAACAGGGTTGGAGAGTGTCATAGTGCCCCTTTGTTTAGATGTCAAATCTCTTTCCCACGTCCCAGATCAGAGTTAGTGGGTTAAGAATTAATTAGGATTAATAAATCAGAAATGCCAAGCCAATTGTGTACTGTATATAAGCTGGACGATTTTGTATGTGAGACAGAGTCGGAGAGAGACAGAGAGAGAAGAGAGTCTGAGGACTAGATAGCAGAGTCGGAGAGAGGAGGAGAGGGAGAGGAGGTGAGAGAAGAGACAAGAGAGAGACTGAGAACTAGATAGTCGAGTGAGATAGCAGAGTAGGACGTAAGCTGAAGTCTGTATGTGAGAACTGGCGTCAACATATCTACATAATAAAACTTGTGTTATCAGCAAAGAAACCGGTATTTTGTTGACTTATTAGCGGAGGTTGTACGTGAGCTGTGAAAATAGACATATTGTCACCAGAACATCTACATCTACTCTCTCATACTTCTAGACAACGATCTGTACGTGGCCAGGATTAGCATTAGGACTATCTATCCAACGTAACACCAGTTTCCTCTTCCGTGAGACTGGAGAAACCTTTTGTAAAGCTGAAGTAACAAAACTGGTCATCAGACATTAGATGAAGGGGGGTGGAGGAGGTGGAGGGAGGGAGGTGTTGTGCTTCTCCGTGAAATTGTATTTTTTCATCTTGAATGTACTCTGCTGACCTACAGAATGACCGTAATGTACTACTGACGCAGTGGTTCCCAAAGTGTGTGTGTGTGTGTGTGGGGGGGGTCTATACCCCGTCGGTGAGTCGCGGACGAATTTTAACGTTTAAAATATCAATGGATCGAGAATTTTACGTATTACATAAATACATCTATATCTCAATATCTCTTTCAAATCTTTAAGTTTGTTGAACTGCAAAGATAAATAGATGCACGCATACATATATAATGGGAGGGGTCATGAAGGGTACAAGTTTGAGATTCACTGTTCCAATGTATTGCTGGACTCAAGTCGAGTGCATTTATTATTTTTTTTTTTGGTTTTTGTTCTCCGCTCTGTTTGTTTCTTTATTTTCAGAAAATGTTTAGGGCATAATGAGTTGACAATGGATAAACTCCTAAACATTTACAGAAAATATTATTTCTTTTTAATTTACTCATTTTATTTACACACTGACGCAAACACACACACTCACTCACACACACACAAGCAAATACACAGCAACACACGCAAGCAAACACACACAAAGTGACTGAACGAAGAGAATTAAGTGTCCCAGGGGAGGGGTTCGTGGGATGTTAATCTTAAATATTTATTACCTTTTAATTCATTTATTTTTAAATTAAGCTTAGTGAATTTCACTTTGTTTTATTACATCCAATAGTCAGTGTCATTCTAGTGAGTTAATTCCACCTAATTCCCTTTTTAAACTTCTATAATACAAATTTTACATCATATGTTCCGGTTTCCGTCTGTCATCGCTACTTCCGTCTGTCATCGCGACTTCCGTATGTCATCCAACATGGCGGCATAAACAATTCAAAGATGGCAGAAACATTTACTGTTTTCTTCTTGACATGCATAATCCGGCTACCAACTGGCCAGCCGAGTAAAAAGTCTCCTACATGGCTGCCAGAATTGACATTGGACCAGCCGTATGTTTAGTGCCGAGGTGACAAAACACCGTACACTAACATACGGCAGGTAAGATCGTGAATGCCAAATGGCAATCACAGTGCAATTCGGTTTTCGACCGCCTCAATCATTACCAAAGGGCAAGAAGCGATCTTAGGAGAAGTAACACAAAATCATGCCAAATATTCTGTGATACTCTCCGAAACAAATTATTAAGCAAAAGTGGTTCCAAAGGCCTATCTATATCTCACAGTAACGTAATAAATCTATGGTGTTCAATTTGTTAATAAATGAGAAGCGATCGTAAAAGAAATATTTACAGAAATCGTTCAATTAATATTCCGTGTTATGTTTCACAATCTCAATTTTAAACCAAAATTATGGATAGCTAAATATGATGTAATATTTATATTGTTTAAATTGTTATTATTTCTAAAATATGTCTATTTCTAATGTACAATTATTTCCCTTTATTACTAACCTTATATACGTCACTTTTTTTAAATTTTTTGACTATTACGTCACATGAATGAAATGAATAAGGGTTGATTTTGAGTAGCGCCGTACACAACGTTTACAATGCAAACTAATCATTTATGATGGGGGCTTCACACAGAGGGTGTATGGAGGGGGCCCAGTTTCAGGAGGGCCCCCAAAATATTTTTTAAACTAAATATTAAGTACATTATCTCATGTCAAAATGTAGTGGCTCCCGAAGATGCCTAAAATCCCTTGGTTCGGCATTGGCTTCACAGAACTATAATGTTGAAAGCTTTGATATGTCTTTCTTTTTTAAGAGGCCTAATGTTTTCTGCGTCTGCGGCCTCAACTGCATTGATGGAATACTATGTTTTTAATTGAAGGTCAGCTAAAGCTACACAACGATTCTTTCTTCTCGGGACCAAGCTTGAGAAGCGTCAAAAAATTATCTCATGCCAAAATGCAGGGGCAGCCCCCAAAGAGGCCAAGCCACCGGGCCCGTAAATTCCTAGGTTCTGCACTGCCGGGTCGGCAATTTTTCTTAGTTAATTGTACTATGCTACAATGTAAAACAGTAAATAAACCACCTGGTAAACATGTAGCGTTTTGCTTAACACAAGCACTCACTCACGTCTCTCTTTTTTTTTTAAATACGCCATGTTGAACATCATAAAACATTAAATGAATAACTGTTTGGAAAGGAGTCCATTAAAATATTATGAAGGAATATGATTTTAAGAGTTGTTGTTTATGTCTACCCATAGTGAGGATTATTTTTTTTGGGAGGAACTATTTAACATATGAATTTTATTTGATGTATTATTAGGTGTCCATATTTTCAAATGTATTTTGGCTACAATAATCTGTTCATGTCCTTGGGGCCACTACAATTATATAGACCAGAGATGAGCGGACAGCGGACGCGTCCGCTTGCGGACGCAGATCCGCAGACTTTTCCGAATCAGCGGACTGACAGCGGATGCTTCGTATGGTTAAGTTGCGGACTCGCGGACTGACGCGGATCTTCTTTAGCGTTACCATAATAAATTTCAAGTCATTTAAACAGCTAAATTTTAGCAATGCGGACTGACTGCGGACCAATGTTGTAAGATTCTGCGGACGCGGACGCGGATCATTGATAGAAATCCGCGGACGGACGCGGACGCTAAATTTCAAGATCCGCACACCTCTGATATAGACTGATTGTTAACGCGCTAAAATATATATCACCATTTTCAACTCCAACTGTGTGCCTACTCGTCGGTCCGGGTACCGGGCCTATGATAACTAGTCAAATAGAAATATTAACTTGATTCAAGCCAAAAAACAATAAATTGATGAAGCAAATATAATGGTAAATGGTAAAATGTATCAATCACATACTAACTAGTGTTGTAATAACAAAAGACGCTAACTAAAGATAAACACATTACTAAAACATTTCTAGCAATTTAATGTAAATACATGTGTTTTAATCAAGGCTATCAAATTGTTGTGTACACGCAGATCAGAGACAGCAGATGTAAACACACGCATATCAGAGATAACCTATGTAAACACACGCATATCAAACAGAGATAACTGATGTAAACACACGCATATCAAACAGAGATAGCAAATGTAAACACACGCATATCAAACAGAGATAGCAAATGTAAACACACGCATATCAAACAGAGATAGCGAATGTAAACACACGCATATCAAACAGAGATAACTGATGTAAACACACGCATATCAAACAGAGATAGCGAATGTAAACACATGCATATCAAACAGAGATAGCAGATGTAAACACACGCATATCAAACAGAGATCGCAGATTTCACAACGTAATACTTCAGCAGCGCAAACAACTCTCAATACAGCCATTTTAAATTGTGTTAACCATTGTAAACAATATGTTTTTTTGACAGCCACAAAAACAAGAGCCAAACACGCCTTTCCATCGTGTCTTAATAAATATTGACTCATGCTTTTGTTAAACTCTTACACCGACTATTGATACACATATTTTTTTAAACACATAAAAAGTCAAAACATACGCGCTGAGCGCACACAGACACAGTGTTTTGTTGTAAATAACTCATTATTTTCGACCCCCCCTCCCCTACCCTCCCCTACCCCACCCCCTCCTTTCTTTTATTTTCTCTATTGACGAGAATATTATTTTTATGTCGAATACAATCATATTTGTGTAGGTGGTTTATGTTTTGTTTGAAGGTCTCTGGGGGCCATTAGCGGCTGCTCAAAGGGCCAGCTCCTATCTGGTCCACTATCGTGGGAACGTCCTTCTGTGTTTGTGAGGCTGGCCTGAGATGACCTATCACGTGATCAACAGACGACATTAGCCCCCCCCCCCCTTCCCCCTTATCCCTTACCACCGCCCTACGCCACCACCACCAATACTTGGTTATGGAATCAAAGTCATCTGATCTTTGTTTTTTTTTTTTTAAATTTATCCAACGTCTTTTCCCTTCCTTCTCTCCATTCCTCGGCGCCCTACCGCTACCTCGATCCAACTCCCAGTACCAAATCCCCTCCCCCTCCCCACATTGCGTCTCATTGTGATCCATGCTGCCCTCGGAAGGATGGGGTTGGGGGGGGGGGTGGGAGATGAAGGGGTGGAGATCTGTTTTGACCTGCCTGATCTAGGGACCCGACAAACCCTCACTATTTAAAAAAAAAAAAAAGTTACGCCCCCGTCGCATAGGCTTAGGGCTCTTTACACTTTTCAGGTTCTCGTGTGTCGCCCCTTATCCCCCCTCCCTCTTTGTGTGTCTGCGATGTGTCATGTGGCGTGGGAAGAGTACTGCGGATTATGCGGCACCACATGGCGCAAACTAGGAAGAGGGGCGTAGCTGAAAGGGCGCTGTTAAATGTTTTTAAAGATGTTTTCAGCTAGGGAGAAGGGGGGGAGGAGGGTCTAAAGTGAAACTCTCACAGGGCGCCACAATATCGAACTTCGGCTCTGATTACAAACAACGGCTATGCGTGCTTGTGTATAAAAACAGTGCCGCCGAGATGGGGGGGGGGAGGGAGGGGTGCAAATGCCCAGGGGGCCCGGCGAGTTTTAGGGGCCAGGACTGAGCTGGCCAATCAACTTTTTGAAAATATTATTATCAGTACGGGGAGCCCGTGAATGCCCTGCCCAGGGGCCCGAAATTTATGTCGGTGGGCCCTGTATACAAAGATAGGACTACACTTTACTGTAAGTAACTTCTTATAAGTCTAAACTATGACCTGCAGTAGTCTCCCCTTTCAATACCCACTCAGTTCAGTCTCCTCTCCCAACAAAATATCGAACCACCAGCCATTCCTCTCATTGCTTCCCTCCAATTATACAGGAAATGTCGACATCAAGTGTCGGCAGAGCAATTCAAGGGAAACCACCCAAATAGATTGTATCTTGCTTCCTTCCCTTGTCTATCATCGCTCCTACCCCGCCTACCCCCCCCCCCCCCCCAGCCATTTCTCCCTTTCAGAACTATAATTAGATTCGATGGATTTTGAAGACAATGACAACAATGTATTGTCTCATGGGCTCACGCGATTAGTGAACTTTTCAACCATCAAATAAAACATGCGATGATATTTAGACTATTTTCTTATTAAAATATTTTTTTTTACACTGGTACAAAGTCTTTCCATGAACAACAGTCTTTGTATTCGTCATCCTAATTATTATTTAGTTAACTCTCACACTGATATTTGTTGAACTCAAAGAAACATCGCTGATTCTCTCTAAACACTCATCGTTGATTTACTCAACAATCAGCTTTGATTCACTCAACAATCATCATTTATTCACTCAACAATCATCTTTGATACACTATAATAATCATCTTTGAGTTAAGGGTTCTAACAGTCATCTTTGATTCGCCCAACAATCCATCTTTGATTCACTCAACAATCATCTTTGATTCACTCAACAATCATCTTTGATTCACTCAACAATCATCTTTGATTTACTCTGAACAACCATTACTGTTTAAATCTCTCCAAGAGAGAGGAGGAGAAATATTGCCGTGTGGTCGCTGATTATAGCTGGTGGGAGGGAGGCCAGAGACACTACAGGGGATGTTTCTCTTACGGGAGGTAGGCACTGATGGTGTCGATAAAGATAGTTGTGCCAGTTATACCATAAATGATGATGGAGCTAATGTTTATGCTGATGATGGTAATACTGATATTAATGTTGGAATAGATGAAGAGATATATGAATAATAATTAATAACGATGGAATTGTAAATGGCCAAGCTGATGAAAGACTTGGCTAGGCCAAAATTGATACAGAAATGTTAACACTTTTGCAGTTAACGGAAAAACTATATATTTTTAACCACCAGTTGTCTTACCATGTACACACTACCATGTACACACCACCGTTTACACGCCGCCATCTACAAGCCACCATTTACACACCACCAAGTACACGCCACCATGTACACACCACCACTTACCACCATGTACAAACCACACTTTACTCCCCACCATTTACTCACCACCATGTACACACCACCACTTACTCACCACCATGTACAAAGCACCCTTTACTCACCACCAAGTACAGACCACCTTTTACGCACCACCAAGTACACGTCACCATGTACAAACCATCATGTGCACGCTGCAAACGCTTTTCTGTTCCACCGAATAGCTCGTACAAATAAGTTAGTATGGAATGCTGTTGTACAATTAGCTTTGCGATTTGCGTTCAACCAACTGGCTTAGTACACGGCCAGCCGTAACTACTGTCAATATACTGGCTAGCAGTGTTCAGTATTATGTCCAACAATTACAACAAAAAAAAAATGACGCAAGTAGCACCAATCACCCAAAAGCACAAGACTGCACTTGACTCGACAGCAACCAATCAGACCAAGCTTGTGACGCGGCAAAACCAAGAAGCTGGCCTGTCTAAATAGATGAAGTTGGCCGTGATTAGTTTTTCCTATTAGTTTACTTATCATGTGATTTTTAACCCAAGTCTCTCTCTCTCTCTCTCTCTCTCTCTCTCTCTCTCTCTCTCTCTCTCTCTCTCTCTCTCTCTCTGAATCAACACTTAAATAAGCCTGACATGTTCATTAAACGCTAACATCATCGACATAATATCTTTTAGGCCAAGAAATACAAAACTAACGACATGGGTAGGCGGCAGTGGTGTAGTGAAGAGGGGGCATCATGCCCAGGGCGCTACTCACAAAGGGGCGCCTTTATATGGTATATTTTACATATACATATTATATGGTTTTTCGAATGTGGGGGTGGGGGGGGGGCGCAAAAAGTTATTGTTCCCCGGGCGTGAGTTAAGCTCGCTACGCCACTGGTAGGGCGGTACCTAAATTGAACCAGCCAATGAACGTACTCCAAAAGTAATTAATGCTCTTAAGTGTTTAATTCACCAATCTTCAAAGAAGAGGGAAACAGCCTTATGACAATATATATATATATATATATATATATATATATATATATATAGCTTATTATTAGTTATATACCAACGTAATGGAAGCTTGCTCTGATAATATCTGTAGCTAACATTTTCCCTTTTACTGGAAATGTCAAAACAATTTTGTCACTTCGAAGGAATCTGATTACATCGACCCTACACGTGTATGTATGTAGGTATGTATGTATACAAACCAGTACAGATGTCAATTATGTATCTTTAGTGTACATACAAACCTCGAGATCTCAACGGAGGAGGCGGTGTAAATCGACGTGGGTTAAAAAGGGGAGAAAGTCAATACAGCGCCCCACACATAACTCGCTCAATTTGCAAGCAGAGGTTGTGTGTGTGTGTGTGTGTGTGTGTGTGTGTGTTTGTTTTGTTTTGAGTATGACTTACGGTATATAATTTTGTTTTTTTTTCCTCACTGTAAGATGTTTATAATTGGATTTCGGAAGGGTAAAAAAACACATACAGTAGAAGATAAGTACATATTGATGTCCTAGAAGATAAATGTTGATATGGCGAATCAGTCAAACAATAAACTTGTCTGCAGAGAGGAAGAAAACTAAATGCAATTAGGTAGAGACCAGAAAACGAATACAGGTAAGTGTAGGTGGTGGTGGTGGTGGTGGAGGTAGTGAGCCAAACCGGCGTGGTGAAGATATGGGTTCGAGCCCGGGCTACGCTTGATGTTTCCATACAATTAGTGTTAGTGGCGCCCGGAGAGGAGTGTACAAATGCTCCTCGTTGCCAGCGCCAAAGAGTACTGAAGTGGTGAAGATTTCACAAATCGTAGGCTGCCGCCCTAGGTGGACAGCCCCCCCCCCCTACGCCGCTCCTTTTTACGTCACTGATTCGATACCCATAGCCATAGCAACAGTCAGAAAAGTAAGGGCTACCCGACAAACTACAACGGGCGCCCGTACGTACCTAAAAGAGGGCCCAGCTTCGTCGCAACACAAATAACATAGGAATTCGTAAAGCTGGGGACCCTGCCAATTATCAGCGCCCCTTACACGTTTCCAGATTACCCCACCCCACCCCACCACCTTGCGACGGCAAATCACTCAAAATAATCCGCACATTTAAAATGCACAATTGTGAAATACAATTTGTGATGCCCTACTTTCTAGACTTGTTATGACCTACTTTCTAGACCTGTTATGACCTACTTTCTAGACCTGTTATGACCTAGTTTCTAGACCTGTTATGACCTAGTTTCTAGACCTGTTATGACCTACTTTCTAGACTTGTTATGACCTACTTTCTAGACCTGTTATGACCTAGTTTCTAGACCTGCTATGACCTGTTATTGATACATTCGGAGACAAAAAAAAAGGCTTTCATTTTTACTTCATCTTTCTTTCCGATTATTATTTTTTTGTTCATCTCATCTCACCCAATCGTTATTTGGCTATTCACCATGGCAACAGATGTGTGGGGGGCTTGTTTATTAATTCACGTTTTC
The DNA here is from genome assembly GCA_021962125.1 of Bulinus truncatus. Classification (NCBI taxonomy): domain Eukaryota; kingdom Metazoa; phylum Mollusca; class Gastropoda; family Planorbidae; genus Bulinus; species Bulinus truncatus. Next base: position 28,865,100 of record JAGDYQ010000001.1, read on the forward strand.
TACAAGATCCTGGCAATTTTTTTGTTTGTATTGATTCAACTAGTCAGTTGGTGTGTGATATCTTCCATTTATTTTCGTTTTTTTTTTTTTATCTTTCCAATCGACAGACTTTACATTTCTCAGGAACCTTAAATTTCTACTATCTTCCATTTTATTATTTTTTTTTTAATTAAATTTTTTTAAGTATATTTTGATATCAGAGCCGTATTTTGTGTGAAGCAGGGGCGTGAACGGGGCGTGAACGTACTTTTCGGGCCCCATAGCACCGTAACTGATAGCGTTTTGTGCTTTTCCTTTGGAATAGGATGTCTTGGGGGTTTCGATTTTAGCATAGTCAAACTATTCCTTCTTCTTAAACAAACAAACAAATAAAACATCTCTTTTGCGGCAGAGAATATCTTTATTTCATTGAAGACCATGCAGCTGACAATTGAACGACGTTACGGTGTTAGAAGCTCAATTTTTATTTATTTATTTGAAAATATGTTTGCTGTTTTTTTACCTAGAAAATAAAAATAATTACATTTTGATCTTTTTTTCCCACACGATGCAATAATAATAATAATAATAATAATCCTGCCCTCAAAAACACGACTGATGACTAACCTAGAGCGCTACCATCATCTTCCGAGATGGTCGGATGCCTACCTACCTACCTAATAATAATAATAATAAACTTTATGGAACTGACCTTTGAATATAAATCGGGAAAAAAAGGTTAATAAATATGGCATGCTTGTGTGTTTGAAATATGCAAAAGTGACGTCAGTTTATAATGTGTACTTGATTAAACAGTGGCGTCTACAGCGTTGGGGACAATTGTGGGAGGTGGTGTTGGCATAACGTTTTAAAGAGTCCAGTCTAAGAGCATATTTTCTCGCCCCTGGGAGTAAACATACAGGTGCCTTATTCCAATATGGTGTTTTTTTTTTTGTTACATCGGCGAGTAGTAGATATATATTCATTTAGAATTTTACTTCACAACTGTAATGTTAGACGTTTAAATAGATACATAAACTGTCCATGTGCAAAGGGAAACGAATCTTTAATATTTCTTAGATTTCACGATTGCTTCCCTTACAGCTTATGTCTGCATTTTTCTCCCTAGCGGTCTCTCTCTCACTTTCTCTCTCTCTCTCTCTCTCTCTCTCTCTCTCTCTCTCTCTCACTTTCTCCCTCTCTCTTTCTCTCACTTTCTCCCCCCCCCTCTCTTTTTTCTATCATTAAAGAATGATAATTTGAAAAAAAGTATTTATTATTTATTGCATTTTCTGTCTAATTTCTTCAGTGGCCCAGGGGCAAAGTATGCCGTCATAGACCCTCACCGTTGTGTGGTCGTGCGGTGTAGAACGCTCGACTGTCGACCGAAGGTTCCCGGGTTTGAATCTCAGTGAGAACATTGGGATTTGTTCAGGTCCTGGTGAAAGTCCCAAGTCCCCAAAGTCCCAAAATCCACCCAGCTTTAAATGGGTACCTTACTTTAAGTTGGGGGAGTAAAGGCGGCTGGGCGTTGTGCTAGCCACACAACCCCCCTTCATATGCCGAGGTTGTAAAAACAGATGAATCCTACACTTCATCTTCCCCGATGACTTGTCAGGGCTAAGGGAACTTTACTTTTTACTAACCCCCCTATCCCCTTCCCCCCTCGCTCATCCCATTGACGCCGCTGCCACATTTTCTCTCCGCCTACAAAGTTTATTCTCTCTCTCTCTCTCTCTCTCTCTCTCACCCACTTTCTACTGTATCAGGTATACGATACTTCGTTTCCATGGTAACATTAGTTCAACCCACCCGAGTAACATATAAGACACATTAGCCTCAGCCGGAATAATACACTAGGAGAAAGCTGTTTAATCACCATAAAAAACAGTTTTATTAGTGCAACCAAACAAAAAAAAAAAAATGAAAAATAAGAAATCTTAGTTCTAAACCCTGGCCTGTACCCCCCCACCCCCCATAATAAAACAATTATCATAACGGTTGTTATCAAACATGGCTGTATTTTGTACTGTGTATTAATTACTACCCGCCACACCTACTGCCACTCTCTCTCTCTCTCTCTCTCTCTCTCTCTCTCTCTCTCTCTCTCTCTCTCTCTCTATCATCAATCCACCCCCCCCACATTTATTTTTAGTGTCACAGAAAGAAAGCGAGGAATTAATTATTTATTTTTTTTATTCAGTGAATCTCACATTGTTCTGCAGCCATCGCGTATTGAAGAGTTGAGCGTTTTAACCAAAAGTCATTTCCAACTAGAAATGTCCAACATGACCAGCCAAGGGGAGTGGTCAGTTACTCACCCCAAACTACCCCCCCCCATCCTTTTAATAAGCGGGGAAAGAGAACGTGTGTCCCTGGGGGGGGGGGGGCGGGGAGAGAGGGGTCTAGCCTGCGTTTATTGAGATTAAAGCTGACCTGGTTCAGTCACGTGAAAACAACGAGATTCTACTTTGAAGACAGGCGTAGATTTAAATCCTTTTTTAATGTCAGGAAAATAAACTAATTCTAGTCCCGGGATTAGATTAAGCTGGTGGGGTTCATTGGCAAGGGACGGACACTTTAATCTCCAGGGACGGAAACTTAAATCTCCAGGGACGGACACTTTAATCTCCAGGGACGGCTTTTTAATCTCCAGGGACGGACACTTTAATCTCTAGGGACGGCTTTTTAATCTCCAGGGACGGCTTTTTAATCTCCAGGGACGGACACTTAAGTCTAAAAGGACGGCATCTAAAATCTCCAGGGACGGACACTTTAATCTCCAGGGACGGCTTTTTAATCTCCAGGGACGGAAACTCAAATCTCCAGGGACGGACACGTAAGTCTAAAAGGACGGCATCTAAAATCTCCAGGGACGGACACTTTAATCTCCAGGGACGGCTTTTTAATCTCAAGGGACGGAAACTTAAATCTCCAGGGACGGACACTTTAATCTCCAGGGACGGACACTTTAATCTAAATGGACGGCACCTTACATCTTCTGGGACGGACACTTTATATATCCAGTGTCTCAAGTTCCTTTTAAGCATTTCAAGCCCTTGTATGTGGTATTTTTATAACTACACATGTTACATTAAAAAAATAGGAAATGCTTTTGATAACATGGGCTACAGGTGGTCGTGTGGTCGTGTTGTGTAGAGCGCCCGACTGTCGACCGGAAAAGTCCCAGATTCGAACCTAAGTGAGAACCTTTGAGATTTTTTCATGTCCTGGTGAAAGTCCCCAATGTCCACCCAGTTATAAATGGGTACCAGAGGAGGAGTAAAGGCGGCTGGGTGTTGTGCTGACCACACAATCCATTTATATGCCGTGGGTACTGAAACAGGTGAATTCAACACTTCATTTTGCCCAGTTTGAGCCCTCAAGAGAACTGACCCTACGCTTTTATTTGATAACATGGTGAGTTTATCGTACTTTAGACAAATTAATAGATGTAGTAAATAGAATGGTGAGAAGTAGAAAAAAAAATCATGTGACTGTGTTGCCGTAAAGTGTTCTTTGAGAACCGCTGAGTTGAGGAATGAAAAAAACAACAACCACCACCACCAACAACAACAACAACAACAGCAGCAGCAGCAGCAGCAACAACTACAACAACAATAGCTGAAACTAGTAATGTAGGCGATGAGACTGTCTTGTGTACTTTACCTTGAAACATTTACATCAGGTTGTCTGCCTGTGGCGATGGGTGTCAGTCTGTGTGATTGTGTGTCAGTCTGTGTGATTGTGTGTCAGTCTGTGTGATTGTGTGTCAGTCTGTGTGATTGCGTGTCAGTCAATGTGATTGTGTGTGTCAGTCCACGTGACTGTGTGTCAGTCCGCGTGATTGAGTGTCAGTCCACGAGATTGTGTATCGGTCTACGTGATTGTAAGCCAGTCCACGTGATTCTAAGTTAGTCTACGTGATTGTGTGTCAGTCCATCAGATTGTAAGTCAGTCCGTGTTATGTTTATTTGGTAATATATATATATTTGTGTGAGTAGTGTGTTTGTTTGTGTGTGTGCATGTGAGAGAGAGAAAGAGAGAGAGAGAGAGAGAGAGAGAGAGAGAGAGAAAGACAGAGAGAGAGAGAGAGAAAGAGAGAGAAAGAGAGAGAGAGAGAAAGACAGAGAGAGAGAGAGAAAGAGAGATAGAGAGAGAGAGAGAAAAGAGAGAGAGAGTAAGAGAGAGAGAGAGAGAGAGAGAGAGAGAGAGAAGAGAGAGAGAGAGAGAGAGAGACAGAGAGAGAGAGAGAGACTGTTATACGACAAAAGTGTAATTTAAAATGGCTAATTGCATAGTAAGAGTTAAAATTGCCTGTACTGAATGCGTGGATCGATGGCCTGATGGGGCCACTTATGACGTGGTTAGACAGCGGGGTCCCGTTAAACACATAGAGCTAAGTGGGGGGGGGGCGGCTATATGATGACTGGGATATCAGGGCATTATCATTGACCTATTTCTATAATTAGACCGTTAAAATAAAAGGAAACGCGTTGATCAAGATACGAAGGCATCTATCTATCTATCTATCTATCTATCTATCTATCTATCTATCTATCTATCTATCTATCTATCTATCTATCTATCTATCTATCTATCTATCTATCTATCTATTTATCTATCTATCTATCTATCTATCTATCTATCTATCTATCTATCTATCTATCTGTATGTCTGTGTTTTTATTTATCTTTCTCTCTGTCTGTCCATTTATCTATTTGTCACCATTTGTGTGTGTGTGTGTGCGCGCGTGTGTGTATGTGTGTGTTCAGGCACGCCGAGAGGGGGGACAGGGGGGTCATTGCCAGAGGGCCCGCATCTTTAAGGGGGCTCGGCCGCCCCGACCATGTCAATTTTTTCACGACTCATTGTTTATTAAGGGGCCCGCAATGATGTCCTGCCCTGGGGCCCGTGTTGGCTCTCGGCGCCACTGAGTGTGGTCCCCTTTTCCCCTATAGGGATGACTTGTTTATCTCGTAAATACTTTAAAACAGTAATCGGACGTTCTTCTTTTTTGTTCTCTCTCTGCTCTTTTTTCCAAACCTACTTATAGCACTATAGCGCATACATGCCTTTCTCACCTTGATCGAGACATTCTCACCATGTTCGAGACATTCTCACCATGTTCAAGACATTCTCACCTATGGCTGAAACTCTCACCATGGCCAATAACGTGGGTGGCCCGTGTCAATAATCTGCACCAAAAGATCTCAGGCCCGCTCACTGTGTTAGGGTCAAGGTCACAAGACTCACTCATACATTAAATGACGAAGACTTTTTTAATGTACTCTTTCTTCAGAGGCATAGCGAAGGGGTGGGCAAGGGGGCACGATATCATGCCCCGGGCGCTACTCACAAAGGGGCGCCAAATAGTATATTTTACTTATAATATTACATGGTTTTCGATTTTGGAGGGGGGCGCTAAAAAGGTATTAAATAGGGATTGTGCCCCGGGCGCGAGTTAAGCTGTAGATTCGGAGTCACGAATCAAAGATTAACAACTGACAGTTAGAATAAATAATAGAACCCGGATGTTGGTCTGTACGTTGTTTACCTCTCTGAGACCTGGATAGACGGGGGAAATCAGGTGACAGATATAACGTTGGACAGATCGATAGACAGACGGCCGGCTGGCAAACAGAATAACTGCATGTAAATATGTATAAATAGATGTGGATATCTCTGTGGATAGATTAGGTGGCTATCGTAGAGGTGAAATAAGGGAATGGCAGATAATGTATTTCCATGACCGAGACTTACGAATACATCAGTATCACCCCGTTACATGTGAAGACCTACGGGGCTAGTGTTGATTGCGGGACCTCTCTCTCTCTCTATCTGAACTCTCTCTCTCTCTCTATCTGAATCTCTATCTGAACTCTCTCTCTCTCTCTCTCTCTCTATCTGAGCTCTCTCTCTCTCTCTATCTGAGCACTCTCTCTCTCTATCTGAACTCTCTCTCTCTCTCTCTATCTGAATCTCTCTCTATCTGAACTTTCTCTCCCCCTCTCTCTCTGAACTCTCTCTCTGTCTATCTGAATCTCTCTCTATCTGAACTTTCTCACTCTCTCTCCCTCTCTCTCTCTGAACTCTCTCTCTCTATCTGAATCTCTCTCTATCTGAACTTTCTCTCTCTCTCTATCTGAACGTTCTCTCTATATCTGAACTCTCTCTCTCTCTCTGAACTTTCTCTCCCTCTCTCTCTCTCTCTCTGAACTCTCTCGCTCTCTCTCTCTGAACCCTCTCTCTCTCTCTCTATCTGAATTCTCTCTCTCTCTCTATCTGAATTCTCTCTCTCTCTCTCTATCTGAATTCTCTCTCTCTCTCTCTCTCTGAACTCTCTGAACTCTCTCTGAACGCTCTCAGTGATAATTGTGGCGGGCTGAGGCTTTGTCTCTTAGAGCCCGTGAGATCAAACTCGATGTGTCCCTCAAAATCTGGGAACTGCCATAAAGGCCAGTGGCCTGCAAGCTGCCGAACTGGTTCACCCCCGTGGTCCGCCAGCTCAGGGCACAAACAGCACCAGATCTTCGGTTTCCTAATTCTCTCTTCGGTGTCGGCAAAACGAATCGACATTGGGCTTCAAACAGCTATAGGGCAATGCCCAAAAAAACGAGACTATAGTTCACACAAATATATTGGGTCGAGTCGCTTTCATCCCGAGTACTCATTTAGACACCGGGCCCTGGGGCAGGCCGCCCCACTAAGGCTGCTACTAATATATAAGCAAGTACAACGTCGTGTATGATGCTACTTTGTAAGCTATCAGCGGATGTGACTGCGATGATATATCTACTAGATCGATACTGTTTGTGTTCACACCCACGTGTGAGTCTAGATTTCAACCAATCATGTCTAGAGGAGATGACGCTCTCGTGAAGGAAAAAAATCAATTTATTCACTCCTTACCTGCTCAATGGCGGTGTGGTGTCACGTGACATACTTCTCTGTCTTCCGCCAAAGATCAATGCGAGAAAAACAAGAAGAATGATTAAAACCAAGGGCGGGAAAATGTTTTTTTTTTTTTTGAATCGTGGGGTCTCAAATTTAACAGTACTTAGCCCGCGGGCCGTGGTTAGTCCACGTCTGTTCTATCCTTTGTGTGTGCGTGTGTGTGTGCTTGTGTCATTATGTTCAGAGTCGTTCTTAGATGCTGGAGAAAAAGGGGACGGGGCGCAAGGTAGAGATCTCCCGAGATATCAGGGGGGGGGGGCTAGTTAGCGGAAAGTGGGACGGATGGCCGAGTAGATAGTCGACTGTCGACCTGAGAGTCCTGGGTTCGATCCTCGGTGAGGTCCATGGGAATTTTTCCAGGTGAAATGTGGTGCAAAAGCCGTCCCATAAGTCCACCCAGCTTTAAATGGGTACCTGACTTAAAGTCAGGGAAGTAAAGGCGGCTGGGCGTTGTGCTAACCACACAATCCCTTCATATGTCGAGGTTATAGAAACAGATGAATTCTACACTTCATCTGCCCGGATGGCCTGTTAGGGCTAAGGAAACGTTTTAATATTTTTTTTTAACTAGCGAACACCCGAGATGTTAGAGGGCCTAGGTATTTCATTTTCAGAAATGTTAGGGCGTCATCTTACCATTAGAAGGGAACTGATACATCAAAGGTCTCCTTTATTGCAGTGACTATATGCCGTTGTCCAGTTTTTTTCCCTTTCCACATGAAATACCCTTGATGGTCTGTGCTATAGAGAGTATCTTTCACTTGACACAGCTACCAAAGGTCTTACAGTAAACGTCAAATTTTTAACTGGGTGTGTATACAGGTAATGTAACCTTTTTGATTGGGTCAGTGGCTGAGTGGGATTGTGGGCGGAGACAAAATAAGGGGGAGGTCATTCAACATAATACATTGACAAAAAAACAAAAACACAACGAGACTCACGTCCCTTGTTAAAAAATATAAACAGTCCTGACTACTTTATTGGTGTAAAACAGCGGTTCTAAAGGTATGAACGGAAATCGTTTTGAGGTGGGTCTATACAATTAAGTTACGCTTTTACTTGATTTCATTATTTTTTTTTGTTTAAATCTTTCACCACATATTGAACCCAACAACCGAAAAGGTACATGAGTGGCGCGATTCCCAAAATTTTTGAGAATCACTTGTCGCTAACGATTTTTTTAAAATTTGATTGCACGTTGCAATGCTTATGACGGTGGTATGAGGATCACAATGAACGCCCACCTAAACATATCTATCTATCTATCTATCTATCTATCTATCTATCTATCTATCTATCTATCTATCTATCTATCTATCTATCTATCTATCTATCTATCTATCTATCTATCTATCTATCTATCTATCTATCTATCTATCTATTTATCTATCTATCTATCTATCTATCTATCTATCTATCTATCTATCTATCTATCTATCTATCTATCTATCTATCTATCTATCTATCTATCTATCTATCTATCTATCTATCTATCTATCTATCTATCTAATCTATCTATCTATCTATCTATCTCTCTATCTATCTATCTATCTATCTATCTATCTATCTATCTATCTATCTATCTATCTATCTATCTATCTATCTATCTATCTATCTATCTATCTATCTATCTATCTCCAACTGTTCGTCATCTATGTGCCAGCCTAATTCTTATTTTATTTTTCATGTACCCAAATATTGCAATGTTTACAGTATTGTATTGGAACTAGAGAGAAGAAGCGAACTAGTAAACCATCCAAAAGTGTGAAGTGTAAGTACAATTTATTTTGTGTCCCTGGTAAGAGGGACAGGGGATAATTGATTCCTATCTGACCACAGCCTGTCTCCAGATGACCCGTGGTCAAATTTATCTTTCAACTAGCGGCTGAGAGGAATCCCAGTGGTCAGCAAAGATACCAGTCCTTAGCTGTAAATTATTGCGTGAGGTCGGGTGGGGGTTAGGTGGTGTAAATTATGTGAGAAAGGGAATAGAAAAGGGAGATAAATAAGTAAAATAAAATCACTTAACTCCCTTTGGTACGATCTATTTAACGTTAAACTTTTATTTATTCATTTTGAATGAATAGTATGGTGGCCCCAATGAATAGTATGGTGGTCCTAATGAATAGTACGATGGCCCCAATGATCAGTATGGTGGCCCCAATGAATAGTATGGTGGTCCTAATGAATAGTATGGCGGTCCTAATGTATAGTATGGTGGTCCTAATGAATAGTACGGTGGCCCCAATAAATAGTATGGTGGTCCTAATGAATAGTATGGTGGTCCTAATGTATAGTATGGTGGTCCTAATGTATAGTATGGTGGCCCTAATGAATAGTATGGTGGCCCCAATGAATAGTACGGTGGCCCTATCTGTACATATTTGTTTTTTGAAAGGAGCGAGGACATCCGCCCCCACCCGACCCCCCACACACCCAGTTGTCAGGGGGCTAACATTTCATTGATTGACGATTTAGCGTGACTCATATCATCCAATGACGATTTTGGGATGTGGGGCCCAATCGTACAGTGTATGGAGGGTTCGTGCCCGCCGCCCCCCCCATGCGACTAAAGTCACCATACTGTACCCCCTTCTCTCTCCCCCCTCCAGCTAACCCCACCGCTTTCTCTATGGCATGGCACCATCGACTTTGATAATGATGAAAGAACTGCACAACAAACAAACAACAACAAAAGAAAACCCTCATCCAAATGGTGTTTTGTAAAAGTCATTTTGTAAACATCCCATATGGACATAAAATTACACTATCGATTGAGTATTGATCTTGTCAACACTTATGTAAGTATATGAGCCCCCCTCCCTTTATATATATATATATATATATATATATATATATATATATAACATTGGAACTACGGCCGAGGTACAACGGTAAACTGATGCGAACTTGAAACAAACTGGCTGGTCACCTCCTCCCCACGGCTGAAGGAACCATTGGCTTAAAATGACACAATGAATACTTCGCAATTGCCAAATTTCAATTAAATTTAAAATTGAAACACCACTTTTACAACAGAAATAAAAAGTTATAATTAGTATATCTTGTAAGTTCACCACTATGGTTCCATGACAAAATAATGTAGTCAAAATGTCTCTTTTTCATTTGTTTTAGATGAATAGAGGTATAATCATTATTTTAAGAGCAAAGAAATCTTATCCGAATACAGTTGCTAATCTATATAAATAATGGCGGTCTCGCTTCTGCGTTATATCGAAAGTAGGAAGTAAGGGAATATAACTCTGTGCTAAGGTTTTTTGCAGGGTACAGCTAGTAATAATATGTCATAGCTATCTTTACTTCTGCACCATTTGTGGTATGTTGTGCGCGCGCGCGTGTGTGTGTGTGTGTGTGTGTCTATATATTATTTATTCATACTGTGCTGTGTCAAGGTATATATATATATATATATATATATATATATATATGTATGTATATATTAAATTGCAGTATAGACAGTCCTGCCAGTCTCTTCGGAGTTTCCTTTATTTTAAGTGTCCACAGATATTATGAGACGTTACATATATAATACAGTTAGAGAATAGTTGGCTTATGGTTTATATATATATATATATATATATATATATATATATATATATATATATATATATAAAACTCTTACTTTGTAGATGTAGAAATACTTTTATAATTTCACATTCATAATACTGGTTTAATGATGAAGTCATACCAGTAGTCTTAGAGATTCACAAAAATAATATATTGTCTGTACAATTACGTCTGTAATGAAGTTTGATGGTCGTCTGTTTTTTCTGTCGTCTGCTACAAATCTACTTCATAGAGAGAGTGGCCAGTTAATCATACAAAATCCAAATTTCGTGGCCAAATATAATAATAATCATTAATTACAGCTGCATACAACGAAATGGTCGCAACTTACCTTCTGTTGGCTTAGTTTCCATGTGTTCCCTCTGTCGCTGTAACTTTGTTTCATTTATTCTTCACTAGTTCTGATTTTATCTCAACATCTGTAAACGAATGATGTCCTAAAAACTGGGGACGAAAATTAAAAATAGAAATATACATATAATTTATTGTATATGCCGGTGTAATGTGTAATACACAGAAGTTTTGATCGTATTAGACTTCAAACTTATAAAAAGAAAAAAGCCCAAACGACTAATAAAAAAAAACCCAAACGACTAATTTAAAAAATCCCAAACGACTAATAAAAAAAAAACCCAAACGACTAATTTAAAAAAAACCCAAACGACTAATTAAAAAAAAACCCAAACGACTAATTTAAAAAAACCCAAACGACTAATTTAAAAAAAACCCAAACGACTAATTAAAAAAAAAACCCAAACGACTAATTTAAAAAAAACCCAAACGACTAATTTAAAAAAAAACCCAAACGACTAATTTAAAAAAAAACCTTAAGAACTGGTCATTTTCTAGACTTTGATTAGTTAGTTCCACTCCAGTTACTATTACTCTACTAAGTTACTCATTGTATGCTGTCTGAATAGTAAAATGGAGAAGTATGTATTGAATTTGTGGAAACCTTATATATTTTGTCGATACGGATATTAACTCAATGGGGTAAACTATTTTATATTTAAATATGTCAGTGAATGTATTACACAAATGGTTAAAAAAAAAATGCATTACAGACTTGCAGATAACATGGGTTTGTAGATACCATGAGTAAATGCATGGGCAAATGTATTAAACTAAGCTTTAATACATGGCAGAGATAAATTTATCGACACGGATGGTAAACTGAAGGTTTAACAGATAGTATAGATAATATTATCGACACAGATGGTAAACTAAGGGTTTAACAGATAGTATAGATAATATTTATAGACACAGATAGTAAACTAAAGGTTTAACAGATAGTATAGATAATATTTATAGACACAGATAGTAAACTAAAGGTTTAACAGATATTATAATATTTATCGACACAGTAAACTAAAGGTTTAACAGATAGTATAGATAATATTTATCGACACATATAGTAAACTAAAGGTTTAAGAGATAGTATAGATAATATTTATCAACACAGATAGTAAACAAAAAGGGTTTACGGATAGCATAGATACAATTTTGTCACTTAAAACAAAATATCCACAGATATCATAGATAGCCATTGTCCACACAGATATTAAACCAAGAGCTAATAAATAAGCATAGGTCAAGGGATTATCAAGTATATATAAAACTATCGATTAAACAGTTATTATGGATGAATTGTATTAACACAGATATCAAACTGAGGGTAATGCATCAAACGATGTTATCACAAGGCTGTTTTGGACAGGACGGACACACAGACCCCCCAATCAACCTGTGACATTTTGACACAATGAAGACATTTCATTGGGCAGGTCAAGCACAAACTGTAACATTTCAATCGAACTCGATTTTTTTCCATACAGGCCTAAACTTTCTGAACTTTCTGTATTTGAAAAAAAAAACAACCGTTGTCTTGGCAACGTGTTTTTAGTTTTTTGATAGGAATGAATTAAAATCGTCGTATTTCCAGTCAATTTTCTTCCTGCCTGGGGTGGGTGGGGTGTCAGAGGGGGAAGGAGATTGGGATGAAGGAAATATCGTGTGATGTCACATGGTCGCGTGATAGCCGTTTAATGTTAACGATGTTTTTTCCTGCTTGATTGGATACTTGGTTACATTCGGTTTTTACTATTTGAACAGTATTTAATATTGTTGAGCTCTTCCACTGGTGGGCGCATGAAGTAGAGGCGTACATAGAGTGGTGGGGGAGGAGAGATTCCAAATTCCAAAGTTCCCCCGGGCCCCCAGCGAAGGGGGGCCCTCTAAAAATCTTTTTACATTAAATATTAAGTGCATTATCTCATGTCATGATACCCAATGTCAAAATGCAGGGGCCCCCAAAAAATCCCAAGCTCCCCGCCGGGGCCCAGATCCCTAAGGTTCGGCACTGGCATGAAGGCAATTAATAATCTTGGACCTTTCGAAAATGTATTTATTGAATGCCTTTAAAAGTATCAGCGTTGTGTTTGTTATTATTGTGTACCATTTTCTGAAGACGGCGGTGTGCTGTGTTGGAAAGAACGCCTGGGTGTACGGTATATAATGGACCCATTTAAAACCAAGGTTTACTAAATTTCACAATTTAGACACGTGATGCTTGCTATCTTTGAATTTTTTTCTTGGACGATTGAAAGGGCAGACGATTTATGATTTATATTGTGGGCGTGGGGGCGGGGGGCGGGGGAGCAGAAACGTTATGAAGATTTTTATTTTCTTTCAAGCTGTAAGAAAAAAAAAGCAGACAAACACACATTCACATACACAAACACACATTCACATACACAAACACACATTCACATACACAAACACACATTCACATACACAAACACACATTCACATACAAAAAACACAGACGCACACACGTGCACAAACACACACAATTATACAAGCACATATAAACAGAAATATATATATATATATATATATATATATATATGTGTGTGTGTGTGTGTTTATGTTTTTTAATGTGCTTTGTTATGTTGATTTTATGTAAAGCTCATGTCCCCTTGCGTATATTTCGTTTATGTTTCATCAATATTCATCATTAACATGTAGCATAATTCAGCGTTCAGGCCTTTTAGACGTCAGAAGAAGCGCATAGGTTATTGTTTATACCCCCTATTGTTTTTGATCATCAGTTTTTCACACTAACCACGACAGTAAACATGGAATGTAACACCCCGGACATCCCTGACGCATTTCCATTTTTTTTTTTATTTATGTGGCGTGCCTGAATGATATTAGAATTGTTAGTCATTTAACAGTGTTTGAATAACTATTACCGATGGAACGATATGAATATTTTGACAACTACCGGTGGATCGATGCCAATATTTTACAACTACTGATGGACCGATACCAATATTTTGACAACAACCGATGGACCGATACCAATATTTCTTTTACCTAACTCCAGCTCTGCAGCCCTTGATTTTTCCCGTTCCAAATTTCTGGCTTATAAACCTAGCATATAAAGGGGTCCCCTCCGGAATTCTTCATAGGGACCCTTGGATACCTGTGGGCAATGGCGTGGTGAGGGGGCAAGGTGGGTCATCACGCCCCGGGGCGCTACTCACAAAGGGAGAAAGCCGATGGTATATTTTACATAATATTATATGGTTTTCGAATTGGGGGAAGGCGCTAAAAGGTTTGTACTCCGTGTGCGAGTTAAGCTACTTATTTACATTAATACTTTTGAAAGTGTTCAATTTTCAAGAAAAAAGTCAAATACATAATATGTAAATTGTGTGTGCGTGTGTGTGTGTTTAATGCAGCAATAACTTTGGCTTTAGATTTCCCAAGGATGAGGCATTTCTAATTGTGATTGATTCCAGTCACAATAATTTAAATTAAAAAAAAAAAACAACTTTTCACCGATGTAGCAATACAGTTAATGTATGACTGTGGGAGTCAGAGATTGGGATATTACTTCCTGAATTTTTTGTTACGTTTCTTGTAACTCCATTTTTAAAAATTTTAACACATTGACAAAACGCCTGTTAATTCAGTTTTCCCTAGATACAAAATAAACATGATTTATACTTTGCCAAAATAGTTTCAATTAGATTTCTTCAAGTGTGATGATAAGGGAGTTCAGACAGCGAAAAACAAAAAAATAAATAGTATTTCTTTAACGACAATTAAGGTCACCCTACGATACACCTGCCCATGGGCGTATTCATGTCATATAAGAGGTGGGCATTTGCTCCCCCCCTTACATTTAAAAAAAATGTCATAAAGTTGTTATTTGCCCCCTGGAAAATTTTTGCCCCCCCTGGAAAATTCCTAGCGACGCCCATGCACCTGCCCTATTGGATGGAATAGGCTTTTAAAAAAAAAACTCGGTGGGGTGAAGACTAAATGGGTTACCGCTCTAAATTTTCATTTTCTCGGTAAGATAAATTGGTGGAATTTATTTTATTTTGAAATATATAGTGGAAAGCAATTCAGATTTCTAACCTACTCACTCTAAATGTTCACTTTTTTCCCCCCTGGGAAGTTTCTACTTCCCATGGAAAGAAAATGCGACCGTTAATCCGATGGTTGGATTTGGTTCTGTTAGATTAGCCTTATCATAAGGTTATTGGTATGGGGGCTGTTTAAGAACCGATGTGCGATGGAGTGGCCGAAAACGCTGGACTATCAATTGATGACCGTACCAGTGGATCTAAATGGAGATGGGTGTGTGTGGGCAGGTGGAGGACGGGCGGTGGGGTAGACATAGGATTAGTTTTTAATAAAGTGGCTTCTGTTTTATAGCAGACGTGATGAAATATTGTGGACTACATATCGCATTGTTCTAAGACTGTGGACTACGTCTCCTATTGTTGTAAAGATTGTGGACTACATCTCCTATTGTTGTAAAGATTGTGGACTACATCTCCTATTGTTGTAAAGATTGTGGACTACATCTCCTATTGTTAGCCAAAGATTGTGGACTACATCTCCTATTGTTGTAAGATTGTGGACTACATCTCCTATTGTTGTAAGAATTGTGGACTACATCTCCTATTGTTGACTAACTAGTGTTGTTTGTACCTACAGCTACCAGAAACTGAGAAGTGGCATACACTTCCTCTACTTGTTTGCAAGGCCGTCTTAAGGCATGGTCTTGACTGGAGAACTAGTCCCCCACCCTCCCACCCCAAGGGCCGTTTAGTAAGATGGAGAATAATGTTTTAATAAACACAGAAATAGTATACTTTTTTTATTATAAAAAGAATTTTTAATAATATTATTTTCTTGAAATATTACCTACATGGTTCACTTTAAATCACTAATCATATTTTTAAAAATCAGTATTATTTAGTTATGACTATTTTTAGGTAAATTTAAAAAAACGTTTTAACCTAGAAGAATACCTAATTATATAGTTCATATGATGTTTATATATATATATATATATATATATATATATATATATATATATATATATTCTATAGAGCATATGTACTCAATACAACAATACATATTATTTTACATAACACAAAACAAACCTGCTCCTAAATTTCCCAAAAAAAAAAAAAAAAACAAGAAGCTAATTAACCATATCAATGGCAATCACTAATTATAATGGTGGAGATATCGATTTACAAATGGGGGCAACACGCGGCGACGGGCGGCGGCAACAATCATACATAAACAAACCATCGATTACTCGAAACATATCAATCAAGGAGGGGAAAATAAATAAATCTATGAATTAACACCAACACGGACACAATACGCTCAGCCGCTGGATCTAAAAATAGAAACATGGCCGTGAATTGGCGTGGGTCCAACTAAACATCATCTCCAGCCATGTTAAATATACAAATAAACAAATAGTGAAAAAATAAACAATAAAATAAAGAACAAGTTGCTGGAAGGTACCAGATAGTGACCATAAAGTCTGCACACGATAGGTCAAGAAAGTTCAACCATGTATTTTTCCGAAGATGTCAGCCTGTTATTTTGTTTGATTGCTTATTTAAAAAAATATAATTACAGTAATTATATTGATTGATAAGGCGGCGTATGTTACGCGCTGGATGGTAGTAAAGATATTTCAGTCCTTGGGGAAGAAGGTTCTTCTACATCACGCTGGAAGCAGCTGGAGAGAATGGCTCAGGACAGCAAGTCGCTGGAGATCTTTTGTTGGTGCCCCCCCATACTCCGATAGGAGTGACGGGCAATGATGATGATGATCAACAATTAGATTCCTGTTTTTTACTCTAGCTTTGATTAGCGTCATTAATAATGATTAATGCCAGAGATGATTATTGGCGATAATAAAATTTAATCAAGTGCGTGCTTACCTAGAACTATTGTTGTTCGAGCAAAAATAATAGATAAAGTTTGATAAATAAAGTTTAATTTAAAAAGAAGGAAAAAAAAAGAATTATACAACGCGATCTATATATAATGTAGGTCATGTTTAGCAAAGTGGGTGTGTGCTCCGGTGTCTTAACGCTGCTAGGGGCAGCCAAAGTAGCAGCCGCCTCTCGTCATGGGATTTTATGAGCCAGCACCCAAACCGTACGGCGTCTCGCTCTTTTCCTCTTTTCCTCCTTCTATTTCCCTATTTCTCTTTCCCTCCTTCTCTTTCCCTATTCCTCTTTCCATATTCCTCTTTCTTTCCCCTCCTCTTTTCCCCTCGTCTTTTCCCTTCTCCTCTTTCCCTCCTCCTCTTCCCCCCTCCTCTTTCCCTCCTCCTCTTTCCCCCTCCTCTTTCCCTCGTCCTCTTTCCCTCGTCCTCTTTCCCTACTCATACATGTTAGATATTTCTACTAAGAATGTTGAGGTACACATGGCAGCGATGGGGAAAACTACGGCACTCGGGCCAAATACGGCCTGCGGACTGTTTAATCCCGGCCCGCCGACTCGTTTCAGTGTACTCACAAGGTGTAGCATTTGACGTTCTGGCGTTTACCTTTTATTTATATTAGTTCATTTCAACAATATTTCCATCTGATCTTGGTCCGGTACCCATTTAAAGCTGGGTGGACTTGCGGACTTTCACCAGACCCCCTGACAAAAAATTCGGAAATTCTCGCGAAAGCGAACCCTGGACCCCCCTCCTGTTAGCAGTCGAGCGATCTACACATCACGACCACACGGGGGGGAATCAAAGATGAGCCCAGCCTATAATTTCTGCCACAGACAGACGCCGGTGACTTAGAAAGGACACTGCGTCCCTGCTGAGAACGCTACCATACCTCGTTTAAAAATACTTCCACATCTTACCTCTCTAAAAATAATAACTGCATAACTGATCATTTTAAATCGAATGTAGTACAATTATAGAAATTATGGGATACACACTACTTATAATCGCACATTATAGAAGTAAATAAAACAGCGTGCTGATGCTATTATTATCATATGGAGACATCAGAGCCCTGGTACGTGATCTTTATCATCAACCCCTCCACCCCCTTCTCCCAAAACACCCCACCCCCCCCCATACCCTTCCCTTAATAAATAACGCCAGAACGATATTTTAGAAAATTTCTGCTCACCGAAATTGATGACCTGGTATTAAGATAACAATAGCTTTTATTTTCTGCGTCACTTGGCTATTTTAAAATAAGAAATGTATCAATCAAAAATTGAATTAACTTTACGCCCCAACTAACACATTAGCCATAAAATAATGTGTGTGGGGGGGGGGGGAGGGGAAATGGCGAAAAAGCCTATACGTGCATATAAGTTTTAAACAAAGACAGTAAAACGTATATTTTTGTAAAAAAAAAATAACAAAGAAACTCATTTACATAAAAATGTATAAACAATATGTAACAAAAGTGTTTATAATTTTAGCCCAGTGGCGCAACTGAAGTGGCACTGGGGCATTTCTCCACCTCCGAAATAAAAAAAAATTAAAAGATTAGACCAAAATTTGTTTAAAATAAAAAAATGCAAATATATAAATAATGTGATTTTTTTAATACAAGTGATTTTTTTGCCCCCCTGAAAGTTTGGTCTAGTTGAGCCTCTGATTAAGTCTATATACTGTGATCTTTTCGTATCAATTTTATGAAATATGAGAATGTGAAAAATGCGGGCGTAAATTCCTTTTCTAAATTTATTTTGTGTTACCTTTTTGTCTACGCTTACATTAAACTAGGTATTTCTTGCAAGTAGAGATTAATAAAACTTGAAAGAAAAAGGTAAACATTGAATACGTTGGATGATTTCAGGCGGAAATTCGGAAAGGCATTTTTACAGATGGAATGTGCAAGGTTATTTAAATATGGCGCGAGTCGAAGTGGAGAGTACCGCATTGTTGACTTAAAGAAACTCGGTCCACCCTTTCAGGTGGAAATTTAGAATAGGTAAAATGCCAAATGCATTTGTGTCTTCATGCAGAAATAAAGGGAAGGCATGAGACATGAACGTGGCTGATTAGCGCAGGGAAATTAAAAGAGTCCAATGCGGCGTCCTGCATTGTTCGCTCCAAGGGAAATAAACAAAAAAATATTTATGATTCATATTTATCCCCCCCCTTGTTTGTGAGAGTAGAGTGAAGAGATGGAATATAAAAATAACACATGTGCGGGAACCGAGCCGCTATTATCTATAATTATGTTTCCAATCTACTTCTCTCTATTGCTATTATCTCCATATCTGTCTTCCCACAACCACCCCCACCCCCTAACCCCGTCCCCCCAGGCCTCCTCCCATCTTTTTATTACGCACGCACGAACGCATACCGCTCATTGTTTTATTTTATTTTGTATCGATGGAGTGACAGGGAGAAGAAAAGAAGATTACAATTTAATGGAAAGACACACACACACACACACACACGCAGACACATAAGAACAACAGAATGTAATCGATATGTTGGAGGGGTGGGGGGGAGGGACGAGGAGGAGGCATTGACAAACTGACATACATACATACATACATACATACATACATACATACATACATACATACATACATACATACATACATACATACATACATACATACATACATACATACATACATACGTACATACATACAACCCAGTGATCGTTTGAGGCAGATATAAAGAAAAGGGTTGGGGATGAGGTGTGGAGCGCGGGAGAGGAAGATGGAAGACTAATGAGGAGTGCTTGAGAGGAAGTAAAGGAAGAAGTGGAAGACAAGTGGTATGAGGGGGGAGGCATAAAAAAAATGAAGTAAGTATTACTACAAAAAGAGTTAATGTTCAAACTCTGAATGACAATTGGAGGCATGGATTTATGAATTTAACAAAACAGTGAGATAATCACATAGTGAGAGGGAGACAAAGAGAATGAGAGAGAAATAAAGCGATGTAGAGACAGAAAAGTGATCACAAGTTGCAAGTAATATCTTCAGTATAAATACAGCAGACGTTCGGCCAGAGATTGCCAGTGTGTAGGGTGTGACGAGTATAGAAATGACCATCCGGCAGTACTTTCAGGTACCCAGTGAACGGTGGGTGGAGTCAATGAAGCTTTAAACCCCACGGCCAACCGTCATTGGATGTCGACCCTGCCACCAGAGACTTTCTTAGGTATTTTGGAGCCCTGGGCAGAGACATAAATATTTCGGGGACCAAGACAGGAAGATATATATTTCGGGGCCCAGAGGAAGATATATATTTCGGGGCCCAAGAAGGAAGATATATATTTCAGGGCCCCAAGGCAGAGATATATATTTCGGGGCCCAAGAAGGAAGATATTTATTTCGGGGCCCAAGAAGGAAATATATATTTCAGGGCCCCAAGGCAGGGAGATATATATTTCGGGGCCCAAGAAGAAGGAAGATATACATTTCGGGGCCCAAGACAGGAAGATATATATTTCAGGGGCCCAAGACAGGGAAGATATATATTTCGAGGGCCCAAGACAGGAAGATATATTTCGGGGCTGAAGGGGAAGATGTATATCTTCTGAGGGCCCAAGACAGGAAGATATATATTTCAGGGTCTAAGGCAGGGAGATATATATTTCGGGACCTACAAGACAGGAAGATATATTTCAGGGCCCCAAGGCAGGGAGATATATATTTCAGGGCCCCAAGGCAGGAAGATACATTTCGGGAGACCCAAGGCAGATACTTTGGCAATGAGAATTCACCATAGAAAGTGACCTAGTTTGTCTATACACTATGAACGAGGGAGTAGTTTAAAAAAAAATACGGATATGTTTTCATCATCAAAAAACTTTTCCAAATGTCAGATGACATATCGTTCGTGGGTATTTATAGAAAAATTTAACGACGACTGACTGTTTGGATTCAAGTTTATATAGCTCCGGAATCGAAATTGACCAAAACAAAAATAACCAAAGAGCGCGCTCAAGTGGAACAGAAAGGTGACGTTACTCTTCTGTTCCACACTAAGTGTATCCATTACACGGTCTGTGTAATTTAATTACACAACGCTGGAGAGGTGAGCGGCGTCCAGCTATGGCCAGTGGCCGTAAAAAGATTTTGTTTGTGGCGGATGATTAAACACGACCGTTTTGATTACGTCATCCTACCTCCCGCTCCTCCGCCCCCCCCACCATCACACCCAGCCTTTCCCCCAACACCTAGCCTAGAATGGTGAAGTTCTCTCTCCCTCCCCACCCACCCCTTTCCGCCATACACAGCCTAGAATGGTGATGTGTCTTGGTACGGTAGCATGCACCAGTACTGTTCTTACATTTTGATGGAGGGGGGTGTATGTAAATGTAAATGTGGGGGGTGGGGGCGAAGATACGGCCATGGGGTCCTTAAACCAAGAGGGTTGGGGTGGGGGTAGTTCGAAACCAAATTTGGTATCACTGAAAATAAGATACATTTATGGGTCTATTCTAGCCGAAAACGCTGTCAATGTAGCTTCTTGTAAGCCTTGGGCTCCTAGGTGCTGGCCCCACCACCACCACCACCAAAAATGGCTTAGATAGGTTGGGGGGGGGTTGTAGATTCATCGGTCATTACAGCTTTTTTAATTCATGGATATTATATATTACATCGTGTTCTGATAAAAAAAATTAAGTCTTTTTAAATAACTCATTAACTCATTTCCCTAGAAATACATAAGAACCACGTGTAGGTGATGATTATTTTTTAAGTTATAAGTCGGAAATAAATCTAATTTATGTCTTTATTTGGTTGCACTGTTGCTAACTGACAGTAATGTAACATTGAAATAGATTTGCGGTTTTCATTATAATCAATGGAAATTTTTTTAATGGTTAATTGGGAGTGGTCTGGGATGTAATCAACAAATCCTCTGTATAGAAGTATTGAACCTACGTAATGCGGCTTGCTTATAATACGCGTGACTGATGTCTTCGGCTTCTTCGTAAATAATCAGCTACCAGCAAGATGAATTACATTGATTTATTTATTTTATTTCAGTATTGTTGTTATTATTGTTTGTTTGTTTTTGTAGCTTTCTCTGTCAAACTTTCCCCTGTCACAGATCTAACGGATACATTGGTTCGGACATCTGTTTAACTAGACCCAGAAGTGCTATCACGCCATTTTGTTGGACAACAACCAATGAACTAGTGACTGGACACTGGTACAAGATAATTTTCCCTTCCCCTCACCACTCACCCCCCCCCACACACACGTATACCTGCCTCCAGTCTTACACCACCCAGTGGACGTGTGGTCAGTTTCAGGGCTACTTTCTTCAATTGAACTTCTCGATGTGACCTTTTCGTGTGACGTCTGGGAGTGGTCCCAGACCGAGTATCTAAATGGTGGAGTGTATGTATGTGTGTGTGTGTATGTGTGTGTGTGGGGGGGGGGGGGGAGTCAAAATGGTTCTTCATAAAAAAACCCGAACTTCAATTTGTTACGTCATAGAGATCTTGAGAGGTAGCTATTAGTAGCTTTGATAGTAACAATCTTTATTTTACTAGAAGTAAACGTTTCCATTTGAGTAAAAAAAATATTAAAGTCAACACTGTCTAAGGGAAGCCCCCTGGAGGGTGGGGGAGGGGGTAATGAAGGTTGTTGTGGGGTTTCAAATTTTCAAACAATCTGAGATCAAAAGTCAAATAAAGTAAAACACGTTTTCTTTAAGGTTGGGAAGTGTACTCGTAAATATAACAATGTTTATCAATGATAGCACAATGAACACGTAAATATTAAGTTAAATGTGTAAATATGAATACAATACATCAAAGAGAGAGGGAGGACGGGTCGTCGCGCCGAAAGCCGGAAAACGAGCCCCGGGTTCGATCCCACAAAGGGAATTTTTCCTCAAGTCCTGATAAAAGTCTGCAAAAAATGTCCCCCAAGTCCACCCAGTTTTAATAGGGTACCTGACTTACACAGGAGTTGTCGCCAGCCATCCAATCATTGTAAATGCCGAGATTTCAGAAATATGAATTCTAAACCTTCATCTGGGTCCTGGCGTTTAGGGCTAAAGGGAACTTTGCATCAAAGAAAGCATACAAACGTCTGACATACAAACGAAAAAAAAAATTCAGGGAAGCCAATTAGCATTGGGAAACAGGAAAAAAAATAATCTTATTACACCTGTGACTGGGGATGAAAATATTAATTCTAAGAAGAATGTGTATCGGAAAGCAATACATAGATGTCAAGGCCGTAGCCAGAGTTTTGTTTGGAGGGAAGGGGGGGGTTTGGGGGAAGGTTTTATATAAGAAAAAATCGGAACACAATAATAAAGAAGTATATTTTGTAATAAAATTTGATTTTTAGAATTAATTTGTGGGCTAAGGGGGCTGCAGCCCCTAGCCCCCACAATACGGCTGTGATGCATGTATATATACATATATATTGCTTTTTGTAAAAAATAGATGCCGGTACTCAGTGATGGACTGCTAACTTTTAACTAACAGTTCGCTGTTTCGCATTTTATTTTGTAATTCTTATCGCGCGCAATTTTAAAATAATTCAATTTTTAACAAATTAATAATATAATAAACGAATAATAAACGGTGGAATACAAGAAAAGTAATTCCCCCCAATGAAAAAGGTGCCGGTACGCTACCGTGCCGGTGCATACCGGCACAAAAAAAAGCACTGGTTATATTACAGCACATGTTCCTAAGCCGGATTTAACGTCTGGTGCCCGACAGAGCATACCATGTACCGATTTGTAATAGTCCTACATTAAACTTTGGATTATCTATTTCAATTTTATTTCCCTGGTATTTCTCTTTTAAACAGTGGCCCGATGTTTCCTTCTGGACCCATGGCCTCAAATGACCTTTATCCGCCCCCGAGGGACGATATTGATGTTTGTTGATTGCTGTATCGGTTTTGGGGGAGAGAGAGGGGGTCATTACATGTTATTTTGATTATCAACTTCTTTATATTATATAAATATGTTTAATGGCAATCATGTCGTTGTTCGGGTCACTTACTAAAATGCTGACCATCATATTAGTGTGTTGGTCATTATATTAGTGTGTTGGTCATTATAGTACTGTATTGGTCATTATACTAGAGTGTTGGTCATTATATTAATCTGTTGGTCATTATATTAGCGTGGCGTTTAACACGCACGTCGATGTGCTGACCATTATATTACTGTAGTGGACATCGTGGATCATGTGACCTATCGTCATGTATGGATGTACTGACCATTAAAACTACTATACTGGTCACGTATCCAAGTATTATTTAGCTCGATGGGTCATGTATTTTGTGGTGTGGTCAGAGCATTACGTCATTGATCATGATTCAGTCTATTGACCATTGCAATTCTGTGTCAACCCTTTATTTTTTTTTTTCTATTTTCTACTTTTATATCTCTGCATTTATCAGCGTTACTCGGATCAAGCCCCTCACCCACCCACGGTGCCCCCACCCACCCACTCCCTCACGTCTGGACACTCTCCCTTCAGTTATTTATGACCCAGATCACGTGTAACGTTCGCCCATGCTGGCCGTCAACAGGTCCAGTGCCCCGTTTACTTTACGACTTGTTTTCATCGAGAGTCGAAGATCTGTGCAATTATTGACCTTTCCGTTGACCTCAGATGAGGCCTTGTTGATGTCATCAGAGAGATGACGATTTGATCTGTAGTTGTTTTTTTTTTTTTTTGGTTTGTTCCGTTGTATTGATTTGAGAATAATGGTAGTTATGATTATTTAGTTTTTTATGTTTTGGTTTTAATTGTTTTAGATTAATTTGTATGTAAGTCATGAGTTATACAACAGTGTATTGCTTTTAAAGTCCTGTCGTATAAAGAGTTATAAAAATTGTGTATGGGGGTCAAATAAATCGTTGCCCATTTATCTAGGAATTGAAGAAAAGAAAATGGCGTCGGATATGGCACTCGCTACAGGGCGGTCGTGTGGTAAAGGCGCTAGACTGTCGGCCTGAAGGTACCGGGATCGATCTACGATGAGGACCAAAGAAATTTTCAGGTCTTGGCTTAAGTCCCCGCTATGTCTCCCATGGTGCCTCCATGGCCATTACACCCGGCTGTGGTAGGGATGAAGAAGGGCACTACAAAAACTTAAAAAATGTTCCATTTAGGCGGGGCGATTTTTTTTTGTAAAGTGGACGGATGGTCGTGTGGTAAAGCGCTCGACTGTCGAGAGGATCACTGGTTCGATCTTCGGCGAGGACCAATAGATATTTCAGGTCATGGATAAAGTCCCCACTATATCTTCCGTGGTGCCTTCATGGCCATAGCACTATGGGCTATGGTGGGGATGAAAGAAGGGTACTTTAAAAAAACGTCCCATTAGCAATATATAGGATCTAAGAGGTTCATGTCATATTTACAGGGACTTCACACACATACGGGGTGGACCAGTTAGGTAGCTCGCTGGCCATTGGTCTTTATGGCAGTTCCCAGTTGCTGAAGAGGGACAAAGCCCGGAAGTTTGATCTCACGGACTGAGTCTCAGCGCGCAGTTATCCCTGAGAGAGAGAGAAACAGAGAGCGATAGAGAGAGACAAAGGGCACTCTCTCCAGTAACCAATAACAAAAGCTACAATGAAATGGAATCCACAATAATAAAGAAGAGCAGGAAGGACAGAACTAGCATGAAGAAGTGAGTGTGTGTGTGTGTGTGTGAGAGAGAGAGAGAGAGAGAGAGAGAGAGGGAATAAGAAAAGAAATAAAGGAGTTAGGGCTGTTATGGGCCCTAACTTAAGGTAGACTGCCCAAAAGCTCGTCCTCTGGAGTGTTTTCATTTGACACAACACGCGCCTCAGAAGTTAAAAAGTTAAGAATATCTATGTGTGTGTGTATGTATGTATATTTAAACGGCCTAATCCTAAACAACCAGATTTATGTTATTAAATATTTAGGTTATCTTTCATTTAAGTTTTAATCTTCAGCTAAACCATTATTGTTATCCCACACACACACACATACACACACAAAATAATAAATAAATAAGTACCACTTTAGGACAGAGAACTTGGTAACAAGATCTTATATAGAGTGACGTCAATGAGACATCGTGTCACGATCTCTATTTTTAGATTGTTATTAATAGCTTCTACTGACCTTTGCTAGAAAAAAAAATATTTTCTGACAGAATTTTCGCTTTTAATTAGCTCATCGAAACTAGTGTGCTGGACTTCACTTAGTTGTACTTATAGTTATATATCTTGTCCAGAATCGACTTATGGTGATTTTTAGAGTTGAAATTTTGTCTCCGTAAAGAAAGAAAAAGTCTTTAAGTTCTTGTCTAGTGTAAACTCAAAAAAATAAACTTTCCGCATCATATGTTTGGGTCCCTGTAGGATGAGATGAATTCTCCTAGATCCTATAATGAACGAATGGGGCAGTTTTTATGGTGCCTTTCTTTCATATCCCGCTAAAGCCGATAGTGCAATGGCCATGGAGGCACCACGGGAGACAAAGCGGAGCTTAAACCATGACATGGAAAATCCGGAGATCGAAACAGGTACCCTCAGTTTGACAGTCAAGTGCTCAGCCAAACGACCACTTGTCCCGCTATCGGCATTATGTTGTTTTAGACGTTCTTAGATTATTTTAATTGTTTACTAGCTGTAATGCCCGGCAGTTCCGGGAAATCTAAGTGCGATGTGACACCCCTCTAATTAATTTAACTGTTATTGTTTTTTACAAACGATAGATTAGGTTGGATACCCGTACGTGAAATAACACAAAAATTAAACAATAATCGTTAAAAAGTTCAATATAATAAATGAAATAATACTTAAAATGAATTTTTCAAAAAATAATATTCTACAAGGTCAGTTAAAAAATACAAGCATCATTATAATAAGGCATACGAAAAACAAAATATATAGAAAAGCGTTTATGAAATTGAATGTTAGGGTTTAAATATTGTGTCTGTAAAACAATTTTAGAAGCATAAAAGTTCGGTTTAACGCGCAGGTTCTAGAAAATCCCACATCACATTTCGTTTAACAATGTTCAACAAATTTAGTAAATAGAAAAAAATACGCACCATTAGCGGGGCCGGATTTAGACTCGGACAATTATTAAGGGCCCCCCAAGAAAGTGGGGGCCCTAACCTATAGTTAGTTTAGCTTATACGTAAATCCTGCATTGACCATTAGTAAAGAGTAATTCCACTATCATCATGTAACATAAATCAGTGTTAAAGATGCAATAGTTTACAAAATACAATTGTACACAGTCAGCGATGTGGAGCATTCTACTGGTGGATCTGATCTCAAGCTTAGGGGGAACTAGGAGATCACCCATTGCACTACCACCCCCCCCCCCCGGGAGGGCCAAAAAAAAGGTCCATATAGCTCTAAACACTATTTACACATATCGACACATAATGACACAAATTTACAGATGTTGACACACACACACACACACACACACTGGCACATATTGTCACATATTGATGTAAATAACTTAAGCTTACTTTAATTAAAAACATCAAAACTAAACGAATGTATAATTTGTATATTTCGATACTTCTTTTACAGTATTTATACTTTCAATTTGAGTTCGAGTGGGTCCGAAGGCGTAGCTCATTTAATAACTGCGCACACTTCTTTACGATCTTTGACGCTGACTTTAGATATCTTCTAATACCGTTGGAGGCTGAATAGCGGAAGTCAACAGTGAAACCAACAACCACGTCGACCAAATGAAATTAAAATAACAAATAACAAACAAAAAGCTATGCATTGCATCTAGCCTGTTCCATTCTGGACTGGACAGCGTGTTAGCGACTGGGACATTTTCGTGTTATGTATCGGTACCACGTTTGTTAACTTTCAGTAAATATTTGTAAATTTTGGAAATGTTTTATAAATTCAATTGTGTAATGCATATATCTGTAAAAAAAATATTATAAAGACGTTTCTTTATATTTGAAAAAAAATTATTGTCTCTTAAATCTAACTACAAGTGGTTTGTGGTTACTGAAATAGGACTCATAATTGAAAACATTCGAAATTATAGTCATTTAATCGTCCGAAAACTCCGTCAATTGTTGCATAGCTCTGATACTTTCAATTAAACTCAGAACACAAGCTTACTATTTCATTTGATGAGTTTCTTAATAAATCTTGGTGAAACTACGTGCTGCAGTATTTCGCACCAAATGAATGGAGTTATTGAACGTACAAGGTGTAGAATGGGGCTATATATATAATATATAAGCCCCTTGAAGCCCTGAAGCCCGGCCCTCAGAGGTCCTATCGCAGAAATGAACTTTTGATGTACACATGGCAGGCCAAGACCTACAAAATGATATATACATCATGGGTCTAGGACTTATGGTTGCTGAGATATAGGGCGCTCCTTTATTAATATAGCTTATATAGTAAAAAACGGTACTTTATAAACCCCTTTTACGGCCCTCAGAGGTCAGATCGCGAAATGGAACTTTTTGCTGCATTTCATGGCAGGCCAAGACCTACAAAATGATATACATCATGGGTCTAGGACTTATGGTTGTTGAGATCTAGGGTGATGACAGACAGACAGACAGACAGACAGACAAAACGGGGACAATAGAGCATTTTTTTTCGAAAATGCTCTTATAAAATCATTGAACTGTCTTCTTTTATCATGCCGTGAATGCTTTAAATAAAACATTCTCTTCCCTCCCTCTCTCTCTCTCTCTCTCTCTCTCTCTCATTTACTCACTCTATTGCTAACACACACACACAGCGCACGCAGCCAAACTCAAAAAGAATACACACACTGATAAAAACAAACGAGCAACCTCAAACAAAGACCAACAAAATTTGTTATTCTACGACCATCCTGCCATTGTCATGGCGCAGGTTTCCCCTGTTTGCCTGCCTGCCTGCCGACTGTAACCATTATTTTCCCCCCTAATAAAAAATAAAAAAAAATTGAAAAAAAAAAAACGATGGCCACGCCCACCCCGAAAGCTCGAATTAACCGAAAATATCCGGATCGCTTTTGCCGTAACGGGAATTTTTGTATCACCAAGGAGAAGGAGATTTTAGTGGCGGGGAGGTGGTGGGGGAAAGGGGGAATCTGGGAGGAAGGGAGATTATGTTGTTGTCAAACACACACGCATAAGCACACACACACACACACACATGCGCACACAATGACAAACACACACACGACAACAAACACTGCCAAACAATTAACTATGTTTTTTTCACACAAAAAAAAATATAGAAATAAAATCAAACGATCTTCTTCTAGGTCATGGGAGGATTGTTGGTTTCATTTCAAAAAGTCAGGCTGGGGGATTTGTAACACCGCGGATGGACACAGCGGAAAGATGAATAGTTTGTAATTAAAATGAGAAATCATGGAGAAGTTAGAGTCGGGATGATCTGTGTACTCATCCGCGTCCTCCGATCACAACGTTTGATGGTCACTGTCCCTTCTCCCCCATCTCCCCCTCCCACACCCCAGCTCTTCCAGGCCACCCTCCCTCCCCCCCTTTTTTTTTTGTTTTTACTGAGTTAACAGTTTTTTATTTTATTTTTGATCTGAATGTTGATACTGGTTGACAATGAGGTGACCAGATTACGTGGAGGTGGGGGCAGGCCCGTATCATGCGGGGTGGGGGCGAAGGGGCCGGGCCCCTCCTGCGTTTTGTCTGGTCCCCCTCCCTCTGCTTATTTGTTATACATAGTAAAATGTATTACCTGCCCCCCCTCCGCCGCCATTGCCTGGCCCCTTCTATAGAATGCCTGGCCCCTTCTATAGAATGCCTGGCCCCCCTGTAGAATTTTCAGACGCTACGGGGGCTGGGTGGGGGTGTGGGAGGGAGAGGGGTAAAGAATGCGATTAGTTCGTTATAAATGGAAGTTACTACTATATCACAGCGCTAAGACTGATTGATACAGGTAAATGATACAATCGTGATATACTTTTACATAGGTACATGTTAACTAGACAAGAAAGGCAGATTTAGAAGAAAGAATAGGTAGCTTAGTTAGACAGATAGATAGCCAGAAGCAGGAATACAGTCTGAATGAGATACGTACGGTGGGATTGATAGACACTCACGTATTCCTCATATATAGATCTGTGAGGTCACTGTACATTTCAGATGTTTATCTTTAGATCCTATAAGCCACTATGGGACTGATTTTGTAGTCATTCTTTTATCTCCCCCACATAAGCGTTGGTGCAATGATCATGGAGGCACCATGGGAGACATGGGGGGCAAACTTTTGGTTATGACCTGAAAAAATTAATTTGTTCTCACGTGACATCGAACCTTGGACACCTCAGAAATATATGAAATTCAGATAAGTAATCGGAAGTGGGGTAAAGAATATTCTCCGATACTGGCCCCGATTGTTAAACCAATGCCTCCTCCAGTGTTACAGAAGACATTGGTTAAACCCATAATAGTCCGTCACTATAATTAGGTGCCCTATCTAATTAGAAACATGAATGAAGTAGATGTTGAATGGACATAATAGACAGCTGCATGAACTAAATGAAAACAAAAGAACTTAACGTACTCAGTGGACAATCTTGTCTCCCTTTTCGACCATTTAGATATATAGCTGAACACATGAAAACCTTTCCAAAAACCATCCCAATGGCAAGGGTTTACATTTTCCAATTCTCAGAGCTTCCATTTTGTGTTGAAGTTAATATATTGAGGTGGGTAGGGCGCATAAGTATGGAAAGCAACAGAGGTCAAAAGGCAATATATGGACAACACCCAATGAGAAAAGACCTAAAGGCAGACCAAGAAGCAGATGGTTAGAGGAAGTGGAGAAAGACTTAAAGCCATAGGAGTGAGAGAGTGGAGGAGAGGACAGTGGATCGGGAAAGTAGAGAAGATTAGTGTAGCAGGCCAGGGCCCTTAGATGGGCTGTAGAGCCAAAAGGAAGGAAAAGAAGAGCGCTTTTTAGAATAATTTTAATGACGGA
Organism: Bulinus truncatus; assembly: GCA_021962125.1. Lineage (NCBI taxonomy): Eukaryota > Metazoa > Mollusca > Gastropoda > Planorbidae > Bulinus > Bulinus truncatus. The sequence continues at coordinate 28,895,869 of JAGDYQ010000001.1, forward strand.
TTTCCTTACCAGTTAAACTGTGCGATAAATCTCACGCTATTTATTTTCAACCCACCCCCTCTACCCCCATATAGACCCGTAGCCCATACCGAGGCATACCATTAAATACAATCTTAGAACCGCTGCATTAGTACATTGATCTCCTGGTAAAATAATACATCTCATTTCTTGAGAGGCGGAAGTGATCAGCTCTTCTCTGTGTTTGCCCCATAAAGTCTGCGGAAGGTATTTATCTTCATGCTGTAATCAAATAAGTCTGTCTCGGTCTGTTTATTTATATAAACAGTCCACGGGTCATACACGGTCAATACACGACTCGTCGCAGGTAATTTCGTATTTTTATTTTTATTTTTGGTTTAAAGTAGATATCTTGTGGCTGAAACAGCATCCCTTTAAGTCTACCAGTCCGTAAGCTTATTACTAGAGGTAGTCATATGAGATGTCCGACTCCGGGGCGGAGCTGTGTTTGTGTGTGTGTGGGGGTGGGGTGGGGCGTAGTGGGAAATGGGGAAAAAGGATGCTTAATTTTCGGAACTAAGTCATTATTTATGAAGATAGAACTAAAAAATAAAAGTAAAAAAATTTTCATGTTTATGTTAATACTTCATTCAGCCACTGGGAGATAGAGGGGGGGGGACTACAAGAGTCAGGGAAGGAATTGGGTTGGGGGGGGGGGTATAATTGGTCTACACAGAGAATTGTTTTGGTTTTAGAGATTGCTAGTATGCAGGTAAAACGTCCTGTTTCAATAACAAGGCTCAGAGTAGTTCAAGTTTGAACTCAAAAGAACGTCATGTGATTCCGTTAATGAAGGTTTGTGTATGTTTGTGTGTGTGTGTGTGCGTGCGTGTGTGTGTGTGTGAAGAAGTGAAACAAGAAAAACAGATTGGGGATGGATATATATATATATATATATATATATATAGATAGATAGATAGATAGATAGATAGATAGATAGATAGATAATAGGTGGATGATGGAGAGAGAGGATAAATAGATGAACGAATGGATAAATTACACAATGTAACAACATTTTTGTTTATGTTAATTTTTTAATGTTTCTTACATAATTTTGGTATGCTGAATTCAGTGGTACCATTGGTTTTGCTCTATCATCAAGATTTCCTGAGAAATAGCGTAAAATATATTTCGGAGTTTTCCTATATGTGTGATGCATTTATAACACAGTGGCTCGTGGATTTGTTTTTCTCTCCGGCGAGCCACTGTCAGTGGCTTTGTATATTTTGTGTCTTTTTTCAATCAGCTCACTTTTAATATTACTTTTCCTGATTTTAGTTTTTTTTTTTTTAGGTATTCAGGTAAATCATTTTTTTTATAAATATTATTAGCACATTTTGGGTACAATTTTTTGAACAAATGCTACTGAGAGAATGGGTTAGCTATATTATTATGTTTATTTTCAGTTTAATTAATTACAACTGTTATATGAAGTGGTGAATATGTCTAGTAGATCCTGCAAGCTTTGTCCTGACTTATTCTGTTATGTTTGTGGTTACTATATTGAATATTAGTCCAACACAAACTAAACACAAGATTGTCAGTGGTACAAAATTCTTTACTGCATATCATGCTTATTTTGGCATGGCTACGGGAGATCAGGACAAATCGTGAGCACAACACTACAGTTGTAGCAGCTGCAGATCAACTCTGGAAGGATGGATGCGTGGAATCCGAAAGTCAATGCCCTTTGCGATTCCGAGAATATGGAGAGAACCGACGAATCATCATGATGACTGTTATTTCTGCATGGTTGACATTTCAAAGTATAAAAAGCCGAAGGATAGGCTGACTTTAGTTTATCCAAGTATACCCTCTTCTATTGGGTCAGTTCCACACAGTAATGAATTGCCTGTTCCTAACCCACCTCAATCCGAAGAAGCAGCTGCATATCATTCTGATGTAGACACACCGGATGAACTCCGTGATGACTGTGATTTCAAGGAACCGATAGATTCACCTAATTTCCCTAACCAACAAGACAAGACATGTTGAAAAAGAAGCATGGATTGCGTTTAGACATGTTGTTCATAGTTTTTTTAGGCAACAATAAGAGTGATAACTATAAAGAGCTAGTGGAAAACTTAATTGTACGGTACGCAGATATGAAATGCAGAATGTTACTAAATATTTATTACCTGCATTCACACCTGGAATTTTTCAGACTAAATTTGGGTGATGTGAGCGAAGAGCATGGAGAACGTTTTCATCAGGATATCCATGCAATGGAGAAAAGATACCAGGGCAGATGGGATGCAGCTATGATAGGTGACTACATCTGGTGTTTAATACGTGATGACGACAAACTTCATAAAAGAAAACCGCGTTCTACTGTTCCCTTCTAGTGTTTTTATTTTTTTATTTTGAGAGACTATTACATTAGAACATGTAATATATGTATGTAACGTGATGTAATATGACGTTTTGTAACATAACATAACATTTTTGAACTAGTAAATGTTAAATATTGACTAAAGTTGTATCTCATGGAATATGATTAATATTAATTATATGTTTAATTTAATTTTTGGTTTTACGATCAAACACTTGATGCAATAAAAAAAAAACCAATGTCATATTCAGAACTCAGCCACTCAAATTAAATAAGAAACATAAAAAAAAAAACAAGCAATTAAGCCTGTTCCATTCTGGACACAGGATGTGTTAGCGCATTTTCATGTTATGTATCAGTACGTTTGTTAGTTTTCAGTAAATATTTGTAAATTTTGGAAATGTTTATAAATTCAATTGTGTAATGCATATATCTGTAAAAAAAATACTATAAAGACGTTTCTTTATATTTGAAAAAAATTATTTTCTCTTAAATCTAACTACAAGTGGTTTGTGGTTACTGAAATAGGACTCATAATTGAAAACATTCGAAATTATAGTCATTTAATCGTCGAAAACTCCGTCAATTGTTGCATAGCTCTGATACTTTCAATTAAACTCAGAACACAAGCTTACTATTTCATTTGATGGTTCTTAATAAATCTTGGTGAAATATACGTGCTGCAGTATTTCGCACCAAATGAATGGGTTATTGAACGCAATAAGGTGTAGAATGGGGCTATATATATAATATATAAGCCCCTTCGGAGCCCTGAAGCCCGGCCCTTAGAGGTCCTATCATGAAATGAACTTTTGATGTACACATGGCAGGCCAAGACCTACAAAATGATATATACATCATGGGTCTACCGGAACTTATAGTTGCTGAGATATAGCGCTCCTTTATTAATATAGCTTATATAGTAAAAAACGGTACTAAGGCCCCTTTTACAGCCCTGAGAGGTCAGATCACGCAAAATGGAAAAAAGTCATTTCTTGGCAGACTAAGACCTACAAAATGATATATACATCATGGGTCTAAGACTTATGGTTGTTGAGATCTAGGGTGATGACGGACGGACGGACAGATGAGACCAAAACGGGACAATAGAGCATTTTTTTTTTTCGAAAATGCTCTAATTAGATAAACAGTGAAATTTTTTTGTTACATTGTGTAATTAGTGGTATAAATATATGAAGTATATATTGGTATATGTATAAAGACAGAGAGAGAGAGAGAGAGAGAGAGAGAGGGGGGGGGAGAAAAAGAGAGTTACAGAAAGTGTGATAGCTACTTAAGTTTAATAGAAGACGCAGTCACTACAATGTAGCCATCTAGTTCTCGAAGTCCGTATAATTACAGAGGTAAGAAGCGCATTGTAAACTATGTAACATGTATTAGTTCCAGGTAGTAGTTTAACCCCCTCCTCTCCTTTCACCCCTACCTCCACCACCCCATCCCCAGGTGCATTAATAGAGAGACAACCTTTGCCATTCTGGTGAAAGTAATAGCAAATACTAAAGATGTGTAAAACACAGGACAAAACCAAAGGTGCTTCATTGGAAAGGGGGGGGTGTCATTTATTCACATTGAATTAAAAAAAAAAACAACAACTAACAAAATGAGAACACCTGGAATCAGGCCCGTAGCGGGCCCGTAGCGGCCGTGCCCCCTGCGTTTTGTCTGTCCCCCCTGTATTTGTTCTACTTAGTAAAATGTATTACTTGGCCCCCTTGCTATTGCCTGGCCCTTTGCTGTAGAATGCCCTGCCCCCCCCCTTGTAGAATATTCACGCTACGGGGCTGGCTGGAATGAGGATCTGATTTATTCATCGCCTCCAGTTACAGAATTCAGTTGTTGTTTTGTTTTTTTCTTTTCTATCTTTCACCTGAAGTATCAACTTCCCCCTTTTTTTATCACTGTCAATATACAGTATATAAATAGATGGAGACACACACAGACACACACTCGGCCTTTGGCTCGATAATGTACAAACAGCGAGTCGGTTTCTTGTGTGTGTGTGTGTGTATAGAGTTTTACTTTATGGCAAGAAGAAGAAGAAAAAAAGACACACAGCGAAAAAGGAATATTAAATGAAAATTGAGGTGGTGTGAAACAATATGGCGGCAAGGGGAAATATTTGAATTATGACATCATCAACAGACGACCAATTAGAGAAGACATCAATACTAAAAATAGAAAATGTTAAAGGTTTAAAAAAAATAGAATTGCAAATATATATATATATATATATATATATATTAGAAATACGGTAGAATTTTATAATGGTGGGTGTATTTCCGGTTTATGAAAAATGGGGGGGGGGATGACTGGGGGGAAAATGGGGAGTGAGAGGGGGGGTTGGGTGGGGTTACCGCAGACGAGATAGAAAGGCGGATAGACTAAGTTTGAAATACAGACAGATAGACACACCTATAGATACACAGATAGACAGACAGATAGACACACAGAGTCATATAGATAGACACACCTATAGACGCACAGATAGTCATAGAGACAGACACACAGATAGACACACAGATACTCATACAGATAGACACACAGATAGAACAAGAGTTAGACAGACAAAAAGATATTCGGACAAAAAAAAACAATAACAACAAAGATAAGGCAGACAGATAAACAATCAAATGGACAGATACACATCGATATAAACAGACATACAGAATCACGTATCTATACAAGGATGTAATGATGTACAGTTGTATGCTTACAACGACGGGCGAAGATACAGAAACCATATACAGAAAGACAGATAAATAGAGTTTAGATGCATACAGAAAGAAAGATAAAGAGATAGAGAGAAAGAGAAAGAAAGAGAGAAGAGGGGGAAAAAGAGGACAGGGGTGGAGGGGGAGGGGAAGCGATCAAACATGTGTTCAACTGAAACAGATGGTTAATCATGATGATGATGATGATGATGATGACGATAATGAGGAAGACCCGTGTGCTCACATCATGATGTTGTATGACGATAATGAGGAAGACCCGTGTGCTCACATCATGATGTTGTATGACGATAATGAGGAAGTCCCGTGTGCTCACATCATGATGTTGTATGACGATAATGAGGAAGACCCGTGTGCTCACATCATGATGTTGTATGACGATAATGAGGAAGACCCGTGTGCTCACATCATGATGTTGTATGACGATAATGAGGAAGTCCCGTGTGCTCACATCATGATGTTGTATGACGCGCATCATTCTTCAGCTGGCACGTGAGAGCGTAAACACGTAAACACCGGTGCGGACAATAATAATAACGCAGTACGTGGCGGACGACGCGAAACATGCTGCCCTGTTGATAAACAGTAAGGGGCTGGGGGGGAGGGGGAGTGGTTGGAAGGCTCGAAATGACCCTTAGGATGACCGGATGGTGGGAGGTGGGGGAAAGAGAAAAGACAGACAGGATGGACGACAGAAATTTCGGGCCCCTGCGCAAGGCTGTCACGGCCCGCCCCCCCCCGTGCTGATAATAATATTTTCAAAAGTTGATTGACCAAATCAGTCTAGGCCACTAAAACTCGCTCTGAAAAAAACTTGCCGGCCCCTGGTCATTTGCCCCCCCTCTCGGCGGCACTGACGGCAAGTCAGACCCCTTTTTGCTTTTCAGTACCGCAGTGGTTCTCAGATTTTTTTTTTTTTTGCAATTCACGACCTACTTTTAGAAACTGGATCGGTAATCGCCCAGTTCATCGCAAAGACCAACAAGTTGTCTCAGTCGCAATGTCTCAGAGATATAGAGTACTTGGTTCTTGGTTTTCTAATAACCTGTATTCGAATACTACTGGAGCATATTTTTTTTGTGAAGTATTGTACTTGTACTCGTACTTGCACCTTGGGTACTTGTACTTGCATGCTGAGTACTTAGAATGTTGTTTTTTTTTTTGCAATGTCAAGCAGTTGTATAATTTTTCTTGTAAAAATCATTGTGTTTTAAGAATGTAAAATGATTTGTTTACAATATTGGAGCTTTCGCATATGACGTATATGTTGATGTGTTGGATTACTGATGATGTCATTATAATCAGTTGTGCTGGGAGATATGGAGATAGAATATTGCTGCTATAAATAAGAAGTTCTAGTTTAGATTATTTTATATATTTAAAAAAAAGCTAAACTCATTTGGAAATTTGTCTTTCAAAAGATGGGGGTCTGTCGAATGTTGGCTTCAGTTATTTAATGAAAGGGATGGGCCAACCAGAATATAGTTCAATACTAGAATGAAGAAGGATACATTATTTTGTATTCAACAATATTTGATCAGTCATGTAGAAGTGACTATTTCTCTCTCTCTCTCTCTCTCTTTCTTTCTCCCTCTCTCTCGCTCTCTTTCTCTCTCTTATCTCTCTCATTCTCTCTCTTATTATTAATTTTTAATGTTAAGTAACTTTACGTAACGAAGTTAAACTTTTCATTTTCTCCCCCTTTTCTCTTTGCTCCCTTACAATAAACATACATATTCCTACATTTTTTCCTTCTCTGGCAGTATACAAGTTTATGATAAGTCAAACTATATTTTAACATACTTCAGTTCTTAACCAATCCACACCAGATCCAGACAATGGCTTGTAAAAAGTAGTATTGTTATGAAAGCTTTATTAAGGTTTACATCAATGAACATACACACATGTCTTTTTATGGACTAAATCCTTAATCTCATGTGAAATAGAACTGTCAGTGTGTTAAGAACAGTTTTTAATTGGTTACACATTATTTCATCCTATCTCTCTATCTCTCTCTCTCTCTCTCTCTCTCTCTCGCTCTCTCTCCCTCTCTCTTTGTTTCTGTCTCTCTCTCTCTCTCTCTCTCTCTCTCTCTCTCTCTCACACACACACACACAGCTCCTCTCTCTCTCTTTCTGTTTCTCTCTCTCTTGATATATTTTTAATAGTCAACAGTTCCATGTTACAAACAACACTGAACGAAATAAACACAATAGACAAAAACAAAATAAACAAAGTTTATTGATTGTACAACCTTTCTCTATCATTATTTTAAGTATTTATTAGTTCCGTTGTTAGTTCCATTTGCCAATGATTTCTCCTTTCTTTACTGCCACGGTTCTCAAACCTTTTTCGCGACTGCACTGCAAAGGCTGCGAAATTATTTCCTGGAGTACCCCTCACACGTAAGTTCTTCAACTTATTGGTTGTCTTAAACGTAAATCATTCGTCGCTGCATATCCTGCATAACTTTTGTCGTATCCCTTTGGGTTGCGAGTATCACCGGTTGAGAACAGCGGGTCTACTGCAAACTGTTACCTGAACGAGTCTCACACCGGCATCTTCATACTTTTTACTTTAATTTTTATCAAAAAACATAAATGTATGTATTTTTTTACAATTACTCACCCCATGTTATGCTCCAGTGAAGAAAGCTTTCCAATAAATGTCCGAATAGAACAAAAACAAACAAACAACTGAATGAAAAACTCCACGGACAAGTGTCAGCGCTGTTGACCTGTCAGGCGGACACAATAGGGACTCCAGGGACAGAAGGGAGTCAGCGCAGACAGAACACAAATCTGTGAACAGAGGAGTGTGAAAGAGGAGGGAGGGGTGGGAGTCATGTTTTAATGACCTGGGATATTCAGAAGAGCTCCAATTATACAAATGTCAGATATTCGGATCACCGATGATCACGTGGGGTAAATAAAATGTATACATGAAGCCAGTAAACTGCACTGATTTCAGCCAATCATTGACAAATGTTTTAAAATTACTATGCCGTTGTATGTCCTACTTTTCAATTGTTATTTTTAAAAGAACCTCATGAAATGAGCCGTCCATTACACGAACGTTCCCGGTAAATGAACGTTCCATTAAACAAACCTTCCATTCAATGAACCTTCCATCAAACGAACCTTCCATTAAATAAACCTTCCAATGGTTGAACCTTCATTTAACTAAACTTTCCATTTAAAGAGACTTTGATTAAATAAGCTTTCAATTAAATCAACCTGCCATTAAACGAACCTACCAATAAACGAACTTTTCAATAAATGAACCTACCACTGAAAAAAACATTTTATTAAATGAAACCCTTCTATTAACGCAATAAAACTTGAGGCAATTTTTTTTTTGTTAAGTGAATTTTTCTGTGGTCATTGTGCTTCTTCCATCAAAATATACCGTGGTAATCTAGTTGTGTGTGTACCTCAGTTATTTTCCCTGCCATCTAGCAGAAATCCTGTTCATCTTTATCTTTATGTAAAAAAAATTAGCCATTTTCAAGTTTTGTTTAAAAATGTGAGGAATTCATTTATTTTGTAGTGTGGAAAGTCAAATTACGTTTATTTAGTTATACAGGGCTGGGTTGATAACTGGGGGGTAAGGGTAGGGCTTGATTAAAAAAATGGCGGCGCTCAGGGCCCGCTCCACGGACCCCCTCCCCTCCCCCGACATCTACAAAAATTAAAATTTACAGTTTCAACGAGATTGTTTATTTTCAGTATCGATAAATGGAGACATGAAATAAAATAAAACCCTAGGATCCTTTAATGTTGGTCGCTGCGGTGGGGGGAGGTCTCCATAGCCCCGTACGCCGGCCCTGAGGTTAGGTATTCATTGTTACTCCAGTTTTGTTCAATGTGCTGTGTTGTATGTTCAGTTCGTGACTTTACGCAGAAAACTAACGGAAACAAAAATGAAATAAAAACATGTCAACAGAGTTATGTCAAAAAATGTAGCAATTGTAAAAGTTACAAAGAAGAAATATCAATAACAAAAAAAAACTGACCTAAATGATATGTCATAATACAACGACTGTGACATAATGACCTTTATAATATGTCACGACACGGCGGCTGTGGCAGGATGACCCATAATATGTCACGACACGGCAGCTGTGACAGGATGACCTTATCACAACGACTGTGACAGGATGACCTATATAATTCACGACACGGCGGCTGTGACAGGATGACCTATATTATATTTCACGACACGGCGGCTGTGACAGGATGACGTATATAATATGTCACGACACGGCGCCTGTGACAGGAAGGACGACCTATATGATATGTCACGACACGGCGGCTGTGACAGGATGACCTTATCACAACGACTGTGACAGGATGACCTATATAATTCACGACACGGCGGCTGTGACAGGATGACCTATATTATGTTCACGACACGGCGGCTGTGACAAGGATGACGTATATAATATGTCACGACGCGGCGCCTGTGACAGGACGACCTATATGATATGTCACGACACGGCGGCTGTGACAGGATGACCTTTATAGTATGTCACGACACGGCGGATGTGACAGGATGACCCTATATAATATGTCACGACACGACGGCTGTGACAGGATGACCTATATTATATTTCACGACACGGCGGCTGTGACAGGATGACGTATATAATATGTCACGACGGCGCCTGTGACGGGACGACCTATATGATATGTCACGACACGGCGGCTGTGACAGGATATTTATAGTATGTCACGACACGGCGGATGTGACAGGATGACCTATATAATATGTCACGACACGACGGCTGTGACAGGATCCCTATTAGAAGTTTGTGATGCTCCACAATTGCAAGGAGGGTGACCGGTGTGGAGGAGGCATGTGATGTATACTGGGTTCTAATACTACTTTAAGTGATTGTTGATGTCTAAGTGATACGATCGTGTCCCCAGGTAGTGTGTAGTACAGGATCAACTGTTTAATATCTTGTCTTTAAATGCAGTCCCGAGGAGGGAAAGGGAAGGAGTTCAGCAGGAACATTGTTCCCGGAGGGGGAGAGACTACAAGTTTAGGGGAACTAAATCAAACTCATTGTTTTTTAATAATATTTTTAAATGTAATTTTTTTTATTTATTTAATTTTTTTTAAACATTTATTTTCATAGGGGACCACACGTTCTTTGTTCACGGGGTCCCGAAAAAAAATATATCATTGACCTTGATTAAAGGGACGTCAGAGAATTTACAGAAGAAAGTTGCCGGTTGGCCAATCAAAGGGTGGGAAAAAAAGGTTTGACACTATTATTGGCTGCTTAGCGATTGTTTCTGGGGCCCCGAGAACTGGGGGTATGTGAGGAGGAAACATTCGCATTGGTAAAACATTCGAATTATTTAATTCTGGATAACTGTTTTCTTCATTTGTACATTGCGATACAAAGTGTTTGTATGGATGATACTGTTGTACGTTTTTACTGAACCTGTTTAAGACAGGCATTTCTATGTATCCCAGGGGCTATAACTGATGGATCCCGTGGGGGCAGGGCTGCCGCACGAGAGATGCAACCCGAAACACTGTCTCAAGCCTTGTGTGTGTGTGTGGGGGGGTGGGTGAGGGGCCCCCTCGCTTTAATTTTGCTTTGAAAATTGGGGTGGGGGTGGGGGAAAGAGAGAAGTCTATAGGAGACCCAGTTGACGTCATTTGTCAAGTGCCTTAGAATTTCTGGCTGCGGTGCTGCATAAAGTATAAATTACTGTGAAAGAGACACGCTATTTTTAATTTGAATGAGTTAAAAAAAGAAAGGGAGTGGGATAATTAAAAAAAAAAAAAAAACAAAACAAAACATTTAATGGTAGCCGCCCACAATTCCATTTGGCCACAGTGATGACGTAGAGTACAACATGTCTGCATTAGTCCAAGAACTCTAAATATTGTATTAAATTTTTTCTACCAAACTATTTCGCCCCCCTTCCTTAAAGTCACACTGAGTAGCTATTTATTTGCACCTGCAGAAGTCCGTGTAAGAATGAACTGTTTATCTCTTTGGATATTATAAACAAAACCATAGGACGGTTTTTGTAGTGTCCTTCTTCATCCCTCACAAAACCGATCGTGCGACGGCCATGCAGGGCAGTACGGACTACATTGAGGTAACTTTTACCATGAACCAGAATATTTCCTTGATTTCCTCCAGGAATCAGGCAGGGAGCATCTGGTAGACAGTCGAGTCGCACGACGACCAACCTCCGCCCCCCACCTACCTCCACACCCCATTTATTTGAATAATTTTATTAAAATTGTAATATCTGATATCAATTCTTCTACTTGTTAAGTTATCGAAAGATTCAGTTAACTTATTTGAATGATACTACATGTATTTATATCTTTTTACTTCACCTACTTCAATTAACATGATCAATAGCTTCTTGATTTTATCCCTGGACTTTGAACTATTGCCCTTTGTTTGACCTTGAGACTAGAGACAAAAAATTAAACCCCCACAAACTAACTAACAAAAATAAAACGTTTTGTAGCCAGCCACCCAATCAGTCTGCATTTAACCTTGAACTCTGACCTTGAACATATGAAATTATTACAAATTTCGTTCTCATCCCTTTTATGTAAAGTAAAGTAATGGCGGATTTCAAACAGAAATTGTGTGCATCAAAAAAACTAAAAGAAATTTAAGGCGTAACCTTAACGGCTGGAAGCGCCATCTGCTGCCCAAACAATTATTTTTTTTTCCCCTTATTGACATGAAAGAGTCTTTCAAAGAAACCAAAGTAAACTGTATATCTTTATATCATTAAGTCCGGAGATGAACCGAACTTAACTTATTTAGGGAAAATTTTGTTTTATGAACTCAATATGACTTGAAATGAAACACAGAGAGCAAATCGTTATTTATCTTGGCAAACTATATGTATGAATACAATAAGACTCGATATCGCTTTATTTTGTTTTCATTCTTGGTTTGTCTCAGGTAAAACATAAATAGAGATATTTGGGGATTAAAAGAATAACGAATCAATATTTATAGAGGGGGACAGGATGTACTAGTCAGTGACGTAGGAATGTTATAGAAGGGAAACCAGTCAGGGCGCGTTGGGTGGGGGGGGGTGTGAGTACTTAGGTATAAATAACTAGTCGTGGTCAGTACAGCACGATACATCAATTGGAATAGGTACTGAAATTGGGGGGATTTCGAAGTGGGGAGTGAGGTTAACAGAAGGCCTCAGCCCCCCCTCGGACCCACCACTACCCATAAGAAAATCTTTAGGTCGCACATACAGGTCAATCAATGGCTGGTTTGTTTTTAAATGAGTTCATAAACACCTTTCTATAAATAACTCCTATTTAAAAAAAAAAAAAAAAAACAAAAAAACCCTGTTCTATTCGAGCCTCTAAATTCACTGTGTTTAACCCTGGCAATACCCCAGGCACGCCGAGAGAGGGAGGCAGGCGGGGGTCATTGCCAGGGGGCCCATCTGTAAGGGGGCCCGGCCGCCCCGAAATGAGATTGCTGACCAATTGGCAAAATCTGGCAGCAAAGGAAATGCAAGTAGATGTCCTCGTACAGAAGAAATGAAAAGCTGTATAAATGAACAAATCCAACAAAAACTGGATAATCCCCCAGATCACGACAAAAACGACCCCTATTATAATATTCCCGAGACAGAGACAAAGTATTATCTTCAGACTCAGAACTGGGCACAACAGACTAAGACAACACATGTTCCGAAGGCTAGGCATTGGAAACAGTGAGGACTGCCCATGTGGGATGTCTCCAGAGAACGCAGAACATGTTCTCCAAACATGCCCCTTACATGACACAGGTCGCAACAGGTTCTGGCCACAGATGACCTCCTTCAAACAAAAACTTTATGGGAGTGAGACGGACCTGGATGCCACCGTGCAGTTCATCATAACTATAGGCCTGGTCGTTTGAAATCCTCCATGTTCATATATCGAGAACAAAGAAGAAGAAGAAGAAGATAGCTGAGTTGAAATATGTTACTTATAAAAAGTAAAGTTCCCTTAAGACCCGAAGGGCTAATCGGGCAGATGAAGTGTAGAATTCATCTGTTTCTATAACCTCGGCATATGAAGGGGTTGTGTGGTTAGCACAACGCCCAGCCGCCTTTACTTCCCTAACTTAAAGTCAGGTACCCATTTAAAGCTGGGTGGACTTGGGGACTTTCACCAGGACCTGATAAAGTCCTAAGGTTGTCACTGAGATTCGAACCCGGGACCCTCCGGTCGACAGTCTAGCGCTCTATACCACCCGTCCCAATGTTACTTATAATAGAAGTAAAAAAAGGAATTTATAAAGAACTTATAAATGTATTGGAATAAAGAACTAATAAAAATGATGTAAATATATAACTTGTTATAGCCTTTAGCCACGTCCTCCGATCCAGCGGTAACGCCCAATTCAAGGCCATAGTTCGAGAAGACATATTGCCAGTCAGGTGCGTTGTCAACCAGTCAATGTTTTACAGTTCCAAAAGTATCAACCTAGCTACCAGAAATAGACGCGTTGGAGACTAGACTATAATCATGGTAGCAAGATAAACTTGTTAAAAACAAAAATATGAAAGTGAAAATAGAATCTCACCTCGATACATCATTGGGTTGGAGATTATTTGTTTTTTTAACATTGTCCTAACCTAACAAACCTAATACACTGGCTCAGTGTTGCCAAACAGGCGGACTTTACCGCTAGTTTGTGCGGTGTTTTTCGGGCATCGGCGGGGGTTTTAACTCACTGGTGGGTTGGCTGATGATGTTTATATATATATATATATATATATATAACGTCAACACACAATAGAACGTATAAAATACAAAGATATGTGTAAATTTTGACTTTGTTTTTAAATTAAAATAATATGGCAGGGTTTTTTGGCGGTTTTTTAACTTGAGTTTTGGCGGTTTTCGACTTGAGTTTTGGCGGCTTTTGTTAAACACATCCCGCGACATTGTCTGGCATCAGCAACAAGACTAGATCTCATTTGATGCATCGCTACCATTTGTGGTGATCGCATTATGTCTCTAAAATAGATGGAAGGGGGGATTATAAGTAAATTTTTTTGTGTGTTTTGCTGGTGTTAGGATAAAGAATGATGGATGAAATATAAATACTTTATAAGGAAATATGGTGGTCACAATGCTAGTGAATGAATGCATTGATCCATATCTATCTATCTATCTATCTATCTATCTATCTATCTATCTATCTATCTATCTATCTATCTATCTATCTATCTATCTATCTATCTATCTATCTATCTATCTATCTATCTATATATATATATATATATATATATATATATATATATATATATATATATTAATACATATATCCATCTATTATACTATCTACACACACTAACACAAACACACGTGCATATTTCTGACACAATCACTAGATCGGACAAACCTTGATACAACGCACTGTCCACACAGAGGAGGAGGATTCGCTACCACGTGATCCGTTACATATCAACTTGACACGCATGAGGATGTCAACACACACAGGCGGAGAGATCCATGCCAGCAGGGCAGGTGTGATATCCCTGTCATTTAGAAATCAAATCAATTCCCCACACCCCCAGGGAATCCTGAGATGTCAGTTATCAGGTCATGAGATCAATGGAGATCTGATTGTAAACACTTTGAAATTATTGAAACGTCGTTCAGTACACAGAACGTGTTAAATTTACACGGATGTTATTCAGTACATTAAACACACACATTCAGCGCACAAAACGTGTTAAATTTACACGGATGCTATGCAGTACAATAAACACACACATTCAGCGCACAGAACGTGTTAAATTTACACGGATGCTATTCAGTACATTAAACACACACATTCAGCGCACAGAACGTGTTAAATTTACACGGATGCTATGCAGTACAATAAACACACACATTCAGCGCACAGAACGTGTTAAATTTACACGGATGCTATTCAATACATTAAACACACACATTCAGCGCACAGAACGTGTTAAATTTACACGGATGCTATTCAGTACATTAAACACACACACACACATTTGACATTCTGTGAAACAGAACGTGTTAAACACACAGGTAATATTCAGTAGATTGATCACAGAATATTTAACAAGTTTTTCATTGATATATACATATATATCTACAACGTATTAACACGAGTGCAAGACCAGCTGAAAAGTTCGATAATGTGTGTTTAGTTTAACTCATTTAAACATTGTATTTTATAATCACAGGCGGTTAGTTGTTTTATCGGGGTGGGGTACCTACTGGTGGGGGGGGGGAGGGAGCGTAGTGCCTGGAGGGGGGTGCGGGGGTTGTTTTGTTCGCTGGGCTGTTGTGGTTTATATACAAGTATCTAAAACGATGAGTGGGTTATCTCTCAGATTCTGTAAGCCACTAATGTGACCGTTCTTTGCAGAGCCCTTCTTTCATTCCCACCATAGTTGATAGTGCAACGGTCATAAAGCCACTACGGGAGACATATGAATGTGACTTGGACTCGCTGTGACTCGAACCCGTACCCCCAGCAAAATTTGTTTATTTTGAAATTAGCTGCATTTCTTAATCAGTCATATGTTTTAAAACAGCAGAAAATACATAAAAAACAACATATTATTTTATTGCGCCATGTACTGTCAGTTTAGTCCATTTGGGGGTTTTGTCAATGTGGTGTTTAGTATATTTGGGGGTTTTGTCAGTATGGGGTTTAGTCCATTTGGGGGTTTTGTCACTGTGGGGTTTAGTCCATTTGGGGGTTTTGCCAGTGTGGGGGTTCAGTCCATTTGGGGGTTTTGCCAGTGTGGGGGTTTAGTCCATTTGGGGATTTTGTCAGTGTGGGGCTTAGTCCCTTTGGGGGTTTTGTCACTGTGGGGTTTAGTCCATTTGGGGGTTTTGTCAGTATGGGGTTTAGTCCATTTGGGGGTTTTGTCACTGTGGGGTTTAGTCCATTTGGGGGTTTTGCCAGTGTGGGGGTTTAGTCCATTTGGGGGTTTTGCCAGTGTGGGGGTTTAGTCCATTTGGGGGTTTTGTCAGTATGGGGTTTAGTCCATTTGGGGGTTTTGCCAGTGTGGGGTTTAGTCCCTTTGGGGGTTTTGTCACTGTGGGGTTTAGTCCATTTGGGGGTTTTGCCAGTATGGGGGTTTAGTCCATTTGGGGGTTTTGCCAGTGTGGGGGTTTAGTCCATTTGGGGGTTTTGTCACTGTTGGGTTTAGTCCATTTGGGGGTTTTGTCACTGTTGGGTTTAGTCCATTTGGGGGTTTTGCCAGTGTGGGGTTTAGTCCATTTGAGGGTTTTGTCAGTGGGGGGGGGGGTTACTGCATAGGAGGATTAGACCAGATGCAATTGAAAACATAAAGGTTACCTCATTACCAAAGAAAAGTGTATTTTGTTATTTTGGTTTTTGAAATTTATTGCATGTAAATTGGGTTTTATGTTTGAACGAGGTAAAACTAATTTCAGACAATGTTTTAAGAAGAACAAAAGTAATAACACAGCATAAAACAACCTGGTACTTTGAAAATATTGAGCTAATATGTTAATTTACATGTCACAGGGTATTCCCTGCAACAGCGCACCACATGGATTACGATATTGAACGGAAGTTGGAAAAGTAGTGATGCACGGACGGTTGTTTTTTAAGAGATAGTAATAGATTGTTATAAGCATAGATACATTGTTTGTGTTATTTATATTTATATTGTGATATTACATTTCAATCCCATTTTAAAAAAATCTTTTTCTCATCGCAACTCCACCAACCCTCCAGGACTTTCTGTCATTTCCATAATCATTATTTTAAACAACAAAGAATTTCCATATTTTTTTCTCTCTGAATGCCAGAACAACAAGCATGTTCGGCCATTCATTTTTATTGTAATGAAGTCTGTGTCGTCTTGCATGTTTTACTAAATGCTTGAATTTTAATATAATCGATTCGAAAAAAATCTTGAAAGTTTTAACAAGAAGCAGAAATCAAATATTTTTGTTCTTGTTATTGTTTTGTTTGTCCATTTGTTTTTTTTGTTTGTTGTTTGTTTTAAAAATATGACTGATGAAAGATGTTGCTAAATGCTAATAAAACCATTTCATAAAAATGATTTGTTAACAATCAACTTTTTTGATGGGGAAAAGTTTATGCATTAGACACTCATTAGTGTATCGACATTCTTTGATTATTTCTTTATTAATTAAAAAATAAAACCTAATATGTCTCAGACAGACTTTAGTGACAGACATACTTCAGTGACAGACTTCAGTAACAAGCATACTTCAGTAACAGACAGACTTCAGTAACAGGCAAACTTCAGTAACAGGCATACTTCAGTACAGACTTCAGTAACAGGCAGACTTCAGTAACATGCATACTTCAGTAACAGAATACTTAAGTAACAGACAGACTTCAGTAACGGGCATACTTCAGTAAGAGGCATACTTCAGTAACAGACAGACTTCAAAAACAGATACTAAAAGAACAGACTTACTATAATAACATATTCTTCCATCAGAGACTACATTCACATTACAATGAAAACAATGTGAGACACAATCAGGTATGTAAAGACATTGTAAAGTTTTACCAGCACCATACACTTCGTAACATATTAAAAACATACAAGTAGTACTAGTAGCATGGGCGTATTCATGGGGGGGGGGGGGGGCATTTTTGAAAAAATGTCATATAAGAGGGGGGCATTTGCTCCCCCCCCCTTACATTTAAAAAAAATGTCATAAAGTTGTCATTTGCCCCCCCCCTCCCTGGAAAATTTTTGCCCCCCCCCCTGGAAAAATTCCGAGCGACGCCCATAACAAGTAGGTAAATACAACATAGTGGTGAATGTTTAGCAGTCTCCATGGCGACACGTTAAGATGTAATAACTGAAACTATATGTAACGGCAATGTATATATATGTATAGTAATGAGATATTTTTCATAACGGACAATAACTGTTTCAGTAAGTACATTACCAGAAACCCTAAAAGTCATGATTTTTTTTTTGTTATTTTATCTCATACATTGTTTATGTCAATCCACCAATGGGAACTATTTCGTCATTTCCAAATATTAATCCAAGAAATTGTTATTTTGACTTAAACCGGCGTAGGTGGAGAAGTAGAAAAGTGTCACATTAGTTACAAATGGAAATTGTAGAATGCGGAAGTGACTAAAATGGCAAATAGATCAAATTCTAGAACTTTCTACACTGACTTTTTAATTGATGAGTTTTTTTTTTTAAAGCTGTTTGAAATTTTAAAAAAAAATGGAATAATTAAAAATAAAGTAGAACAATGTAACAATGACGATATAATGGGCAATAGTGTGACAGGGGCAGACAATAATCATAATGGACAATAGTGTGACAGGGGGAGACAGTAAACATAATGGACAATAGTGTGACAGGGGCAGACAATAAACATAATGGACAATAGTGTGACAGGGGGAGACAGTAAACATAATGGACAATAGTGTGACAGGGGCAGACAATAAACATAATGGACAATAGTGTGACAGGGGCAGACAATAAACATAATGGACAATAGTGTGACCGAGGGAGACAATAATTCTATGTGTGATATAGCAGCTGTTTGAAGAATAACGAATTCTCGGTGCAAACAACAAGCGAGTGCCTATGTCATATCTGTGTGACATATTACCTCCTCCACAAAAAGTGAGTATCTTTGTCATATCTATGTGACATATTACATCCTCCACAACAAGTGAGTGCCTATGCCAAAGCTATGTGACATATTACCTCCTCCACAACAAGTGAGTGCCTATGTCATATCTATGTGACATATCACCTCCTCCACAACAAGTGAGTGCCTATGTCATAGCTAGGTGACATATTGCCTCCTCCACAACAAGCGAGTGCTTATGTCATATCCATGTGACATATTGCCTCCTCCACTAATCATACGCAAGGGGAAAAAAAAACTTCCTTGGAAAGAAAAAAAAAGCAATTAAGCCTGTTCCATTCTGGACACAGGGCGTGTTAGCGCATTTTCGTGTTATGTATCAGTACGTTTGTTAGCTTTCAGTAAATATTTGTAAATTTTGGAAATGTTTATAAATTCAATTGTGTAATGCATATATATGTAAAAAAAAAGTATAAAGACGTTTCTTTATATTTGAAAAAAAATTATTGTCTCTTAAATCTAACTACAAGTGGTTTGTGGTTACTGAAATAGGACTCATAATTGAAAACATTCTAAATTATAGTCATTTAATCGTCCGAAAACTCCGTCAATTGTTGCATAGCTCTTATACTTTCAATTAAACTCAGAACACAAGCTTACTATTTCATTTGATGAGTTTCTTAATAAATCTTGGTGAAACTACGTGCTGCAGTATTTCGCACCAAATGAACGGGTTATTGAACGTACAAGGTGTATATATAATATATAAGCCCCTTAGGAGCCCTGAAGCCCGGCCCTCAGAGGTCCTATCGCGAAATGAATTTTTGATGTACACATGGCAGGCCAAGACCTACAAAATGATATATACATCATGGTTCTAGGACTTATAGTTGCTGAGATATAGCGCTCCTTTATTAATATAGCTTATATAGTAAAAAACGGTACTAAGGCCCCTTTTACGGCCCTGAGAGGTCAGATCGCAAAATGGAAAAAAGTCATTTCTTGGCAGGCCAAGACCTACAAAATGATATATACATCATGGGTCTAGGACTTATGGTTGTTGAGATCTAGGGTGATGACGGACAGACAGACAGACAAAACGGGGACAATAGAGCATTTTTTTTCGAAAATGCTCTAAAAAATTGTTGTGCATGAATATGTAACACGGTATCAAACGATACTTGAACGTGACAATGGACCAAAATAACAACCACAATATTTTCTGAACGTGTGCAAATGTGAATGTAATATATATCCAGAGAATTGTTATTGTTCCGTGAGACATGTTTACATCTATCATTGACTTGTTTTTTTTTAATGTCTGTTGTGGTGATCAGGGACGTTTTTTACGATGATGGGGGGGCTGATGGGCAAAGTAACATTTTGGGCCTAGGACAAAAGTTGGGTCAAGTCAACGCTTATCATTATTCGGCCCCCTAATTATCTTTTAAAAACTGAGCTTTCCTCTGGCAAACCAGACAGTTTAAGCAATTGCAGCCCCGGGCATTTCACAACGTTTGAATCGCCCCTACATTGTGGCTGGGACAATAACAGTTACGAGTGAGAGCCCTCTAGCAGTGGGCTGCTTTGTTTGCCTATCTATATTAATGGTTCTGGTGTGGGGTAGACCTAGTCTGGAGGGAGGTTCTGATGTAGGATAGACCTAGTCTGGAGGGAGGTTCTGGTGTAGGATAGACCTAGTCTGAAGGGAGGTTCTGGTATAGGATAGACCTAGTCTGGAGGGAGGTTCTGGTGTAGGAAAGACCTAGTCTGGAGGGAGATTCTGGTGTAGGATAGACCTAGTCTGGAGGGAGGTTCTGGTGTAGGAAAGACCTAGTCTGGAGGGAGGTTCTAGTGTAGGATAGACCTAGTCTGGAGGGATGTTCTGTTGTAGAATAGACCTAGTCTGGAGGGAGGTTCTGATGTAGGATAAACCTAGTCTGGAGGGAGGTTCTGATGTAGGATAGACCTAGTCTGGAGGGAGGTTCTGATGTAGGATAGACCTAGTCTGGAGGGAGGTACAGATTTATAAATATACAAACTTAAGACATAAAGCGAAGCAGCACAGCAATCAATGTATAAAACAAAAAACAAATTAGCAGACGTCAAAATGACAATCAAGTAAAAACAAGCAATTAAGCCTGTTCCATTCTGGACACAGGACGTGTTAGCGCATTTTCGTGTTATGTATCAGTACGTTTGTTAGCTTTCAGTAAATATTTGTAAATTTTGGAAATGTTTATAAATTCAATTGTGTAATGCATATATTTGTAAAAAAAAAATTATAAAGACGTTTCTTTATATTTGAAAAAAAATTATTGTCTCTTAAATCTAACTACAAGTGGTTTGTGGTTACTGAAATAGGACTCATAATTGAAAACATTCTAAATTATAGTCATTTAATCGTCCGAAAACTCCGTCAATTGTTGCATAGCTCTGATACTTTCAATTAAACTCAGAACACAAGCTTACTATTTCATTTGATGAGTTTCTTAATAAATCTTGGTGAAACTACGTGCTGCAGTATTTCGCACCAAATGAACGGGTTATTGAACGTACAAGGTGTATATATAATATATAAGCCCCTTAGGAGCCCTGAAGCCCGGCCCTCAGAGGTCCTATCGCAAAATGAACTTTTGATGTACACATGGCAGGCCAAGACCTACAAAATGATATATACATCATGGGTCTAGGACTTATAGTTGCTGAGATATAGCGCTCCTTTATTAATATAGCTTATATAGTAAAAAACGGTACTAAGCCCCCTTTTACGGCCCTGAGAGATCAGATCGCGAAATGGAAAAAGTCATTTCTTGGCAGGCCAAGACCTACAAAATGATATATACATCATGGGTCTAGGACTTATGGTTGTTGAGATCTAGGGTGTACACGGACGGACAGACAAAACGGGGACAATAGAGCATTTTTTTTTCGAAAATGCTCTAAAAAAACAAAACAATAAAATGACGAAAACAACCAGCAGGTGGCAGTCAATAAACACACAAAAATAAACAACAGCAAATAGAAAACTTTCCCTTTAGCCCCCCTCCCCCCACACTCCCCCCCCCCCCCCCCCCCCGTTACAAGCGTGTCCTTGTGCAAAAAAAAGTTTGCCAGTTTATTCATTACGTTTTTGTTTCAGTCAGACTCTCCCACACAGAAGGTTATTAAATTGAGTTCACATGACAGAATTGGGGCGGGTTCCCATAAATGTATACACATTTTGGAGTGGGACATTTACTTCCAGAGACCGGGCGCCAGATTTAACTGCCCCTAGCCTTCCCCTCAACCCCTCCCGCCGTCTCATACCCAATCCACAAATAACGGATACATGACCGCACACACACATTAACTATACGGGGCGAAATACGAGACTGGGAACTCCAACAGGTGCATTGCAACGTTTACGTCCATTCTCTTTTTTCTTTTGTTTATTTCTGGTGGATTCTTGACAAGAATTGAACAGTCGGCTCTCAAAGAACACCTGCTAACGGTCAATGCACAGACCAGAGACAGGTTTTTTTTATATTCGGTCTGGCAGCAAAGGGTCTGCAAGGGGCCGCCGAGAGATATTGCGGGGCCCCGGGGCGAAATGGGCACGAGGTCTTAATACAGTAATATTTTTGCAAATACATACAGACACACACAAAAAGCTCTGATTATAATGGGTCTGATTATAACGGCTAAGATTATAACAGCTATGATTATAACAGCTATGATTATAACAGCTATGATTATAACAGCTATGATTATAACAGCTACGATTATAACAGCTATGATTATAACGGCTATGATTATAACGGCTATGATTATATCTTTTAGTAAATGTGCATGTGTGTGTATGTGTGTGTGTGTCTGTGTGCCTGTGAGACAGGCGGTTCTCTACCATTTTCGTGACTGTACCCCAAAAGACTGCGAAAGTATGTCCGCGCTTTTACCACACATGTATGTCCGCGCTTATACCACACATGTATGTCCGCGCTTATACCACACATGTATGTTCGCGCTTATACCACACATGTATGTCCGCGCTTATACCACACATGTATGTCCGCGCTTATACCACACATGTATGTCCGCGCTTACACCACACATGTATGTCCGCGCTTACACCACACATGTATGTCCGCGCTTATACCACACATGTATGTCCGCGCTTATACCACACATGTATGTCCGCGCTTATACCACACATGTATGTCCGCGCTTATACCACACATGTATGTCCGCGCTTACACCACACATGTATGTCCGCGCTTATACCACACATGTATGTCCGCGCTTATACCACACATGTATGTCCGCGCTTATACCACACATGTATGTCCGCGCTTACACCACACATGTATGTCCGCGCTTATACCACACATGTATGTCCGCGCTTATACCACACATGTATGTTCGCGAATGAGTGTACCTATTTTCATAATGTGCTCAACCTTCTAATGCACTATTATGGTCACGTGATTTGGTGATGAGTCACGCAGCGAACCGGCCGACCTTAATCAAACTCATTGGTTGTTTTAAAAACGAAAAACTAAATGTCGCTGCGTACCACTGCAAAACCTTTCCCCCGTACCCCATTGGCGCACGGGTAGCACCGGTTGAGGACCGCGGGTTTGAGGAAAGGCTGACGATGTATGTGTGTGTGTGTGTGTGTGTAAGTGGGGGGGGGGGAGAATAGATTCGTGTCAGTGTAAGTGTATGATAACCTGCACCGTGATGAAGGTATTGTCATTTTGTCAAGAACTCCACCAAGCGTGTGCGCCCTTACATAGTTCAGCGCACCCATTTAATTATTACCACCTCAACACCCGCCCCCTCATTTTGTTAGCTATTATTACTTAAACAAACCCTATTCTTATAAATGGGATTATATTTTTCATTGTCAGATGCTTCCTTTTGTACGACCTCACATTCACAGCGCCTGCAAGTTAATTTTCATGTGTTAGATTAACTATATTCAACAGCTTTCCCCAACAAATTGAAAAGAAAACAAAACTAATAAACATTCATCCGTTTTAACGAAGAAATGTGTCATATGTTAAACTTTACTGCATAAAGACAACGTAAAATTGGACGCTTATGAAGACAAGCCTTGCGTGTTACACAGACAGGTAAAAATGACACACCTTCGATGACAAACGAAGCTACACAGCATTCTTTGAGTGACAATTTAGACATCTCGAACGGGGCCGGCGAGAGAAACGGTGAAATAGGCATGTGGGCTCACGTTCACACGGAACCATGCGGGGCCCAGTTATAGGCACGTGTGGTCTCAAGTTCACACGGAACCATGCGGGGCCCAGTTATAGGCACTTGTGGTCTCACGTTCACACGGAACCATGCGGGGCCCAGTTATAGGCACGTGTGGTCTCAAGTTCACACGGAACCATGCGGGGCCCAGTTAGAGGCACTTGTGGTCTCACGTTCACACGGAACCGTGCGGGGCCCAGTTATAGGCACGTGTGGTCTCAAGTTCACACGGAACCATGCGGGGCCCAGTTAGAGGCACTTGTGGTCTCACGTTCACACGGAACCGTGCGGGGCCCAGTTATAGGCACGTGTGGTCTCAAGTTCACACGGAACCATGCGGGGCCCAGTTAGAGGCACTTGTGGTCTCACGTTCACACGGAACCGTGCGGGGCCCAGTTATAGGCACGTGTGGTCTCAAGTTCACACGGAACCATGCGGGGCCCAGTTAGAGGCACTTGTGGTCTCACGTTCACACGGAACCGTGCGGGGCCCAGTTATAGGCACGTGTGGTCTCAAGTTCACACGGAACCATGCG
The DNA here is from genome assembly GCA_021962125.1 of Bulinus truncatus. Taxonomy (NCBI): domain Eukaryota; kingdom Metazoa; phylum Mollusca; class Gastropoda; family Planorbidae; genus Bulinus; species Bulinus truncatus. The sequence continues at coordinate 28,920,395 of JAGDYQ010000001.1, forward strand.
GGGCCCAGTTAGAGGCACTTGTGGTCTCACGTTCACACGGAACCGTGCGGGGCCCAGTTATAGGCACGTGTGGTCTCACGTTCACACGGAACCGTGCGGGGCCCAGTTATAGGCACGTGTGGTCTCAAGTTCACACGGAACCATGCGGGGCCCAGTTAGAGGCACTTGTGGTCTCACGTTCACACGGAACCATGCGGGGCCCAGTTAGAGGACTTGTGGTCTCACGTTCACACGGAACCGTGCGGGGCCCAGTTATAGGCACGTGTGGTCTCAAGTTCACACGGAACCATGCGGGGCCCAGTTAGAGGCACTTGTGGTCTCACGTTCACACGGAACCGTGCGGGGCCCAGTTATAGGCACTTGCCCGTTGGGGGGGGGGGAGGACAGGCAGTGACGTAGCTAGTGATTTTCGCGAAGAGGGCTTGAATTTTAAAATGTCACGACTTTTCTTGTACTAAAAATTGCAAAAAATTGGTGAAAAATGCTGCCCATAGTCGGCGACAAAGTTTGTGCCCAACGTGGACGAAGCGTCCGCTCTTAATATGCTTCGGGGGGTAGGGGGGTGGGGTGTCATAAGGACCCCTGCAAGTCGATCATATACTGTACATTCCCCCCTCCCCCCACCCCCATTACAATGGTTCGCGTGGGGGGGGGGGCTATAATACCGTTTATACCACTCTACAATGAAGCAGTTAATACAAAATTTGAATTCTCTCAGACAAAGTTTAAAAACGTTTACTTACTGAAGACTATGAGTTTTTCTAAGTTTTTTTTTAATTTCTAATTTCTTGTTTGTGTTTTTTTTTAAATGCACGTGTTAGTCTGATTAGTGTTTCGAAATCTTAATATGACAGATTATTTTTACAATAAAGAAAAAAACAATGAATGAATCTTTCTATTTTTCAACTTCTATACTGGGGAATATAATATCATGAATAAACTAAACCTCAATGGGGAATATAACATCATGATAAAACTAAATCTTAATGGGGAATACAGCTTCGTTACTGTAAGATCTTACAAAAAATTGTATAAAATATCTTTCGTCTTATACAGTTCTAAAATATGTAAATAGCCCGTGACATTTCAGGACATTTTAAAGAGTACTATTAGCTAACTTTGAAATGATGAACGCTTCCATCATCTGAATATCCCCTGGAGTGTCTGTTAAATATACTATTAATTTTAAAAAATCTAATTAAATTCTTTAAAGAAAAGTGATGGATGAAAGTTTGCTTATTGATGAAAATGTGAAATCTTCAGTGTAATGAAATATTGATGCCTATCTCCAATGACAATCTTCTTCTTGCTTTTTAGAGCATTTTAACTATGTAGACGCGCTGATGTACAGATACACTCAACCACTTTAATATGCACACACATGTTATGCACACACACACATATCATGCACATACATATTATGCACACACATATTATGCACACACACACATATTATGCACATACATATTATGCACACACATATTATCCACACACACAAATGCACACACAGAAACAGTGTCAGGCCTAGCATATAGTATTACAATAAAGGAAATGATGGTATTTGATGGTACATGATGGTATAGAGCCTTGACAGGTACCTTTGAAGCTAGCTCCCTCCTCCCTTTCCGAGTCTTTAAAAGCCCCTAGCTAACTTCCTCCCCGTGGGACGGGTGGTCGTGCAGTAAAATGCTCGATTGTCAACCTGGGGTCCCCCCTGGTTCGATCTCATGTGAGGACCAAAGGATATTTTCAGGTCATGGTTAAAGTCTCCGCTATATCGCCCCGTGGTGCCTCCATGGCCATTGCACTATCGGCTGTGGTGGGGGGTGAAATAAGGGCACCACAAAGACCGTCCCAGTTAGTGTTTAATAGGATCGAAGATATTTCATCTCATCATTACAGAGGCGTCTCACACACCCACCTCCTTCCTCAATATATTAAAAGGTCTCTAGCTATCTCCATTAAATCTTAAAGACCTCATCCTCTTCCTCCTCAAACCAATGTACGACCGTGTACTCAACCCAAGGACGTTGTTGAAATGTCGCGCTTGCGACGGGTTCGAGACAAAGAGACGGCAGTTTCTTCTATGTGCTTTTCCGTGGGGAAGATAATGCGCGGTTAAAGTAGGTCGCGGATGAACCACTTGGACACAAAAGAGTGACACGTCCCCCCCCCCGCCACGCACCACGAGATGGTCACAAGATAAACCACCGGTCACCAGTGCGCCACCAAAATTTGACCACAGGCAGTGACACGTAACTTAGGGTTAAGAAAAAAGGGGGAGTACAAAACTGTTCCCCTTATGGACCAACCGGGGCAGATGAAATGTAGAGAAGTCATGGGTACCCACAGCTGCGGTATATAAAAGGATTGTGTGGCTGGCACAACGCCCAGCAGCCTTTACTCTCCCCTCTCCCCCCCCCAACTAAAGTCAGGTACCTATTTTATAGCTGGGTAGACTTGGGAACTTACACCTTGACCTTGGACCATCCCGAGCATCGAGGACCGAACCAGGACCTTCGACCAGTTTAGCGATCTACATATAACAGCCATCCGTTCCGGGCGTAGTTAGGGTGGGGCAAATGTATTTACCCCGGAAGCAGCATTCTATGGGGCTAATCGCCACTGATTTCTTAAGGGCTCCCCACTCCTCGTACGGTGGGAGGGTGGGGGGGGGGCGGGGGAGGTAGTGGGCGTGAAACTTATTTTTTCCCCGGGGAGATGACCTTTTGGTAATGAGCTTCTAATTTTAGAAACATTTTTTTTTTTAAATTATTTTATTTCTGATTTTGCTTTAATTTTTTTTTTTTAAATCTCAGGAGAAATAAAAATTCCAGAACTTTATGAAACTTAAATATGGCTTTATCAGAAACACACATGGGAGGTCACCCGTTTGCATAGCCTGCATTGTTTGGGTCATGACATCTTACTCTCAACACCATATTTTGTTATGACGTCATCTTCTTGTTACGCCACATACAAAAAATGTGCCAGATTTTGGTTTTTGTCTCCAAGCTAAGTAAAAAAAATACATGTTACTTCACATAATACAGATAAATTCACTAAAGTGTGACTTTTAAATATATGTCAGTGGCCCTAAAATTTTTGCTATTCGTAAAAATGAGTTAAATATATACAGTCGCCCCTCGAAACTTCGCGGCTTCAAGCTCTAGCCACATCTAGCGGTTTTTAAAGGATGTAGCTTTATCTGCTAAACATGTAGCAAACGCTTAACTGGCAGGTGTTGTGTACAGGCCCACCATCAGAAATTTCGGGCCCCTGGGCAGGGCTGTCACCCCCCCCCCCGCACCGTGCTGATAATAATATTTTCAAAAGTTGATCGGTACTGGTTGTGTACAGGATCTTGTTCGGCCTCTAATTTATCTCCTTAGTCAATACTTCATAATATGTCCGCATTATTTAAGACCAACATCTCAACTGCCCCTTGAACACCACGCACCAAATGACACTTAGGAAAACACTCGCTAATACACAACAGCGAACACTTCAACTATCCAGTCAGTAATAGGAACAATGTATTCATAAAACGAAATAATATAAGTTTTAATCCATTAAATCTATAAGTCCAGACAAATAGTACAGTCACCAACGGCCCAACTTTTACACTCGTCAACTAGCACCTGTCCCATACTATAAACTCTTTAGTCTTTACTGTCCGCTTAACTCCCTTCTCCACCGTCCACGTTCCCCTACAACCACCTTCCCTCCAAACCCCCCTGATCTCCTCAACCAAATACAGTCATGCTCCACTGGTCACTTCGGTCCAGCAACGTAGCGTGGGTATCGGCCGCCCAGGGCGGAAGCCGATTTTGCCGCCCTCTCATTTAGGTATTTCAATTTAATCTATACATTTTGCCGCCCCCCTAAAAAGTAATAAAAAGTGCCGCCCGGTGCGGACCGCCCCCCACCCTAGGTACGCCACTGGTCCGGTCACTCTCCATTCACTACTTTGATCTTCCACCCTTTTCACGATCAAACCCATGCCTTGCCATTCAAACACGCGAACTGGCGGCTAATTTACCCAACACATCTCTCACACCCACATATAATACCTTGACTTCTGCTGACAGCAGATATTCTGCTGTGAAACTCACAAACTAATACACTACACGAGCACTCACGTCTCTTTTTTTTAAATACATGTAGGCTACGTCATGTTGAACATGATAAAAAATTAAAAAAAATGGATAACTGTTTGGAAAAGAGTCCTTTAAAATATCATGAATGAATCAAGATTTATCAATGATAAGGTGTTGTGTGCGCACATTGTGTATAGTTTCAAATATATTAGATTCAAAGTTTAATAGTCGGGGGGTTGTTTTTTCTTAAGATTGTGTATCCATAAGAAGGATAATTTCTTTGGGTATCGGGCCTTTGTTTACTAGTAACATTTAAATATATTTTTTTTTCCCAATTAGAGAGCAAGCATTGACTATATATTGTTAGTCCGTGTCTAGAGAGATCCAAGTGTTAACGATAGCAGGTCTAGAAACTGTTGGTTTATGTTCGAACTACGAAAAAATCCTACTTCACGAAAATTCACCCGCCGGGCAGCCCCGTAGCGTGAACATTTTACAGCAGGGGCTAGGCATTCTACAGCAGGGGCCAGGCCAATAGCAGGGGGGGGCAGGAAATAAATGTTACTAGGTAGAGCAAACAAGCAGAGGGGGCCAGACAAAACGCGGGGGGAGGGGGGCGGCCCTTAGCCCCCCCCCCCGCACGCTACAGGCCTGCCGCCGGGGTAGATTTGCCGCGAAAAATGAGGAAAGGGGTATGCTCGACTATGAAATTATTTAAAGTTTTGGCGACCCAATTCAAATGGTCTCATGGCCCACACTCTGAGAACAGCTAATCTAGGATCTACGCACAAAGAAAGATATGACAAAGTTTGATTGGTTAATTCAAATATGTGTGTGTGTGTGTGTGTGTGTGTGTATGTGTTTGGTTGTTTGATTCTGTCATATTTCTTCAAAAAAAAACGATATGAAAGAAAAACCAATGTTTCTCCATTTTCTTTACTTCTAACGGGTAATGTTCGACCAGCTGCTGCGGCCCCTGGGGTGTTCTGCGCCCAGGGTGGTGCACTTCTGTCTGTGTACGTAGAATTTCAGCTGTTTCCTAATTCTGGCTGATTTAATTTGGATAAAAAAAAAGTTTTGTTTTATTTTTAGACGCATTGTTATTGATCTAATTGGCTGCAGCTGATCCAAATACGCTGATTCACTCTTTAATTTGTATGTTAATATTATTGATCTAATAGGGTGAAGTTGATCCGAATACGTGAAATCACTCTTTAGTTTGTATGTTATTGCTGTTTCAATACTAAGAAATTACTGACTCCAAAGTAATAGGAATGTAAACACTTACTCTGAAGTAATGATATACCTAAATTATACAGTAATAGTAAAACTGTACTGTTTTTTTAATGTTTTAAATACAATTTATAGCAGTTAAGTGATAAATTAGTACTTGAATAACCAATGAACATTAAAACACGTTATCTTTAC
>JAGDYQ010000001.1:28928422-28978422 GCA_021962125.1 Bulinus truncatus
TCTCTCTCCCGTTGTTTTATTTTAGTTTTCGGACCCGCCAGTTTGTGGATTTCCCTTTCCACATGTCACCGTTTGGCTCAGTTGGCGATCATCGTGGGGTAGGGTAGGGTGGGGTGGCGTGGGGAAGGGGGCAGTCGGGAGGAGAGTGAGGGAGAGAGGGAGGGAGGGAGAGAGATTGAACGCAGCAGTTAGTATTGCAATGGACGGATTTTTTTTTAAATTTCAAGTATCCGATCAAGATATGTTGTCATATTTCCGTTGTTTTTCGTCATTTCCTCTTTTTGTATTATTTTTAAGTTGTCTGGGTAGTTTGGCTATTTAAAGTTGATTTTAAAACAGCTTTAAAAAATATAAAAGAAATGGATCACGGTTGGCAGGGGACGGATAGTCTAGTGGTAAAAGCGCTCGACTGTTGACCTGAAGGTACCTGGTTCCCGATATATATATATATATATATATATATATATATATATATATATATATATATATCTCCCGTGGTGCCTTCATGGCCATTGCACTATCTTCTATGGTGGGGATGAAAGAAGGGCACCATAAACCCGTCCCAATTAGTGGTTTATAGGATCTAAGAGATTTCATCTCATCCTTACAGGGACTTCACACACATTACTGTAGGCGGTGGGTGTGTGAGAGAGGGGTGCGGGTGTGTGGGGGTAGGGAGGATCTGTACGGGGTGAAGACGGCGATACTTTGGACTAATAAATTGACCACTGTGGTGTCCTTCTGAATCAAAATCAAGATATGTGTGTTACTTACTTTGCCTAAAACAAAGGGTGTTGGCTGCCGCCATTTAATCTTGAACCCCCACCCGTTATTCTTCACCAACTGGAACACGTCTTGCGCCCACTGATCACACACACACACACACACACACACACAAACCTATTTCTAGCTTATTTTAAAGCAATAGAGGCCCTGACATACACACACAAATAGACCGATATACGGCAGACAACAGATCTGATCATGATGTATAGATTCACAGGTTCCCACATTGTGCTCCTACAACCAACTCCTTTGATGCTACATAAATTAATTGCTATATCAAGACTAATTGAGTGTACAATAAAAACTCATTTCGTCCAGTAACTGAGCCCGAAGAATTGCGCACTACAGTGTAACTTAGTTGTACAATTGATTTTGAGGTTAGGGTTATGGGAATGGTTAAGGTTAAGGTAATGGGGAATGGTCAGGCTTAGGGTCGCTATTTTTATTTCGTTTAACTTATATTTTTCATTTACTGGTGGATCACTAAAAAAAATTATCTGTTTAGATCATGGGCTTATAGCTGTAAATGATTTAGAACCCCCCCCTGGGTGTACATAAATAGACACAACATAGATAGACAGAGACACAAATACAGATAGACAGACATAAACACAGATAGATAGACAGATTGACACAAATAGACAGACATAAACACAGATAGATAGACAGATTGACACAAATAGACAGACATAAACACAGATAGATAGACAGATTGACACAAATAGACAGACATAAACACAGATAGACAGACATAAACACAGATAGACAGACAGATTGACACAAATAGACAGACATAAACACAGATACACAGACAGGTTGACACAAAGTGAAATATTATTTCGATAGATAGATAGATAGATAGATAGATAGATAGATAGATAGATAGATAGATAGATAGATAGATAGATAGATAGATAGATAGATAGATAGATAGATAGATAGATAGATAGATAGATAGGTTATTCCGGTAAGAACTTTTCACCAGGTGGGTGCTTCTCTTACCCTCCACCCCCTCCCCACCCACTTCCTGTACTGGTTGCACTAGAAACCAATCAGTGACGCCCATGCAGTGCACATGTACAGACATAGGCCTAATGATTCAAACAAACACAGCACAGCAGGTCATGATACGGGGGGGCGGGGGCGGAGGGTGTCATCATTGACGAGTCAGCTGACAAGAGGCGCGTGTTCCCCCGTTTGTGTAGTAAACCTGTCTGCATAGTTTACTAAACTGTCTGCACCCCTCTTTCATAGTTTACTAGTGAGCTGTCCCACTTCCTCCAGCATGTCAAAATAAACGACCTTATTGTGTTTGTGCGTGCGTGCGTGTACATGTGGGGGGAGGAGGGTCTCTGAGTGCAATAAGGGATGTGAAAATTAGGGAGCGACCGATAATCGGATCGCTATCGGTATCGGACCGATATTGGCACTATCGGTTAATATCGGATCGGCCGATTGTTGTAGGGATCGACCGATAGTCGAACCGATATTGGCACTATGGGTTAACTGTCGGACCGGCCGTTTTTTTGGCTGTCGATACATTGTTTTTTTTTTCACAACAGAGTTGCAGAAAAGAAAATCAGTAAATAACCCAATTCTATAACCAGATCAGACAAGATTTAAAAAAAAAGGAAAAAAAAAACCCGTACACAGAAATTGTCACGTATACATCAGAGATACGACCTTGAAACAATAGGATTGGCATTTCTTAATTCTAATGTATGACCTTGAATGATACAATTAGTGAACATCTGTGCGTATTTTTTGTTGGGATGGGAAGTTGGGGGGGGGGGGGGGAAACAAGACTTATGTGTGGGCGAAGTGTCACGAAATATGACAGGGAAGGGGTAAGCATGGGTTGACATACGTCATTAGCTGTATTAGCACGAGAGTAACACGTGTTTGGCAATTGGCATTGTTGTTGCTAAAGGGGCTGTCCATTAATTACGTCAACAAAATAGGGGGGAGGGGGGGTCAGAAAATTTTTGACAATTGTTGACAAGGGGGAGGGAGGTCAAGAAAAGTTGACCTCAACAATGTTACTTTTTAAATTTAATGTAATTACTTAATAAATAGGAAAATTAAGCAGAGTTTGTAGTTCTGTGTTACACACTCGCTTAACATTCAGTATTTTAATTAAACTAACTATATTCCTACTAATTTTGCCGCATAAACATTTTGGAAGCCACCTTTTTAGGGGGGGGGGGGTAATCAAATGTTGACGTAATTTTATAGGGGGGTCTCGGAAAGTTTGACAAGTTGTTGAAAGGGGGGGGGGGGAGGTAAAAATCGCCAAAAATTTGTTGACATAAATAATGGACAGCCCCTAAAAATAAAATATCGGTATCGGTATCTGTATCGGTAAAATGCTGGGGGAAAATCTCGGTATCGGACTATCGGTAAAAAGGCATATCGGTCGCTCCCTAGTGAAAATGCTGACAAGAACACACCATATTAAAGTGATCATATTTATTATATTATATGTGTGTTTTATCAAATGTTACTATTAAATGAACAAAGTCACAAGGCACATGACATGTCCTAATGCAGTGGTCGGCAAACTTATCAGCCAAAGAGCCAAATATGAACATTACAACAATTAAAAAAAAAAATTGGGAGCCAAAAATCTGCTTGTTTAGTAAAACTTTTATTACACTAAATAAGTTGTATACTAAATAAAACTAAATGCCAGAGCCGCACTTAAGGAGCCAAAGAGACACATGCGGCTCCGGAGCCGCACTTTGCCGACCACTGTCTTAAGGTGACCTTGGAGTTCACCCCCCCCCCCAAGAGTTCATTTGACGGAGATAGAGAGCCCTCCTTAATATGGCGGCTGTTCCTATATAAAAAAAAAAAACTTTCTGAAGTTCACATTTGTTGAACTTCTGGTCATACCTCGTCTAATATGTTGTCCACCAGGGCCGGATTTAGACTTGATAAGGCCCTTAGCTTTTTGAGGTATCGGGCCCACTTTATAAGTTTTGACAGTATATTCCGGCATTTTTCTTTTTTTGTAAGGGGTGGGGCAAAAAAGTTGGGGTGGGGGGGGGGGAGGAGAGCCCTAAGTTATAGCTTGTGTAGTTTATATGTAAACCCGGCACTGTTATCGACTGGTTCCGTTCTTTACTATCCTTAAAAGTTCATTTTCTTGAAAAAAAAATATTTTTGAACGCCAAAAGCTCGTTTAATGTATTATTTTTTTTAGTGCAATAGATCAATCAGGTTGTTGTTGTTGTATTTGCTGTTGTTGTTGATGTTGTTATTGTTGTTGTATTAGCTGTTGTTGTTGATGTTGTTATTGTTTTTGTATTAGCTGTTGTTGTTGTTGATGTTGTTATTGTCGTATTTGTTGTTGTTGTTGTTGTTGTTGTTTTTGCTGTTGTTGTGGATGTTGTTATAGTTGTTGTATCGGCTCTTGTTTTTGTTGATGTTGTTGTTGTTGTTGTATTTGCTGTTGTTGTTGATGTTGTTATTGTTGTTGTATCGGCTCTTGTTTTTGTTGATGTTGTTATTGTTGTTGTATTTGCTGTTGTTGTTGTTGTTTTTACTGTTGTTGTTGATGTTGTTATTGTTGTTGTATTAGCTGTTGTTATTGTTGCTGTTGTTATTGTTGTAATATTTGCTGTTGTTGTTGATGTTGTTATTGTTGTTGTATTAGCTGTTGTTGTTGTTGCTGTTGTTATTGTTGTTGAATTAGCTGTTGTTGTCGCTGTTGTTATTGTTGTTGTATTAGCTGTTGTTGTTGATGTTGTTATTGTTGTTGTATTTGATGCTGTTGTTGTTGTTTTTGTTGTTTTTTTTATTTTTGCTCGTCAACTTTTCTTGGGTCCCTGACCTTCCCATCAACTTGACCGCTCATCACATGCATTACCAATTACCAAATTGTTTGTTTTTTTTCTCCATATTACTGTAACTGACGGGACCTCTTATAGCTGGTGGGGGGGGGGCTATGAAATGTGTTCGGCGGGGGAGGGCCTTGCGTCAGGCCCTGGTTTACTTTCAATTGAGGACATGGATAAATAACATTATATCAGGGTTGAAAGACAAAAAAGAAAATATTGGCGGACTTGGAAAAGCAACATCCCGTGCTCAAAATCGTCCGCCATTGTATTCTATTTACGTTCCGTGTTCTTTTATTTTCATACGTGTGTCAGATAAAAGTAAACCTGGTCTGTAATGTTTTTATTTATTTTTTTTAAATCTCCACTAATAATAAATCTCTAGCTTTAGCCCCGCCCCTCTACTTTCAAATAAAAAAAAATGGTAATGGTGGGGGGTGGGGGGGGGGTTGTGTAAAGATTAAGGGCGAGACTACCGCACCAATTTGTTCAACAGATCCTTCTATTGCTGAATGTTGGACGAACCTTTCTTTATATTAAGGAGATGCAGTGGTGTAGCGAGAGGAGGGGGGGCATCATGGTATATTTTAGATATAATATTATAAGGTTTTCGAATTGGGGGAGGGGGGCGCTAAAAAGGTATTGTGCCCCGGGATGGGGGGGCGAGTCAAAGCTCGCTACGCCGCTGTGAAGATGTTAGATTAATTGAGGAAAGCTAGATAATGTTGGAAAATTTCCTTTGATATTTAGCTTAAAATCTCTTTATGTTGGAGTTTGTCCACATTTTTCTATTTTTTTTTCTCGTAATAATGAAACTAAAAAAACAAACAAACATATCAAGGACCTCAGGGTACCCGTCAGATTCAGTCTACTGCATATCATTAGCACTCGACGAGTTTGGTGGGCGAATGTGATCTGGACGGAGACGGTCGTCGGGGGGGGGGGCAGGGGGGTAGGGGGAGATTGGGGGGGGGCAGTCTTCTACTTCGCCTGTTCAAAATGCCATAGCCGTGTCTGCAGTTGGTCGGTGAAGCAACAAGTAAGACACTAGCATAATTGGAGAATCGATCCCGTAACACACACACACACACACACACACAACGTCGGGATTTGCAATCGCAAAACTCCACCAATGGTCAACCCTCCACATTGATTTACGTTGGTTAACCATGCAGCCAACATTTAAAGTACACCCACCCCACCCCCCCCCCAACCCCCGGACTTTAAAGAGATCACGTTGTGTCTATTATCGGGTTGACCCCCAACTCACCTGTGGGAATAAAAAAAACTAACACAACCCAATATGGATGGGTATATCTTCGATGGCAGGGTGTTAAGAGGTTGGGGGGGGGTGTGGGGGGTGGGGGGTGGATTAAAGTGGGAGGGGGAGTCTGGTGATGACACAGTCAGGGAAGTTGACACCCCCCCCCCCCCGAGGCAGTTAGATCATGTGATAGATTTGGTTTTCCTAAAAATAGATTTAACGAGTACACATGAACTGGTTGTGAAAACTCGGACGACTTCGCTAGTTGTTGCAAAAGTCATGATATGCGCCCGAGTTCGAATCCCATAAATGCCTGTCGCCTATGTCCCCCTTCCGCTCCCACAACTGTGCCTCCATGGCCGTTGCAGCCTCAGCAATGGTGGGGGGGGGTGGTATAAAAACAAGCAATTTAAGCCTGTTCCATACTGGACACAGGACGTGTTAGCGCATTTTCGTGTATGTATCAGTACGTATGCTATATTTCAGTAAATATTTGTCAATTTTGGAAATGTTTATAAATTCAATTGTGTAATGCATATATCTGAAAAAAAGATATTAAAAAGACGTTTCTTTATATTTGAAAAAAAAATATTTTCTCTTAAATCTAACTACAAGTGGTTTGTGGTCACTGAAATAGGACTCATAATTGAAACATTCTAAATTGTAGTTATTTAATCGTCCGAAAACTCCGTCAATTGTTGTTTGATAAATTGTTGTTGCCAATCTTGACGAAAGTAGTTGAATGTTGAAGTTTGTTTCGAAGAAATTGTCAATTTCTGCCCCGGGCTCTTTGAAATCTTGATTGAAGTCCCAACAAATGATGACTTTTTGTTGATTGAGCTGTGCTGCAAAGTTGTCATTGATTATGGGTTTTATAAAAAGTAAGGGAAGTAAGTCATGTTGAATAACTGTTACAAAAATAAATAATGATTTCGCCCCTTTGTTTAGCTTATAATCTATATATAATATATAAGCCCCTTTGGAGCCCTGAAGACCGGCCCTCAGAGGTCCTATCGCGAAATGAACTTTTGATGTACACATGGCAGGCCAAGACCTACACAATGATATATATTCATCATGGGTCTAAGACTTATGGTTGCTGAGATATAGGGCGCTCCATTATTAATATAGCTTATATAGTAAAAAACGGTACTTTATAAGGCCCCTTTTACGGCCCTGAGAGGTCAGATCGCGAAATGGAAAAAAGTCATTTCTTGGCAGGCCAAGACCTACAAAATGATATATACATCATGGGTCTAGGACTTATGGTTGTTGAGATCTAGGGTGATGACAGACAGACAGACAGACAGACAGACAAAATGCTCTAAAAACCGCCGCAGAATATGCAAAGAAGTTATGGGGGTATGGAGTTAACGGTGGGAAGGGGGGGGGCGGGGGAACTCAAAGAGAATCCTCAGAGTCTAAATAACAATTTCTTTCATGGCCTAAAGCAGTAGCCTTACTATCATAATGGTCAAGCTGGCCCTGGTAATGACCCCACCTATGGTTCAACTGGTTCAACTGTTTTGTTTTTGCGACCTCCCGCCCTGGGAAGAAAAACTGCGACAGAAGAAATGGAATAAAAAAATGTATTGATTGTATAAATAGATGTATTGATTGTATAAATAGATGTATTGATTGTATAAATAGATGTATTGATTGTATAAATAGATGTATTGATTGTATAAATAGATGTATTGATTGTATAAATGGATGTATTGATTGTATAAATAGATGTATTGATTGTATAAATAGATGTATTGATTGTATAAATAGATGTATTGATTGTATAAATAGATGTATTGGTTGTATAAATAGATGTATTGATTGTATAAATAGATGTATTCATTGTATAAATGGATGTATTGATTGTATAAATAGATGTATTGATTGTATAAATAGATGTATTGATTGTATAAATAGAATTATTGATTGTATAAATAGAATTATTGATTGTATAAATAGAATTATTGATTGTATAAATAGTTGTATTGATTGTATACATCGAATTATTGCTTGTATAAATAGAATTACTCTTTTACTCATAAGATTTAACTTGTTTAATTTTTTTACACATATTTGAACAAATCTGTAATTTACGCATGCGCAGATTCTCGATTCTTAAATTATAAATTATAAATATTGTCGAGATCCATACTTAGAGAACCACTGCCCTAGACCCCAATCTCGCCTTCATAAATGACCCCCCACCCTCCCCGGGGCATTTCACCAAAAATAAATAAACAATATAAGATCACGAGACGATCTACACGTTATTAAATTCTGCCTAAAGCAATTTTCGCACAAGTTCAATTTTTTTTTTCTGACAACAAGGAACATTCTGTCTGACACATCATAATACACGTTTGTCTGACACATCATTACACACGTCTGTCTGACACATCATTACACACGTCTGTCTGACACATCATTACACACGTCTGTCTGACACATCATTACACACGTCTGTTTGACACATCATTACACACGTCTGTCTGACACATCATTATACAGTCTGTCTGACACATCATTACACACGTCTGTCTGACACATCATTACACATGTCTGTCTGACACATCATTACACACGTCTGTCTGACACATCATTACACACGTCTGTCTGACACATTATTACACACGTCTGTCTGACACATCATTACACACGTCTGTTTGACACATCATTACACACGTCTGTCTGACACATCATTACACACGTCTGTCTGACACATCATTACACACGTCTGTCTGACACATCATTACACACGTCTGTCTGACACATCATTACACACGTCTGTTTGACACATCATTACACACGTCTGTCTGACACATCATTACACACGTCTGTCTGACACATCATTGCATACGTCTGTCTGAAACATCATTACACACGTCTGTCTGACACATCATTACACACGTCTGTCTGACACATCATTACACACGTCTGTCTGACACATCATTACACACGTCTGTCTGACACATCATTACACACGTCTGCGTGTTGTGTCCTCTCCTCCCCAACACACACCCAGTTCGAATCTTGATGCAAAGGCTCCCGTCCAATCAAATGCGATGATCCCAACCGGTAATTGAAACAACGTGATGTGAAGACAATGTCCCGTCCTGGCATGGGTTTGTCGGTCACGCCTGAATGCGCGTCACGGTCTATTTAATCGACTCCATAAATCTTGATTGAACAGCTATTTTTCTGATAGATTTGCATTATTTTTATATTTGTTTTTTTTTAACCATAATGACTCATTGAGATTAAAAATATAACTCTGAAATCATGAAGATGAAACTGACACAATTGCAGAAAGTAAAAGTCATGTCAAAATTTCAACGCCAAGGTAAATAAACAAAACAAATCTTAAAGCAAAGATCGATCAATAAATGCATATGCTTATATTAAATCTAGCTGTAAGATTTAAGTAACAAACTAATTAAAGAAGAACTAGTAAATTTTAGAGAGCAACTAATTTGATATCATTGAACGGTAGCCGTAGAAGGTAGATGGGAACGCTAAATTGTTGCAATATTGTGCGGGACTTAAGGAAAATTGATAATTTCTAAAACACGTCTTACCAGAGATGGATTTTCAGCAGGCGCGCTGGTCGCGTACCTGAATCTCCGACTTGTAACTGGCCACAGAAAGCTCAAAATTATCCAAGATTTATCCCTGTATTGTATTAGTCTTCTACTGTGCTTGGCGACTCAAACGACCATAGTTAATTTTCGAATCGTGCCATTATGGTAATAATCACATGGAGGCAGTGGCGTAGCGAGCTTTACTCGAGCCCGGGGCACAATACTTTTTAGCGCCCCCCCCATTCTAAAAACATATAATATTATATGCAAAATATACCATTTGGCGCCCCTTTGTGAGTAGCGCCCGGAGCATGATGCCCCCCCTTGCCCACCCCTCACTACGCCACTTCATGCAGGATCATTTTTAAAAAAAGTGAAGGGATTAGCTTAAAAAAAAAAGAAAAAGAAAAAATATAGTTTTTTTTTAAATAAATAGTATCGTTGCGCGACCCATTTACTCTTCTCGCTCCGTAGATTCACGTTGTGGGACTATTTGTCTTTTCGCGGACATTCTTTCAGGGACTTTTACTGAGAAACAAAAAGTATTGAGAATATCCCTACGGGCTACTAATAATATTGTTTGTTGTTGTTGTTGTTGTTGCAATATGTTTATTGATTACATGTTGTTTCACCTACTTAATTCACCCCATTTTTTAAGGTCGCTCACCTGTCGCATGTAACGGTTATCTTACCCTAAGAACTAGTGGCGCATACACGCTTAAACCTCCCCCTCCCCCATAGAGATGCAAAACTTGAATGTGGTAATGGTAATCAGGGGGACAGGGGGAGGGTGAGGCATTTATTTACTTTGTATGTTAGCTGTATTGTAGTCATTTACCAACATGGTAATGGGGCGAAATTTTTCAATGTACACTTGATTGGGAAAGGGGAAAACGATTGTTACGCCACCGATTGGATACTAAACCAAACCGGCATTCTCACACAATCTGGGCTGCATGAGTATTGAAGATTCATCGGAATCCGCTGATAGGAGAATTTATTTTTTTTTATTATTTTTCGATTTCTCTTTCGATATATTAGACACTATGTAACCTAATTTCGAGCATTCAAAAAAGAAAATAATCTGATTGTTCTACACGTCATAATCCACGCCATAATCCATAATCATAATTCGACAATAGAATGAAAGGACCGGAATCGATAAACAGAACATTGATATCGAACCATTACAAGTAACGGGCCAAGACGGGTACAGTAAGTGTCGTACCTAAACAACATGGCGCCCATGGCAAAGACTGAAAATCCCACACCCCCGAGATCGTCACTGGCGCGAGAGATCCATATCGCGATCCACTTGCAGATGCGCCTAAGGCAAAAGCCATACACGCCATACACTAGTTACGTTTATGGATACAGTTCTCAAACCAATAATCCAATAAAATAATAGCGATTTGGGTACTGCGTCAAATTGAAAGTAAAAAATTAATACAACAGTATTCCAGTTTAAAATACAATCATGAAAAAATCGGATCTGCCCGAAACCAAAAATAACCTAGCCTACCGATCAAGCCTAAGGGGATATAACTCTATGCAAATGTTTTGCAGAGTACATCTAGTTTAAATTATTACTCCGTTATCAACCTACTGAGACAAACTAACTTCATTATTAAATCATCCAGTATATCGAAATTCGTTCAAATGAGAATTCAAAACCTACCCCGTAAAAGAAATAAAACTATGAAGGAAAAAAAAAACGTTTTTCCACCAAATTATATTTGCCCCTTGTTTGCTCGCCTTGGACCTTGGCCAAACATCCCGGACAGTGGTCGACTGGTTTATGAGGACAAATGAAAAGCAAAAAAGAGAGAACTCAAGACACAGCACTGCTCGTTGATGTATTAAACTCGGGGTTTCGATTTCCTCTTTTCATAGAATTTAATCGTTTCTATAGATCTAGCTCCGAAATCTGAGGGTCACTCTATTCCCAGACTTGGCCGAAAAAAAAGAAAATAATCCCCTTAACAATTTTTGCTCAAATATCCCGCTGCTCCGATACTCGCCCCACCCTACACCCAACCCCCCCCCCCCACCCTCCAGAGAAACATCCTGTATCAACTGTGTGTCAATCAGAAAGACTTGAAATATGAAGATCCCATGACAGGCATGAAATATTTCTGTGTCCGTTCGGGATGAGGGAAGATGGCGGTGGCGTTGGGTGGGGTGGGGTGAGGGAAGGGGCGGATGGTGGGAGAAAATTGAAACCTGTCATTTAAAAATGTGTATCTATCTAAGTGTATATATGTCTATCGATCTATCTGTAAGTTTATCTGTCAATCTGTCTATTTGTCTGTCTGACTGTCTGTCAATCTGTCATCTATCTACGTCCTTATCTATCTATCTATTTATCTATCTATCTATCTATCTATCTATCTATCTATCTATCTATCTATCTATCTATCTATCTATCTATCTATCTATCTATCTAACTAACTATCTATCTATCTATCTATCTATCTATCTATCTATCTATCTATCTATCTGTCTATCTATCTATCTATCTATCTGTCTGTCTGTATCTCTCTCTCTCTCTCTATATATATATATATATATATATATATATTGATTTATTGATATATAGTGATATTGTTCTATACATATACAGACATATATATGTGTGTGTGTGTAAGTGTACGTATGTTTATAATTGTAAACCAGTTACAGTCAAATACACATTAGGATTCAATAAGTGTAGCAAACCATTTAAACTTTTTTTTTCCAATAATGAATACCAGTAACTGTGATAATGTACCGTAGTAAATCACAATGTACTGTAATCGCCTACCAATAATCGTCAAGTGAAGTCGACCACTAACCTAATTATACCACTAGCCGTGTTAAAGGGTATATGAATAAGTCTCCATTGCAGTTTTGACTGGTCAGAAAATGAAGTTATTCCATCACAACCCCCCTCCCTGACTCCCAAACAAATTTATGGACAGTCGATATACATCGACTCAAAATATATTTCCGAGGCTTGGCTAAGTGGCGGTATTTTCATGGGGAAAAATCGTCCAATATTGACATGAAGAGATTTCAATAGAGAAAGATAACTCTTGGGGTTTATTTAGAGTTCTTCGACTTGGGCGCATTATTAATATTTATTTTTTCTGAATGTTTTATTAACCTTTGGCAGGAAGTTGTATTTTGGGGTTAATTGTGATATATTACTGCTGTTTTAATTGTTTTATTTTGTTTTTAAATCTTATGAGGATGGTAATATTATTGTTACAGTTTGACTTGAGTCAATGACTAGAATCAGTGCCGCCGAGACGTAGAAAGTAAATAAAAAGTATACTGCTGTAATACCTGTGTTTTATCTTGGACTAGTCACTTCTATGTCACCCACCTATCAATCTAAATATCTATATAACCTTTTATCTATCTATCCAACTGTTTATCTGTATGTCTGTCTACCTGTCCGTCTTTTTGGTCTGTTGTTTGTCCTCTTATATTGTTATCGGTCTGTCCATCTATCTATTCATCTTTCTATCTGTCTGTCTGCTGTCTCCCTTCCTTGCTCTCTGCCTATCTATCTATCTATCTATCTATCTATCTATCTATCTATCTATCTATCTATCTATCTATCTATCTATCTATCTATCTATCTATCTATCAATCTATCTATCTATCTGTCTGTCTGTCTGTCTGTCTGTCTATTTAGTCTGTCCGTCTGTTTATCCGTCTTTTTGTCTGTCTGTCTGTCTGTCTCTCTATGTCTCTCTGTCTATCAATCTATACCTCATGCGAATCGACATACACATTTCTATCCTGAATGTTTCCCAGTTTTTACCAACCGGTCATTTTCCTCTACCGTTGATCATCGATAAAATTATCCGTTATTTTTTTTTTAAACAGGAAATGTCAGATTCGACCCATAACCTAGCCGTACCACGGCCAGTTGCCTGCGCTGGACATCTACGTCTCCATAAACATATAATAAATCAAATAAAATGGCCGACAGCTGCCCTAAGAAGTCAAGTTTCGATGCGATCATTTGGGTTACACACATACACATATGCACATAAACAACCACGCACACTAACACAAAAAAATAAAAACACACACATACATATCGAGAAAGAACTTAGAAAGAGAAACAAGTATATATATTTGAAAGTAAAAAGGCCTCATTTCGGGACTATTTAACGTAAAAGGGGAGGGAGGGGTTAAGGGGGAACTTGCTGTCAAAGATTTTAAAGGGCACAATACTACCAAGTGGCTACCTAGGGCCCCCAAACGTAGCTTTACCTAGGGCCCCAAACGCAGCTTTGCCTAGGGCCCCAAACGTAGCTTTACCTAGGGCCTCCAAACGTAGCTTTACCTAGGGCCCCAAACGTAGCTTTACCTAGGGCCCCCAAACGTAGCTTTACCTAGGGCCCCAAACGTAGCTTTGCCTAGGTCCCCCCAAAAACGTAAGAACGTGTTTGACTGTTCTATGAATACGTCGTCTCTATCTTCATTGCCCCACACGTGTTTCATCTTGACTTAATATTTATGTAAATTTTGTATCTTTACATCTTTTATCTTTACATCTTTTATCTTTACATCTTTTTATCTTTACACCTTTTATCTTTACACCTTTTATCTTTACATCTTTTATCTTTACACCTTTTATCTTTACATCTTTTTATCTTTACATCTTTTTATCTTTACATCTTTTTATCTTTTAATATGTTGCAACCAGACGTAGTAAAACCCAATAAATCTATCTCTGCATATTCATTTCAAAACAAATATTTATCTCCCACCTAACGGACGTTATGCACGAAATATTTAATTTATTATAATTGGTCAAGATAAATCTTTATACATCTCCTAACCCATTTTTTTATTTATCAGATATATCTTTTATAATGGGGGAGGGGGTGGCAAGGTCTTATTCCCCCTTCCCCACCCGCCACCCCACCCACCATGAGGCAGCAATATAACCTGGTTGTGAGATAAAGCGAATGAAACAAATTGAATATCTTTGTCGTCCTTGTTCATCTTCATTTCAATTGATGAATGGATTTGTTGGATTTGTTGAATTAATTCGATTTGTCGGATTTGTTGGAATTGTTGGATTTGTTGAATTTATTCGATTTTGTCTGATTTGTTGGAATTGTTGGATTTGTTGAATTTATTCGATTTTGTCTGATTTGTTGGAATTGTTGGATTTGTTGGATTCGTCTCATAAATATACGGACACCGATAAAACAACCCCCCCCCCTCCCGCGGGTGTGCTTGTAATTTAAATATAAAGTGAGTATATGTCTGTGTGGTATAACATTTAAAAAAATAAACAAATAATAAACAGACGATAAACAAACAATAAACAACGCTTTGTGGATATGAGTCTAATTATAAATTAAGTACTTAGGAGAAAAAGAACAACAACATCCATTCCAGTTAAGAGCCCATTAATACCGTCGGTGGAGTCAGGTAAAGTTGAGTACAACTGTTTCTGTAGCCACGGGCTATTCTTTGTGTGTGTGTGTGTGTGTGTGTGACTAGAATAATTTCTGGCCACTCTCATGTCATCACTATCCGTCCCCCTCCCCCCCCACACACACACACGATGTAAAGTTCCAATTTTAAACCTGGAATTAGGAACAACAATTTGAATCCGGAACCAGGAAAAAGAACAAATCAATGTTACTCGAACCTTAGACTTGCAGATTGTCAGTCGAGCACTTATCACCCACTTATCCCGAAGAAAGTTTTAAGTTTGGATTTGTTTTTGAAAAATCCAATCTCTAGCTTTCAAAGGAGAACAAAAAATATTATCTCCTGGTGTTCACAGGTACTTACCTGACCTATATATAAAAAAAAAAACAAGTCTGTGTCATCATCGCACGTGACCCGAAAGTTGTGATATCTGCTATTCAATAATTTATTTTTATAAACTTTCAATTTTATTTCTGTAAATCAAGTTCTGAATATCGATAAAAAAAAATAGAAAGCTGATCAATCAAATAAACTTTTCAGTTAATAAAGTCCATTTCTCTCTCTCTCTCTCTTTCTCTTTCTCTCTCTCTCTCTCTCTCTCTCTCTCTCTTTCTCTCTCTCTTTCCCTTTCTCCCTTTCTTTCTTTAGTTCTCTTTCTCTCTCTCTCTCTCTCTCTCTCTCTCTCTCGCTCTTTCTCTTTCTCTCTCTCTTTCTCTCTTTCGTCTCTCTTTCTTTCTCTTTTTCTCTCTCTTTCCCTTTCTCTCTTTTCTCTCTCTCTCTTTCTTTCTTTCTCTCTCTCTTTCTTTCTCTCTCTCTCTCTTTCTCTTTCTCTCTCTTTCTCTTTCTCTCTTTCTCTTTTTTCTCTTTCTCTTTCTCTCTCTTTCTCTTTCTCTCTCTCTCTCTCTCTCTCTCTCTCTCTCTCTGTGAAACATCAATTTATTGCAATCAAACTTCAAAGAAACTCATTTTACTGGTTTGAGACCGTGCAGAATTTCCAGGACCCTTTTTGATATTTTTTTAAAATTTATTTTCCATGACCATAAGAAACGTTTGTCCTGGTCACTTATTTAAAACCAGTTCACAGTTTTTAATTATCAATCTGAGAGATGATATTGAGCTAGGAACAAAACACACAGATCAAAGAGCAATAACTCTACAGGTAAAACAGATCAGCTGTGATGTGTTCATTATCTCTGTGCGTATGACCTATGTAAATTTTTACCACTCAATAAGGACCTATTTATGTTGACCTGTCAGCTGTGAGCACGTTAATGTGGACATGGTAATGTGGACATGACCGTGTGGATTTGTAAAATGTGAACTTGTTAATGTGGGCATGGTAATGTGGGCATGGTAATGTGGACATGGTAATGTGGGCATGGTAACGTGGACATGACCATGTGGATTTGTAAAATGTTGACTTGTTAATGTGGACATGGTAATGTGGACATGGTAACGTGGACATGACCATGTGAATTTGTAAAAATGTGGACTTGTTCATGTGGGCCAGTTAGTTTGGATCTGTCCATGCGGACCTATCAAAGTGAAACTGTAGCAGGGGTGGGCAAACTACGGCCCGTCTGAGTATATTCTGCGGCCCGTACGCATGTATACGTTCGTATTTTAAAATGCGATGTGCATATGTAATAAAGCGTGAATGTGAAAATAAATGACAAATAAAAGGTTATTATCTCTAATTCATATTTTCATAGGTTCTGAATTGTAACTAAAGTAGACAAAATATATTTGCGGCCTGACAATAACAATCAAGTTTTCAATGTGGCCTTCCGTAGAATAAGTTTGCCCACCCCTGGTATATATCAATGAAGACTATTGTTTCATATAAGTCAATAAGGACATTATGTGAGCAGCTCGGATAGTAGGCTAATCTAATCCCTCGGTAAACACAGTGCAGACAGAAAAAAGCACATCGCGGGAGATATATGTTCCTGTTTGTGAAGTCCCTGTAAAAAAAGTAAAGTTCCTTTAGCCCAAACGGGCCATAGGGGCAGATGAAGTGTAGAATTCCTCTGTTTCTATAACCTCGGCATATGAAGGGATTGTGTGGTTAGCACAACGCCCAGCCGCCTTCACTTCCCTAACTTAGAGTCAGGTGGGACGACTTTGAAACAAATTTCGCCTGGAAAGGTGATCATGGTTCTCACCGAGGATCGAACCCAGGACTCTCAGGTTGACAGTCGAGTATCTACACCACTCGGCCATCCGTCCCACTGAAGTCCCTGTAAGGATGAGATGGAATCTCTTAGATCCTATAAACCACTGATGGGACGGTTTCTTTATGGTCCCTTTCTTTCATCCCCCACCATAGATGATAGTGCAATGACCATGGAGGCACCACGGGAGATATGGTGGGAACGTTAACCATGACCTGAAATATCCATAGGTCCTCACATAAGATCGAACCAGTGACCCTCACGTCGACGGTTGAGCGCCTTACCACACGACCATCGGCTCTGTTCCTGTAGCCACTGGCTATTTTTTTTTTTTTTGGAATAGCGGGGCTAGTACTATGCCCAGCCATCTTTAGTCTCCTTAAAAAATTTCGGGTGACCATTTGTAAGGCTGGGTGGACTTAGGAACATCGATCGGACTTGTTAGTTAGCAAGTCGAGCGCTCTACCTCACTGCCACCGTGTACCCTTACTGTACCTAGTTTATTTCCCTGTGTCTAAATTGCACGCAATTTGATAATTACAGGTTTTGATTGTCAACTTATTGATGCGTGTAAAATTTAACCCGGGCGAACTTTACACTTCATTGAATCTATTATTTGAAAATCGTAAAGAAAAAAGCCATTGCAATTTTTTCAAATGTAGCTAAATCAAACGTAAGAAATCTGGCCAACTGTAATGCTCATATACGTAATAATTAGCATAATGAAGGGAGAGATACAGGCAGACTGATCAATTCCGTAGGCTCAAGAACTCAGAGCCCTAAGAAAAGGTACATTTGTAGGCCCTAGACAAAGCCCTAGAAATGCATATTTATGGGGGGGGGGACTAGACACAGGTACATTAGGTGACAGAAATAAAAAAAAACGCTGTCAAAATGGGCCCTGTTAGCTTGGGGAAGGGGGGGGGAGGTTGGCTACGCTAGGCAGCCGCCTAAGTTCGGCAGTCCTTAATATCTGCCCTGCATTGACACTCAATTGTTTAGACGGTGTCCGAGATGAAGCTTACATGTCGTCAACATTGTCACAAAAGAATAAAAAAAAAACAACGATAAAAAAAGCTACAAAATAATGTCTCAGGTTTTATTTTTTCCTCTTTCAAGAAATCTCGCCTTTCTCCTTTCTCTCACCCCTTCCCAACCCTCTTTCTCTCTCTCTCTCTCTCTCTCTCTCTCTCTCTCTCTCTCTCTCTCGCTGTCTCAATCTTCATTATCACCCCTGCACCCCCTTCCACCACCACCTCTACGCTCTCAATGTCTCGTGATTTGAGATTTTTTTTTTCTTTTCCTTATGATTTTCACGTGCCATCGATGAGATTTAAATGAGAACAGACAGACAGACGGACAAACTGAAGGACCGACTTTCCAATTATGGCAATAGACGGGTCAATTAAGTGCAGGGACTAAAGTGGCATTTAGCGAGGTCTCCGTTCTCTCTCTCTCCCCGCATCTTGTCATCTAGCGATGTTTACATCCAGCTAAATGTCAACAGAATTGCTCCTCCTGGCAGAGAAACGCAATTTTTTTAAATGTTGTTTTTTTTTTCCCCTTTTCATTGTAACTTGTTATATTTTTTAATGTAGCTGTATTGCTTCGGTTAATGTATGGCAGATTATATTTCAAACTACGCTGTGATGTGACTTTGCCTAAGACCTCCCATCAAGATCTGACTTTTCCTAAGGCACCCCAAAATGTGACTTTTCCTAAGGCACCCCAAGATGTGACTTTTCCTAAGGCACCCCAAAATGTGACTTTTCCTAAGGCACCCCAAGATGTGACTTTTCCTAAGGCACCCCAAGGTGTGACTTTTCCTAAGGCACCCCAAGGTGTGACTTTTCCTAAGGCACCCCAAGGTGTGACTTTTATTAAGGCACCCCAAGGTGTGACTTTTATTAAGGCACCCCAAGGTGTGACTTTTCCTAAGGCACCCCAAGGTGTGACTTTTCCTAAGGCACCCCAAGGTGTGACTTTTCCTAAGGCACCCCAAGATGTGACTTTTCCTAAGGCACCCCAGGATGTGACTTTTCCTAAGGCACCCCAATGTGTGACTTTTCCTAAGGCACCCCAAGGTGTGACTTTTCCTAAGGCACCCCAAGGTGTGACTTTTCCTAAGGCACCCCAAGATGTGACTTTTCCTAAGGCACCCCAAAATGTGACTTTTCCTAAGGCACCCCAAAATGTGACTTTTCCTAAGGCACCCCAAAATGTGACTTTTCCTAAGGCACCCCAAGGTGTGACTTTTCCTAAGGCACCCCAAGGTGTGACTTTTCCTAAGGCACCCCAAGGTGTGACTTTTCCTAAAGCACCCCGGGGTGTGACTTTTCCTAAGGTACCCCAGGATGTGACTTTTCCTAAGGCACACCAAGGTGCGACTTTTCCTAAGGCACCCCAAGGTGTGACTTTTCCTAAGGCACCCCAAGATGTGACTTTTCCTAAGGCACCCCAGAATGTGACTTTTCCTAAGGCACCCCAAGGTGTGACTTTTCCTAAGGCACCCCAAGATGTGACTTTTCCTAAGGCACCCCAGGATGTGACTTTGCCTAAGACCTCCCATCAAGATTTGACTTTTTCTAATGACCCCAAGCAACAAGATAAAGGCTGAAAGTAAGTATTGTATATGAAATGACATTATCTAACTTACTTTATTTCATGAATGTTTCAATCAGCTCAACAGTATAACATATATATATATATATAACATATGGGTAAAATAATCTTCGAAACATTTTTTATTTAATCCTTTTGTGTTTCTATATGTCATTTTTGTGCACTGTTTCCCCAAGCAACTTCCGTTTCTTATTTTGCATTTCATAGAGTTGCATCTGATCCTTAGAAATGAAAAGGTTAACTTCCTGATCATGTCTGGAACGACGGAGAGGAGAAAAAAAAATGGACTCATTAATATTTTTTTTGTATTCTACGTGTTTGAATGAGCAGACCTAATGTGTGTGTGTGGGGGGTGGGTGACATCACTCAGCGTCCCGTTCCCCTCCCCCCTCCCCCACCCACCCCCAGACACAAGTCGTTTCTATGGATGTTGTTGCTACAATGGTATCCACGATATACTACAACTGACATTGTTTCTATCACATTATGTCATGCTTATAAAATATATTGTCATGTTTCTGTAACGAGGGACGTATATTAATTACAGAGGTGGCCCGGTTAGAGGGCCCGTGGGAAGTACGCTTTCCGGATTTCAAATACTTGAAAGAGAAGGGGGTGGGGGGGGGGGAGGGACACCGGTAGTCATTTAATTAAAAAAAAAAGATTTGGAGAAAATAAAAGTGCTGAAATGTAAAGAAAACAGAAACTTCAAAGTGAAATGAACTAAAGCGACATTGCCCATTGCTGGTGTATTACAATAGTCCATGTTTTGTTACATTTGACTAAACGTAGTGACATTTGATCAAGTTTCGTTACATTAGACCACGTTTAGTTAACTGATCCTCCTATGAATACATTATAATCACTTTCTGATCACCTTAAGATCACCTTAAGATCACTTTATGATCACCCTATGATCACCCTATGATCACCTATTGTTCACCTTAAGATCACCTTAAGATCACCTTATGATCACCCTATGATCACCATATTATCACCCTATGATCACCCTATGATCACCATATTATCACCCTATGATCACCCTATGATCACCATATTATCACCCTATGATCACCCTATGATCACCATATTATCACCATATTATCACCCTATCATCACTCTATTATCACACTATGACACCGTTAGAGTCAAGGCCCTCTAAGTCACTGAGCGCCCGTGACATATTTTCAGATTTAAACCCCTCCCTCCCCTCCAATACGGCGGCCCTGATGGTACTAAGCACACACTTTCTATAACCCTAGTTAATGAAAAAAAAAACAAAATGGCAACCTCATGGGCCAATTCATCCAACGTCCGTTATGTCTCGCCGTCTGCCAGTCCCGACTATATAACTTAACAACTTGTAGAACTCGCCCTACTTACTAATAATGACTTACTTTACTTTTTGTTCTTAGCACCTGGAATAAAACATAATTAGTCATCATAGTAGACACGGCATGCGACCATGTGCACTTAGCACCTGGAATAAAACACAATTCGCTGTCATAGTAGACACGGCATGTAACCATGTGCATTTAGCACCTGGAATAAAACATAATTAGTCATCATAGTAGACACGCTATGCGACCATGTGCACTTAGCACCTGGGAATATAACACAATGTGCTATCATAGTAGACACGGCATGTGACTATGTGCACTTAGCACCTGGAAATAAAACACAATGTGCTATCATAGTAGACACGGCATGTGACCATGTGCACTTAGCACCTGGAAATAAAACACAATGTGCTATCATAGTAGACATGCAATGCAACCATGTGCATTTAGCACCTCAAACTAAAATCTAGATCTGGACATACAACATAAAAAAATTGGCAGTCCTGATATTTTCTAATGTATAATTTCGACCGTTTTGTTCAAATTCTATTTGAAATCACTGTTTGTCTTTTTCCCCTTTTTGCGCTGTTTTCTGTATTTTCTCACTGGTTAACAATTTTGTACATTATATTTTTTCCTGCGCATATTTAACGTAAAGAATTTCATTTTCCCGCCATTCTTGATTTTCTCTATTGTCATTGCACGAGAGCTTCATTTATTTATTTTTATATCTTATCCTTGCACGAGACTAGCGCGAGGCTGAAACTTTTGGCCAATGAAAAAGAGTTACACATCACCTAATTGACCTTACAATTTCCCCCCTTACATTTATTTTCGTGTTTTTTTTTTAATGCTTGCTTGTGTTTTCGTTTGTGTTAGAGAGTATGTATATTATTATTCCGTGAAATGGACCGTAAAGATAGGCGGTAACCCCCCACCCTCCGCCCCACTACACACACAAACAAAATCAGCAGCTCATTACGTAGCCACGTGACCCTAACTAAAAGTGCGGGTAGGTTCTAAGGATGGCTGAAGTGAGATGTAAATGGCGGAGATGTATTCCACATTGCATAGCTTTCCATTATAGGAAACAAAAAAAAAACAAAGTAAATCTGAGAGAAAAGAATTACGGTGCTATTTATAGAAATGACTAGGTCAGAAAAATTAAAGAAATGACGTCATCTATTTACGATCCAGTGTGTACTGAAGAGAGTTTATTCCTTGTACATAGAAACAATATGTTCCGGGCGCTACTCACAAAGGGGCGTCAAATGGTATATTTTACATATAATATTATATGTTTTCGAATGGGTGGGGAGCTAAAAAGGTATTGTGCCCCTGGCGCGAGTTAAACTCGCTAAGCCACTGCGATGAGCACCCCCATCCCCCGCGCGCCTTCTGTCTAGTGTAAACAATAAACAAAATAGTTTAAAGACCCACAACCTAGACTCATGGCCAGAATTGAGTGGAACTTAAGTAATTCAATTAATTAGAGCAAAAAAAAAAATGGCTCATTATGAGGGACACAAATTTCACTGAAGAGTCACATGTGGCTCACCGCTAGATGAAAATAAGGTCACTGGTATATCTGTGGTTTGCTGACTGACCATTTCCGGTCTTTGTTGCTGTGTATGAAGGTATTTCACAGTCATCTTTGTTTTCCCCTGGATTGTAACTCCACCACCCTCCCCTCTACTCTCACTGCCCCGTTCTTTATTTTTGCGTGTCACACTTCGCCCTCTTCCCCCCCCCCCCCCCCAACTCCACTTCCCAAAAGCGATATGTAATAATTGAACGGTCCCTTTGTATTGTTTGTATGTCATTTAAACTGTATGGATTTTGTGCGTCTGTCTTTCTGTCTGTATATATTGTGTGTCTGTGTTGCTGTCTGTATAGCTCATTTTATTTTTGTCTTTCTATCTGTAAATAATATTTTTGTCTGTCTTTCTGTCTGTATATATTGTGTGTCTGTGTTACTGTCTGTATAGCTTATTTGTTTTGTCTTTCTGTCGGTAAATAATATTTTTGTCTGTTTTTCTGTCTGTATATATTGTGTGTCTGTGTTACTGTCTGTATAGCTTATTTGTTTTGTCTTTCTGTCGGTAAATAATATTTTTGATTTCTTTCTGTCGGTAAATAATATTTTTGTATGTCTTTCTGTCGGTAAATAATATTTTTGTCTGTCTTTCTATCGGTATATTTTTTTTTTAAATCTGTCTTTCTGACTGTATTTTTAGTGGCTGCTTTCCAATCTTTGTGTCTGTCTCTCTTTTTTTTTATAAACGACCAATAACTTGAATGCACGAAAATGTATTCCAACTTTCGGCAAAACATTCCAGTGGTCTGCATCTAACTGTATAGACCCATGAGGTACATGAGGCGATTCGTCTGAGAACCACCGATCTTACTAATCTAACACACCAGAGTGGAAAAACTCCACCAATTACATCCCAGACCGGCGGTTACAGAGAAGGGGGGGGGGCATGCGATGGTAAGATATTGACAGACTTTTAGACACAAAAATGCAATTCCCGAGGTTTTGCCCTCTGCGGATGGTACAAGGTCATAAAGTTAACGAGCAGACGTCAGAAGAAGCGGAGACGGCACGAGGGCTAATTTCAATCCCGACAACACTTGCCTACACAGTTTTTAAATGAACTGCCCGTTGAAGGGAAACAAAATTATGGGATGGGAAGGGGTGCGAGGCGACTGGAGAAATGGAAAGTAACAAAAAGAAAAAAGAGATGAAACTGAACTCTTCTGTGTTTGAGGGAGGAAACTGTGTGATATTGTATTGATTTACTAGACACGCCAACAAAAGTTGTATATTTCTACCTATATCTATGTGTCTCTGTAAATAGAAAGATAGATAGATAGATAGATAGATAGATAGATAGATAGATAGATAGATAGATAGATAGATAGATAGATAGATAGATAGATAGATAGATAGATAGATAGATAGATAGATAGATAGATAGATAGATAGATAGATAGATAGATAGACCGTTGTACCCTGGGACGAAAGTTTAAAAGATAGGCAAAAGTTCATGTCAGTGCCCATAGATAATCGGATATGGCTTTCTACTGGAAGCAGTGGTGGCCCTAGCACGACCCTGAACTCGTAGTCCTTGATGGTCAAGCCAGTCAAAGAAAATCAGGTGAATTGAAGACCGCACCTTGATTGAATCTATTTCCTATTATTTTTATAAGAGAAGGTTGGTAATAAGAGACAGTATTGTTTTTATTTTTAGTCAGTTTTATATAAGAATAAAGGGAAAAACAAAGACAAACAGAAAGACAGAAAGGAGGAAAGTCAGACTGAAGGAATTGCAGAAAGAAAGACAAATATTCAATAAAATTACAAAGATGAAGAGAGACACCATATTTTTATTTCGAAGTTGCAAAATTTTTTTAACATCAGAGATGTTTTTATTTATTTTGTCTAAATACATCGGTATCTCATCTGGTAGAAATTGTTGACGGAAGAGCCAACTAGTCTTGCAGGACAAGATATTGTGTGGTATTGAAATGAAAACATCCACAAAGAAAACAGCAAGACCTCGTTACTCTCTTCATGGACTCGACATTGTGGCTGATTCAATGAATCACTTTATTCTGAAGATTTTTATTTTTTATTAGAGATACAACACTTTGAAAAAAAATAGAAATATAATATATATATATATATATATATATATATATATATACGCGATTTGGGCTCTGCGTTAAATCAAAAGTAAAGAATTAATACAACAGTATTCCAGTTTAAAATAAAAGCATGAAAAATCGAAACCAAAAATAACCTAGCCTACCGATCAAGACAGACTAGGCGAAAGACAGGGGACGGATGTTCGTGAGATAAAGCGCTCGACTGTCGACCTGAGGGTCCCTGGTTCGATCTCCGGTGAGGACCAATGGTGCTTCCATGGTCATTGCACAATGGGCTATGGTGTTGGTGATGAAAGGCACTATAAAACCTTCAAATTAATGGATCTAAGAGATTTCATCTCATCTTTTTCAGGGACTTCACACACAAGCTTGGGTCCGCACTTCAAAAAAGGGCCCTCTGTAAGTAATACTTTCCTATTTAATATAATGCTAACGGGGCCCCGATATGAACCTTTTGTTTAAAGACAGTGCTATTGTGGTATTTTTATTTGCTTTCTCTTTTCTCGAGCAGCGAATACATTTTTGGGTCATCTAATTTCTCATAGTTGAGTTTTTTTTTTAAACGGGGGGGGGGGGGGAGGGGGGGAGGGGGGAGGGGTGTGTCTACTACTTCCATTTTTTGTTGAAATATTTTTTTAAAAACTGATTCTGACAACTCGTTAAATCGATGGAAAACTTCCATCAATTTCACAGTCTGGACATGAAGAATTTGAAAGATTAAACACAGACGTACAGACAGATGCTTAAACACACATTATACAAACATTCACCCGCACGCACACACACATTGTTTGGCAAGAGGACTGTGTTCACTGATATCACATCCATCCTTTCCTCAGCCTCTATTCATCCACTTATTCACTTATCCACCCACCCATCTACGCATTCATTCATCCATATATATGTTTTAAGCATCTGTCTATCCTATGTCTGTTTAGCTGTCTGTTAATCCACTAGTCTGTCGATCTATCAATGTAATGTAAAGTCTATCAATGTAATGTAAAGTCTATCAATGTAATGTAAAGTCTATCAATGTAATGTAAAGTCTATCAATGTAATGTAAACTCTATCTATGTATTTGACATTCAAAAGATAAATTTGTTTAGACTCATAAACTCTAACCCTGTCATTTTACAAATATAGAGGGGGGACATTATTACAGAGTATTTGATAACATTTTCCCAAACATCATTTTACAAATATTTTTTTAATGACTATGAAAGCGAACGTAAAAGCGTTTTCATTATAAACGAGACGTTACGTTCAACTCGGTTAATTAGGTTACTGTTGTTTTTAAAAGGTTTTAGTTTGATTTAAAAATAGTCTCTGTGTGTGTAGACTGATCAGAGATCCTATGATTCTGTCATTCGCAGGTAACAGTCAAGAGGTTTCTCTTCACAGTTCATCGCCCAAGTGGAATGGGTGAGGGGATGAAGGGTGGGGGTGGGGTGGGGGGTATCAATACATTCTAAACACCTATCCACACCCACCTATTAGTGCTAAGTGCTAATCAAATCAGGTAGTTTTTTTTTTGTTTTTTTTTTTTTAAATTGATTTCGTTCAGAGAAATATGTCTTCAATTTGATATTTTTCCTCAAATGTCGATACAGATGAAATGTTCCAGTTAATAATATCATACCATAACGGCTGATAACACCCCGCTAAACTCAACATTTTTTTTTGTGGAATAATAAAAGACAAAGATATTCTGACACAACTCTGATACGAATTTTGTTAGGCTGTTTAATAGATCAGTGGCGCTCAAACTTGTGCGATTCGTGACCCATTGTGTCCGGTTTTTCTCAACTTAAATGTAAATAAATATTTTAAAAGAAACAGATAAAAAGATAGCATAAATATAATTAATTTGATATACATATATATTCATGATTAAGTAATCATTAGCATTTTTGGCGACATTTTTAATCACACATTGAGAGCCACTGTAATAGATAGTTGAATCTCTTAGTCGATGACATACTATAACATTTTCTGTGACAGACAATAGAATAAGAAAAACGGACAAACACATTTTCCTAGATTTAAATCCAATAAGTATAAAATACAATTCCTTAGCAGTTTCCTCGTGTTACGTAGTGCGTTTCATGGGGAGCAACTCTTGAGTCTATCACTGAACAAAGTTACACAATTCTGGAGCTCAGCCATTGCGCCCCTTTTGCCTACACTTGAGACCATTCAGGTCGTCTCCCTTTGTCACTCAAGATACGCCTTCTACAGCTGCAGGACTGACTGTGTTCGATTACTGTGGCTGTAGGACTTACTGTGCTCGATGTACTGTAGTGTAGTTCGCGAAAATGTACCGTGCTTCATATCGACTGGCCCACAAACGGGAACAAAATGGAGGAAAGCAAATGAGTGAAACGACTGGTGCGTTAAAATATTATATCTCTGACATATATAAACTTTATATATATATATATATATATATATATATATATATATATATATATATATATTAATATTTCTTATCCGCTACGTTTTTCTCCCACCTACTTTGATATTAAATAATATTATTTTTATGATGAAAAAACGAGGTCTTGTGATATTATCTTTCAAGCAATAGTTGCTTGGGAAAATGTTATTAAATAATCTGTAATAATGTCCCCTTTAAATGGAAACTCTCGTCGCCAGTTTGCATCTGTATAACCCCTCCCCCCCTTCCATCCCCCGGGGTCATCCCCCACCTTTCCCCTACGGTTCCCACACCTGTTTATTCCCCCTTTCCTCACCCCCCCCCTCCCCACCTGCCCTAGTTTAGGACTCTGTGAACGGATATTCCCTGAGGGCGTCGTTTAGGTATAAATTGTTTCTGCAGAAGGTGCACAGCTTAAACTGATTACGTCATCGCCCACCACACACAACTAGGAAGTCTTCGGAACAATCTGTCGGATGAAATTTCACACACTCAGTGTTAAACTCATTATGTATTCTTTTTTATGTTTAATTAACAATCCCCCAAAAACAACATATAATCATGAATTTACCCGATTATTTGTGTGTGTGTGTGTGTGTGTTTAAAATCTCGAGTAAGCTAATGGTGCCATGGCATAGCACGACACCATCATCAAGCATGAGGACCAATCAGGCTCTTGAAAAGGGTGTGGTACATCGCCTTACGGGGGAGGGGCGGGGGGGCATGAAACTCAACTCAAGCCCAGTGCGCACAGTAACATAACTAATTTTTTTTTTTTACAAGTCTCTGAAATGGGGCAGTTTTTGCAGCGCCCTTTCTTTCATCCACTCGCTTTTCACAGGAATTAGAACCCGGGACCTTCAGGGCGACAGTCGAACGCTCTACCGCACGAACCATCCGTCCCAATTAAGTATAATCGGAGTCTAACTTTTCCGCCCAAATCCTGGGGCCCCATTCAGCAGTTTGAACCGGCAGGCAGTGTGGTAGAGAGTACTAGGGCAAATGCCCCCTTTGCCCCCCATGAATACGCCCATGGGTGGGGGTGAAAGAAGGGCACCATAAAATTCGTCCCATTAGTGGTTTATATGATTTATCACAGAGACATTCATTTTTATTACAATGTATTTGTAATAGCTCACATATAAACACTGTATCCACTGCGATGTATTTGTAATAGCTCATATAAACACCGTATCCACTGCGATGTATTTGTAATAGCTCATATAAACACTGTATCCACTGCGATGTATTTGTAATAGCTCATATAAACACTGTATCCACTTCAATGTATTTGTAATAGCTCATATAAACACTGTATCCACTTCAATGTATTTGTAATAGCTCATATAAACACTGTATCCACTGCAATGTATTTGTAATAGCTCACATATAAACACTGTATCCACTTCAATGTATTTGTAATAGCTCATATATAAACACTGTATCCTCTGCAATTTCATCGGCCCTTCTGTCATATATATCTCTGTCCGGTCTCTCTCTTTATTTAACAACCCAATGTGGATTCAAAAAAGTTTCCCCATTCCTTGACTATAATCACTCTACCGTGAGCCCGTCCTAGCAACAGTATGCGCCCTGGAACGGACCATTGTGCTAGGGGCTTCAAAGACAAGGTGTGTATGACCTATTAGTATGGTGTGGGAAGAGGGGGGGGGCGGCTCTGTAAGAAAGGAACCCACGGGCTCAGTGAAGGGACACGCCCATGTGCTGCGATGTTTCTTGCCTACCAAGAAAAATGAAGTTAAAAAAAAAAGAAAACAAATGCAAGACAAGAATTTTTAAAATGTCTGTCGGGTATGTCACGAGTCTGATTCATTGACAGTTTTGAGATCAACTGGTGACGTCAAACAAACTCAAGACACGAACCAAAGAAATAAACAATAACAACAACAACAACACATGTGACGAGAGATATAGAGTTGATCTAATCAGAGACGGCCCTTGGGCCACATGGAGAATTCTAATTAAAAAAAAATGGCATCTTGTGTTGTCTGCTGGCTGCTGGTTATTATTTTCTCCTTCGTGGTGTTTGTCTGTCCGTGTTTGTGTTTGTTTCTGTGTGCGTGTGTTTTGTGTTTATTTTTGACACAGATCTGAACAAAAGATGTCAATTACACCAAAGGATATAAGAATGAAGAATATAAAAGTAAAACGTGTGATGAAATCTGAGAAGTAAAACACAAGTCTTTCTTTTATCTCATTTTGTTCATTATTCTTGAAAATGAGATAAGTAAATGAAGATGTTTGATTGATGGGCTATAGATAGTTGAAGATGTTTGATTGATGGGTTACAGATAGTTGAAGATGTTTGATTGATGGGCTATAGATAGTTGAAGATGTTTGATTGATGGGCTATAGATAGTTGAAGATGTTTGATTGATGGGCTATAGATAGTTGAAGATGTTTGATTGATGGGCTATAGATAGTTGAAGATGTTTGATTGATGGGCTATAGATAGTTGAAGATGTTTGATTGATGGGCTATAGATAGTTGAAGATGTTTGATTGATGGGTTATAGATAAGTGAAGATGTTTGATTGATGGGCTATAGATAGTTGAAGATGTTTGATTGATGGGCTATAGATAGTTGAAGATGTTTGATTGATGGGCTATAGATAAGTGAAGATGTTTGATTGATGGGTTATAGATAAGTGAAGATGTTTGATTGATGGGCTATAGATAGTTGAAGATGTTTGATTGATGGGCTATAGATAGTTGAAGATGTTTGATTGATGGGTTATAGATAGTTGAAGATGTTTGATTGATGGGTTATAGATAAGTGAAGATGTTTGATTGATGGGCTATAGATAGTTGAAGATGTTTGATTGATGGGTTATAGATAAGTGAAGATGTTTGATTGATGGGTTATAGATAGTTGAAGATGTTTGATTGATGGGTTATAGATAAGTGAAGATGTTTGATTGATGGGCTATAGATAGTTGAAGATGTTTGATTGATGGGCTATAGATAGTTGAAGATGTTTGATTGATGGGCTATAGATAGTTGAAGATGTTTGATTGATGGGTTATAGATAAGTGAAGATGTTTGATTGATGGGCTATAGATAGTTGAAGATGTTTGATTGATGGGCTATAGATAGTTGAAGATGTTTGATTGATGGGCTATAGATAGTTGAAGATGTTTGATTGATGGGCTATAGATAGTTGAAGATGTTTGATTGATGGGTTATAGATAAGTGAAGATGTTTGATTGATGGGTTATAGATAAGTGAAGATGTTTGATTGATGGGTTATAGATAAGTGAAGATGTTTGATTGATGGGCTATAGATAAGTGAAGATGTTTGATTGATGGGCTATAGATAGTTGAAGATGTTTGATTGATGGGTTATAGATAAGTGAAGATGTTTGATTGATGGGCTATAGATAGTTGAAGATGTTTGATTGATGGGCTATAGATAGTTGAAGATATTTGATTGATGGGTTATAGATAAGTGAAGATGTTTGATTGATGGGCTATAGATAAGTGAAGATTTTTGATTGATGGGCTACAGATAAGTGAAGATGTTTGATTGATGGGCTATAGATAGTTGAAGATATTTGATTGATGGGTTATAGATAAGTGAAGATGTTTGATTGATGGGCTATAGATAAGTGAAGATGTTTGATTGATGGGTTATAGATAAGTGAAGATGTTTGATTGATGGGTTATAGATAAGTGAAGATGTTTGATTGATGGGCTATAGATAGTTGAAGATGTTTGATTGATGGGTTATAGATAGTTGAAGATGTTTGATTGATGGGTTATAGATAAGTGAAGATGTTTGATTGATGGGTTATAGATAGTTGAAGATGTTTGATTGATGGGCTATAGATAGTTGAAGATGTTTGATTGATGGGCTATAGATAGTTGAAGATATTTGATTGATGGGTTATAGATAAGTGAAGATGTTTGATTGATGGGTTATAGATAAGTGAAGATGTTTGAGTGATGGGCTATAGATAGTTGAAGATGTTTGATTGATGGGCTATAGATAGTTGAAGATATTTGATTGATGGGTTATAGATAAGTGAAGATGTTTGATTGATGGGCTATAGATAAGTGAAGATGTTTGATTGATGGGCTATAGATAGTTGAAGATGTTTGATTGATGGGTTATAGATAAGTGAAGATGTTTGATTGATGGGTTATAGATAAGTGAAGATGTTTGATTAATGGGTTATAGATAGTTGAAGATGTTTGATTGATGGGCTATAGATAGTTGAAGATGTTTGATTGATGGGTTATAGATAGTTGAAGATGTTTGATTGATGGGCTATAGATAGTTAAAGATGTTTGATTGATGGGTTATAGATAAGTGAAGATGTTTGATTGATGAGTTATAGTTAGTTGAAGATTTTTGATTGATGGGCTACAGATAAGTGAAGATGTTTGATTGATGGGCTATAGATAGTTGAAGATATTTGATTGATGGGTTATAGATAAGTGAAGATGTTTGATTGATGGGCTATAGATAAGTGAAGATGTTTGATTGATGGGCTATAGATAGTTGAAGATGTTTGATTGATGGGTTATAGATAAGTGAAGATGTTTGATTGATGGGTTATAGATAAGTGAAGATTTTTGATTGATGGGCTACAGATAAGTGAAGATATTTGATTGATGGCCTATAGATAGTTGAAGATGTTTGATTGATGGGCTATAGATAGTTGAAGATGTTTGATTGATGGGCTATAGATTGTTGAAGATGTTTGATTGATGGGTTATAGATAAGTGAAGATGTTTGATTGATGGGTTATAGATAAGTGAAGATGTTTGATTGATGGGCTATAGATAGTTGAAGATGTTTGATTGATGGGTTATAGATAAGTGAAGATATTTGATTGATGGGTTATAGATAGTTGAAGATGTTTGATTGATGGGTTATAGATAAGTGAAGATGTTTGATTGATGGGCTATAGATAAGTGAAGATGTTTGATTGATGGGCTATAGATAGTTGAAGATATTTGATTGATGGGTTATAGATAAGTGAAGATGTTTGATTGATGGGTTATAGATAAGTGAAGATGTTTGAGTGATGGGCTATAGATAGTTGAAGATGTTTGATTGATGGGCTATAGATAAGTGAAGATGTTTGATTGATGGGCTATAGATAGTTGAAGATGTTTGATTGATGGGTTATATATAAGTGAAGGTGTTTGATTGATGGGCTATAGATAAGTGAAGATGTTTGGCTGATGGGCTATAGATAGTTGAAGATGTTTGATTGATGGGCTATAGATTGTTGAAGATGTTTTTGATGGTTTATAGATTGCTAAAGAAGATTGCTGTTTGATGGTTTCTAGATTGTTAAAGAAGATGGTTGTTTGCTGGTTTCTAGATTGTTAAAGAAGATGATGTTTATTTGATTATATTATGTGTAGATTTTTATAGAAGATGGCTGTTTGATGGTTTGTAGATTGTTAAAGAAGATGGTTGTTTGATGGTTTGTAGATTGTTAAAGAAGATGATGTTTATTTGATTATGTGTAGATTGTTAAAGAAGATTGATATATTTCGAAGGACAGTTGAAGATAGTTGATACATTGTTGATAAATGGACCCCCTAAAACAAACCAGTCAGCACGGGGCCCCACCACCCACCCCCACAACACTTTACGGTCATCAATAAAAGTAATTTAACATAATCCGCACGAGGGCCCTTTACTCTTAGTCCCTCCCCCTCCCCCGGGCAAGCCCATGTGTAAAGACGGCCCTGATTGAAAAAAATATGTATGGGGTCGAGCCACCCCCTCCCCTTTCACTGTCATTGTGTATAAGGAACCAGTCTATTTTGTCTATTTTGTCTATTTTTTACCATTATGGACTCTATACTTGGAAAATTAGTGATGTTTAACTGAGGTGTTGTTTTATGAAACAGCATCTAGACCAGGAGGTGTGTGCAAACTGCAGCCCGTGGGCTGAATCCGGACCGCCACACTGTCTAACCCACCCCCGCTACTCGTTTCAGAGTGAAGCACAGCCCTCACGTTTTATGGTAACGTCGTCTACATGTAATTCATATTAGTTCACAACAACCATCCATCTGATAGTCCACAACAACCATCTATCTGTTTACGGTCCGGCCCGCCGGTCAAATTTACTAGCCCAATGTGGCACGCGACTCAAAAAGGTTTGCCCACTCTTAATCTAGACAAATAAATGTTTCAAGCTGCTAGCTACGACACTACAAAAAAAAAATTCTAATAATATAATAGCGATTTGGGTTCTGCGTTAAATCGAAAGTAAAGAATGAATACAACAGTATCCCAGTTTAAAATTCAAACGTGAAAAAAATCGGATCTGCCCGAAACCATAAATAACCTAGTCTACTGATCAAGCCCAAGGGGATATAACTCTATGCAACGGTTTTGCAGGGTACAGCTAGTTATAAAAATAAATAACGTGTCCAACTTGACACGCTCTGTTGAATCGTCGTGATCTTTTCTTTTTCAAGGTTGTGCGTGCGTGTCTGGGTGAAAATGCAAGAGTATGGATGTTTGAATTGTACTTGCATTTGCATATCTGTCTGTAATGAGCTTATGATACTTCTTCGTGTGAGTGACTGAAAAAAATAGTAGGTTTTTATGGTGGCTAAATGAACCTTTCAACTTCTGTCCGTTATTGGAAGTTGTTTTTTTTCCTTGAATTTTAGGTAAAATGGTTGAAAAAAAGTCACAATTCTTTAATTTTGTTTTATAGATTTGATTTATTCTTTTTATTTTTATCATTGAAGTTCGTGATGTGGACACAATTACTACACCGAAACTGGGCAATTAATTTTTTTGTTAAGTAATTGAATTCCGATTACTATTTGTTTCAGCGGTACAATAACACTAAAGCTTGTTTTGTTTAGAGCTAAGAGTTGATACATTATTTTAATTTAAAAAAAAAAATTATAAAAAGATATCCGGGGATGGTGTCCCCATTAGCTTAAACTGGGCACCAGGGATAGATTTTTATGTGCCCCCCTCCTCCTCCTTACATTTTATCTTTGGCCACACAGAACCATCCCATAATCTGCCCCGCCCACGACGAAGGTTACGTCCTTTGTCAATCAGACTCATCGGGTCCATGTCGTCGAGCTCACAGCCACATCAAAGGATGTAACATTCGACATTGATGTGAGAGTCCTTCTAAGCCTCCCCCCCCACCCCGACCCCCGACATACCCCCCACCCCCCCTACCCCTCGTCGCTACCCAATGTTGTGGCTCGCGCTCCCATTACCAAAGTAATGACATCACCGGAGTAAGGGGTCAAGGCAGTAAACCCAGAGCTCACAACGGACCAAACACAGTCTGCGTCGGTACGTGACGATAAAAAAAATTTTGGATCTATTACGTTCAGTCTCAGGCGATAAACGGAACAAAGAAATAAGAAATCTTGGAAGGATTGTCCGGCAGTCCTCGGATAATCACAGACCTGGGAATAGCCACCGTAAGGTCAAGTTGAACTGAATTGTTGACGCCCCCCCACACACACACACACTTATGAGTGAAGGAGAGAAAATAAAAGGACTACAACTTTGAACTGTGTAGACTTGAACAAACCATAATGAATCAATTATGTTACATTACAACAGTTGCTGATCTAAACTATTACATTACAACAGTTGCTGATCTAAACTATTACATTACAACAGTTGCTGATCTAAACTATTACATTACAACAGTTGCTGATCTAAACTATTACATTACAACTATTCATTCTAAAATTGACAAAAACTTCCATCAATTTATTTTTTCGAAAATAAAAACCGATCTAGAAAA
Source organism: Bulinus truncatus (assembly GCA_021962125.1). NCBI lineage: Eukaryota > Metazoa > Mollusca > Gastropoda > Planorbidae > Bulinus > Bulinus truncatus. Next base: position 28,963,369 of record JAGDYQ010000001.1, read on the forward strand.
AGAACCGAAACAAGACAATAAAAAATGTGCAGGATGACATAAGTTATATAAGCATGTGTGCTTATTCCCCATGGAATTTGATGGCTTTCCATTCTCCGCTAGTCTCCAGAATCATGACTTGGTTTTGCGTTTTCAAATTATTTCCTCGCTCTGACGAGGTCATAATGTTACGAGGGGAAAACCCGTTTAAGCCAAATTAACTACATATTGATACTAATTCATATTTTTTGTCTTAATTAATGTTTAATCTTGACCTTTAAAACCGTCGAGGCAGGCCATTCAAATTTCACTGTGCTTCACAGCGGTACTGTTCTGACTTGAAATGGGCCGCCTCAGGATGTTCTCGTCGTATTTGTATTTCAGTATCTTGGCCACCCCCACCCCAACTTTCCTCACTCAATATTCGCCCCCGGGGTGAAGGGGGGGGGGTCGGGGCAAGGACTGGAAGAGTATCAAACACTGGGTTGTAGCGGACAGTGCAGATAACCGGTAATCATACCGGAGAATTAGAGCTGTGATCTGAACTTTTATTTTTTTTATTGATCCTCAACGAAGACCGAACCAAGGACCCTAAGGTCGACAGTCGAGCCACCTAACCACTTAACCTTTCCCTTCTCACAATGTGTAGAGCAACTATCTATGACACAGACATGGGCCAAACCCGGTTATGCCGGCCAAGATCGTGACGTTTTAGTGATATTTTTTAATCCGCCCCACATGTTTTAATTACAATCAATTTTTACATCAGTTCATGTAAACAATCGATCGAAGTGCGGCCCGTTCTATCAAATCTATCGGCCATTTGTGGTCCGCGATAGAAATGAAATAATCGCCCAACCCTAAACCATCACACTGCACTGACCACAGTAAATCAGTTCATATAGGTAGGCGAAAAATAAAATAGGCGACCATCGAGACACCCGAACCTAACACCTCCTCCCTCCCTCCACCCCAACAAGTATCGATTTCTATAAAATCCGATCCTGTTTTAGCTCCGGTCTCATAAAATTTGTCATATTCGCCAGACGTGTATCGCCCGTACCCAGAAAAATTGTCTGCATATACCTGCACGAGTTTGTGTGTGTTTGTAAGTGTTGTGTGTATATGTGTGTGTGTGTTGTGTATGTATATGTGCTGTGTGAGTGTGTGTGTGTGCCATTCATCCCGCCCATCAAGCACTTACCTTCATCCATCATAATATATACGCATCGTACCGTCGTACCATTACGTCCTAACCCTTCACCAACCACGCACGCACGCACCAGCTTCAGTCCAGCTTATTGTATTGGTATTTTCAATCAAACTTTCTCTCCCTCCGGCTGAATAGGAGCCGCCCCTTCCCCCCCCCCCCACCCTACCCATAGCCCTACCTCACACTCCCTCTGGCAATTTTAAAAAAAAAAGATGAGCAGCCCGGCACAGCATCGGGTTGGGGCCCTTTATATTTCCGCGTGGGCTGATGGTGGAGGAGGGGTGCGTGGGTGAGGTTTGTGTCACAGGAGTGAGCATGGAAAGACGTGGGTGGTGTTATAAGCGTGAGTATCATCTCCATTTTGAGACCTGAGCGGGTCGGGGTGGGAGGTTTCGATGTCCCCTTACAACGACTAGAAGATTCTCTTCTTGTTCCTTCATTCTATATAATGACAAATTACTTGTCATTGAATGGAAACTAAACACCCGCTTCTTTTTTTTTTTTTAAACCGTGGGGTGGGGGAAAGGGGGAGGAGGATTCTCTACATTACATTCTGTTTGTATCGGTTAGCGCTGATTGGGTGGGGAAGGGGGGATGGAGATGGAGAAATGAAATAACCCAGCGCGGCTGAAGGCTCAATACATCACAATCTTTCGATGAAAATCTGACACGAGCTAACCGCCTGATAATGACCGGTGGCCGCCAAGGGAAGACTGACCAGTTGACCAGGATTAACAAGTGAGATAAGGACTGGGCAGTTGACCTGGTCTGACCCCGTGGACGTGAACCGATCAATTCGGCAGGTCTGGGAGTTTTATTTTTTAATTCAGAACTGAATAGCCGTCTAGAACTGACCAGTTGACCGTAACGGGTTAAAGGTCAGTAAGTTTGAATTGGCTTGTCTACGTGGACTCAATGAAAGAATCAATGAGATGGTCAATGTTATCACCATTGACCGGTACAAAAAAAACTGACCAATGTATCTGGTCATCTTTTATTTCAAACTTAAGTCCATCTATTACTCAGTTATATCAGACTTATGACCTCACACATTCAACTGGTTGAGGACTGGGCATTGTTAGGGGTGGGGGTCCCTGCGTGTGGCTCTAATGACCAGATCGCTTTTAACAGTACTATGCCACACACACACACACACACACACACACACACGAGCGAACCGGATGTGTCTGATCCTATTACAACTGCTCAATAATAAAAAAATTGAATTTAAATAGTCATGGGGTGCACTATCACCAGCATGGGGAGGGAGGGAGGGGGGGACTTAAATTAACGGGGACTCTTTACAAGTGCCCAGGAGGGCCCTAGCGTTTATCCGACCATGCTTGCGGGGGAGGGGTCAATTCAGGGACGATAACTCTATTTCTTAACTTTACATTAAACGCATGACTGCCATGGTGACAGTTTTGCAGGAGTAAAAATGGGGGTGGGATGGGAGGGGGGAGGGCTATCCATAGCCTGCAGATATGAAGTTAAATATTAAATACACTGATCGGTACAGGCTGTGATTTGTCACAGATAATGGACACGTTCTCCGTGTCAGTGCCGACACATGTCCCGAGCGAGTGTTTGTTTTCACCTGTCATGTTATTTAGACTGTCATAACATTTATGTTTTTTTTTTTTATGTAATCAACACCAAAATGTATTTTCACCTTCGTGCAAATATCGTCCAAGGCTCTGTGGTATGATAGGACACTGTTCTATTACAGTGTGTCTCATAGGACATTGTTCTATTGCAGTGTGTCTCATAGGACATTGTTCTATAGCAGTGTGTCCCATAGGACATTGTTCTATTACAGTGTGTCTCATAGGACATTGTTCTATTGCAGTGTGTCTCATAGGACATTGTTCTATTGCAGTGTGTCTCATAGGACATTGTTCTATTACAGTGTGTCTCAAACTTTCGACATCTGTGTACCCCTGTTTTTAATTTCATTATACTCCTAGACATGGTTTCCCCTCATTTCATTGTTTTTCGCTTTAGCCGTGAATGTTTATCAAGTGTTCTCAGCCCTGTGCAGCAGAAGCGTACCTAGGGTGAGGGGAAGGGGGTCTAAATTCGAATTCTCCCCGGGCCCCAGCTTGAAGGGGCCCCCAAAAGGAATTTTTTACATTAAATATCAAGAGCATTATCTCATGTCATGGTGTCGAATGTCAAAATTTAGGGGCCCCTCTGTGAGCCTAAGCCCACCCCCGGGGCCCCCACAGCGCATACCCCCGACAAACTCTTCGCGTACCCCCTGGAGTACGCGTACCACACTTAGGCAAACACTATTCTTTTATTTTTAACGATGTTGCCTTAATGTATCGCTTGGATGTCATTTCGAAAGCAGCCTCGATCAATTCAGAGTTTATGTAAATGAATCGATTTGATATAGACCAAATTAAAACGATACATTGTCGGGTAGGTAGGGAGAGGGGGGGTAAATTGATTGACTCATAAATATTATAAAGATAGTTAGATAGTTTATAAATATATATATATAGTTAAACTGATAATTATGATATTTATAATGCTGTTTAGATAGATAGATAGATAGATAGATAGATAGATAGATAGATAGATAGATAGATAGATAGATAGATAGATAGATAGATAGATAGATAGATAGATAGATAGATAGATAGATAGATAGATAGATAGATAGATAGATAGATAGATAGATAGATAGATAGATAGATAGATAGATAGATAGATTCATTGATCTACTGACTGCAGTAATAGACAGATCATTCAGTAAAATAAACGACTTCGACATTTCATTAATGTGTCACAGACTCAAGAGTCACGTCAATGAGTCACGTTGTTGTGACAGTGAACGCATGACAACACACACCCAGACACATACAGAAAAAAAATATACCATATGTTCAGAGCACCTGGACAGACAATCAGTGTGTCACAGATAATGCAAATGTCTGAATAGATTTACAGACACACACACACACACACACACACACACGCGCGATGTGTAACACATACAAAATATTAAGTTTTCTCTTTGACACCAATTTTGATTTTTTTTTTGATTGCCATGATTTTTGGAGGCTAGGACAAGTCTTTGTTTTGGTGATGGCTTCTGAGAGTAAATTGTAAAAGGGGGGGGGGGGTATGGCACCAAACTAATACAAGTAATAGCACTGTTTCACCTCATGTATGGGTCAACATTTAGTCTTTTGGTCAGCATGCAGTCTATGGGTCAGCATAGAGTATGATGGTCAGTTTAGAGTAGGAGAGCCATCATAGAGTCTGTTGATCATCATAGGCTCTGTCCAAGTCTATTGGTCTGCATGGTCTAGGATCTGCGTAAAATCTGTTGGTCTGCATAGAACCTGGTGGTCAGTATAGAGTATGCTGGTCAGCATAGTGTCTGTTGGTCAGCATAGGATATGTTTGTCAAAATAGAATATGTTTGTTAGCATAGAGTCAGTTGCTCAGCATAGAGCCTGTTGGTCAGCATATAGTCTGAAGGTCAGCAGTGTCAGCTTGGAGTCTGGAGGTTAGAATAGGATATTTAGATCAGTGCCTAAGTATTACGAATGTTGGTTACAAACTATTTATGCAGTCACTTTATATCACCATTTCCATCTTCCAATTGGTGTGAATCTTTACCCTGCTTACTGTCTCTGCTCTTTGCCTTCACACTCATTTAGCTCCCCTCCCCCCTTCACGCCGACTGTATTAATTATATCCCCCACTACCCCGTAATCCCTCTATCTGACGTTTTCAGATGGCTGTCTTTTCCCCTGACTGACCCCACCCCCCACCCCATTGATTATCGATCTGACCAAAATAAAACAACGTTTCCACCAAGAAATAGTCACTACTTGGTCAGTAGTAATACGGATCTGTTTCGCCAAGACACTGTGAATTATCCATATTATGTTTCTCCACGAATAGAAATGAGAACAACTTGTAAAATATCGCAGACTAACAGGGGAAAAAAATGGTTTCGCACATTTAATTGGTTATTGTACAATATTGATCTTTATATTGACGTATCAGGAAGAAGAAAACACATGTAAACAAAGGTCGTTTTAATGACGGAATGGAATTGTGATTTGGGTGATTGCTAAGTATTTTTAGATAAGGGAATTCCCAGAACTCTATTCGAAGCGCCACACGATAATGGGTGAGCAAACCTGTTTATTAGATCTTAAAGCAACACAGCGCTCTTATATTTTCATGTGTTAACTGTTTATATGTATTCAATTCATTGTTGACATCTTTGATGTGGACGGGTGGTTCACCAGGGAAGCGTGGGGCAGATCAAACAGCCTAACGTGTCGTACATTCCTAGGGGCTGGATCAAACAGCCTAACGGGTCGTACATTCCTAGGGACTGCATCAAACAGCCTAACGGTTCGTACATCCCTAGGGTCGTAGTTTGCCCAGGTCTCGAGTAAGAAGAAGGTGGGATAACGAAAACATTCAATGGCTTAAACGTGGCAGGAGCGGAGCGCAATAAGGTGGCAGTTTCTAGTCCCTCCCCGGGCAACACGGGCACTAGAAGCTGTGGCGATGTTTGTATACATAGTAAACAAATCTTATGCATGTGTCTAATACTTCATTAAAAAAAAAAACATCCAGTTGAATGTATGCACCTGTGTACATGATCGTGCCTTCCGCGCCGAACTCTAAATCGTTCGAGTTCTAAGACATGCTTTTCTCCATTCGAACTAAACGTCATTCGTTTCAGAATCCAGTGACGTAGTGAGGGGAGGTGGCAAGGCAAGGAAGGGGGCATCATGCCCCGGGCGCTACTCACAAAGGGGCGCCAAATGGTATATTCTACATACAATATTATATGGGTTTTGAATGTGGAGAGGGGGGGGCGCTAAAAAAAGGTATTTTGCCCCGGGCGCGAGTCGTTTGAAATTGATTAGATTTAAAAAAAAAAAAGATTCATTAAATTTCAGTTTAATGTTTCAAAAAGAAAAATATAAATGTTTAGGCCTGTATAGAAAATGTAATTAATTAAAACAATGGAAAAGAAAAGACATTTACTAGCAAGGAACTCTAAAAAAACAATCAGATTCTGTTGTTGTTCTATTCCAGTTCAATGGGTGTGTAGATTCAGATTTAGCATTGTGTGGGTGTGTAGATTTTGATTTAGCGTTGTGTGTGTGTGAATTTAAAATGGGGGAAGGAAGGGGGGTGTATTCCAGTGTATTTAATTATAAATTGACAGAGTTTTCTTTGAGAGACAACATAAATCGCACCACGCCTTCACTTCCAAGATGAAATCTATTTTATTTATTTCTGCTGCGCATACGTTAATGACATTCCACGTTCGCCGACACGGCAACATTTTGTTTTTATTTCATTTTCTCGTGTAATGTTGTTGTTGTTTGTTTGTTTGTTAAATATTGCGATTGTTTGTTACTTCGTTTGCCTTTATAATCGCTTGTGATAACTAGACAAGTGTTATATAACATTGGCCGAAGACGAGCGATTATTTATTGGGATAAAAACGGCGTAAGCTGTCAAGACTTGCGTCTCAAGGTAAACTAAGGGACGCCAGTCATTTCTTGACAGTCTTAGATTTTCAGACTTTTGGATTTGATATTTGGAAATAAATTAATTACACATTAGACAAAAAAAAAATTAAATAGTTTTGCATGGATGTGGCTAAAGGCGAATCTAATTTAGAAAGACGGCTAGATCACAAGATTGTACTCAACTTTTTATAATAAAGTATTTTTCCGTTCCTTTACCGGCCAGAAGTTTCTTTTTTTTTTTCTAGTTCATGCGTATCGTCTGCAAGTTGTTTTATTTTGTTTCTCTTGTGCCCATAGATATAAAGAACTTGTGCCTATGTAATGAGATGTAAGTAACTCTTAGATTCCTTTAAACCACACAATATACAACAAATTGTTTAGAGGCTATGAAGATCGTAGCTTATATGACTCATCAAATTTGGTTTTCTATTCAGATATATAGACTTTAGCAGAGTTACTGTTTGGATTACGGTAATGACTTGAATTTAGGCGGGAAGTTTGCAGATGGCTGACCGTGTAAGGTTAATTCGGGTTTCGGGCACAGGAGAAAATTTTGCTCTTAAAATTAATCGAGATATAATAAAAAGAGTGAAATGTTGGTTGAGATAATAAATGACTGGGATTAGTTGAGGATTATGTAAGATTAATTTGAGTTTCTGGAATAAGGTTCATGTCAAATATATGAATTCGATTGTCCCTTAAAACTAAACAAAACGAAACAAAGCAAACGCTAGTCAAGCACTGACTTAATCAAAAAATGACACGTCGATTATGTGCCGTTCACTTATTACTTTCTAATGACACATGGATTATGTACCGTTCACTTATTACTTTCTAATGACACATGGATTATGTACCGTTCACTTATTACTTTCTAATGACACATGGATTATGTACCGTTCACTTATTACTTTCTAATGACACATGGATTATGTACCGTTCACTCATTACTTTCTAATGACACATGGATTATGTACCGTTCACTTATTACTTTCTAATGACACGTCGATTATGTACCGTTCACTTATTACTTTCTAATGACACATGGATTATGTACCGTTCACTTATTACTTTCTAATGACACATGGATTATGTACCGTTCACTTATTACTTTCTAATGACACATGGATTATGTACCGTTCACTTATTACTTTCTAATGACACGTCGATTATGTACCGTTCACTTATTACTTTCTAATGACACATGGATTATGTACCGTTCACTTATTACTTTCTAATGACACATGGATTATGTACCGTTCACTTATTACTTTCTAATGACACATGGATTATGTACCGTTCACTTATTACTTTCTAATGACACATGGATTATGAATCATTCACTTAATACGTTACGATATGATCTTCCAATCACCATTTGAAAAGCTTCAAGAGAAATAAATAAAACAAGAATTCTTTAAATATTCTGTTTTTGTTTATTTTTTGACAAAGTAGCTAGATGATAAATAAATGTCAATACTTTATGAAGAAGAAAATCCAGACCACCAAAAATGCCAAATGTATCCTCTACATCAGGGACTCTCAAACCAATTACGCTGGCAGAGAGAATACCAATAACCGCTTTCTATCGACAAATAATTTAAAAATTCACACTTTTTTTTTTGCTTTAATTATTAAAAAATAGACATCGTTCGCCACTGGGTAAATATACGAATTTTAGAATGCGCCCCAGTGTACCAAAGGTTTCAGAGCCCTTGGCCAACCAACAGCAACTAAAATTGGCCACTTTAGTCCAGAAACTGGCTTGTCTGGTCAGCCCTACTCGGTGTGCCTTCTGTGTGTGGCCAGGTTTTTATTTAGCTGGTGTAATCAGCTACTTTTTCTTCTAGCTCACCGAACGGGTGAAATAACTGGAAGAATTCTGCCGGTATAATCCATTAATCGGGTAGATAAATAGATACATTGATCGATATACACAGATAGATAAATGTAGATGAAATGATACCCACATCTTTATATAGATCGATTAGATAGATAGATAGATAGATAGATAGATAGATAGATAGATAGATAGATAGATAGATAGATAGATAGATAGATAGATAGATAGATAGATAGATAGATAGATAGATAGATAGATAAAGCCGGTGATAAAAAAAAAGGCCACAAGAGGAGGGGGTAGACAGAAATTTGTCATGTTGTGGGGCCATCGCTTTCGATTTGTTTGTTTATTTTGTTTATTGCTTCAGCGAAGCAGGGCCCTTTTTGTGGGGGAATGTGTAGAAAGGAGAGGGGGGATATATTGCTGACCACCTCATTGTCAACCTAACACCCACGTCTAACATCATCTAAAAAATAGTTTCTCATTAAAACAAAACTGAAAAAAAAAGCTCATGTTTCAAATCAGATTTCTCAAGTTGCATTAGAAAGCTATTACTGATTCTTATGAAAATAAGAACAAAAAAAAAAAAAAGAAATATCCATTGCAACATAGCCTCGGATTAAAACAACAACAACAACAACAATTGGTCATAATGTCCGCGGTTGAAACCTTTTTCTCGACTGTCCCCCCCCCCCCCCCAGTCGCCCCCAGATGATACGAAAGTATGTCTGCCGGTACCCTTCACAAGTAAGTTCTTCAAATCAAATTCTTGGGTTGTTTTAAAACGAAAATCATAAGTGGCTGCGTTCACCTGTTTAAAGCTTCCCTCACCCCCCGCCCCTCCCCCCCCGTACCCATTGGGGTACGCGTGTCACCGTTTGAGAACCGCGGTGTCATCTGAAAAACTAAACTTTCTCCAATCAGAAATCAGAACTTGTCTGAATCTATTTTTTTGTTTAATTATCTTTGTTTCCTATTCATATATGAGCTGTATTTTCAATTGGCATGCCTTCGTATTGCTGGCTGAGTTCAAATAGGTTACCTTTTTTTTTTTCATAAGTCATATTAGAAATTTTCAATAATGATCGAAAACAAAAGTCCTAAAAGGGGGGGGGTGGCCCGTTGGAAGTGTGGGTGGTTAGTGGTGGCTCCTTGGCAGTGTGGGTGAGAAGTGGTGGCCCCATGGCAGTGTAGATGGGTAGGTGTGGCCCCTTTAACAGTGTGGGTGGTTAGGGTTGGCCTTAGGCAGCCGCGTAATTTTTCTACCTATAAGATCGGCTACGACTGTGATGAACGAGATAGTAAAGAGTTTGTATGACAGTCAATAGTACAACATTTCTAGGTAAAGCAATATCGAGTTTTTGAGATACGGGGCAGCAATCAATGCCAGAATGGAGTTACATAAAACTAGAGCTCATTTGTTTGTTTGTTGTTTTTTTTTTTCAATTTTATTTTTAATCCTATAGGACATTTCCGGTGACATCACCGCCGCATCTAGCCATGTGATTTACGTCACGTTTTGACGTAAGTACACGTCACGTATAAAGGGGGGGGGGGGAGAAGTTAAAAATCAATGCTGCTGCCTTATGTTGGCGGTGAGGATAGACGAAGATTAAATTTTAAATAAACTATTGTGAAACTTGAGACAACCTAAAAAAAAAAACAAATATGCCAGAAAGTATTTTTTTTTAAAAGCAAACAAAATTAGAAAAGACGAAAAAAGAAAAGAATGTTAAAAACTATTTATAAAATATTAAATATGAATAAACTGTTGAGAACTTTCTGCTTCATCTCTCTCTCTCTCTCTCTCTCTCTCTCTCTCTCTCTCTCTATCTATCTATCTATCTATCTATCTATCTATCTATCTATCTATCTATCTCTTTTTGTCTCTCTCTCTCTCTATCTTTTTCTGTCTCTCTCTCTGTCTCTCTCTATCTCTGTCTCTCACTCTCTCTGTGTCTCTCTGTGTCTCTCACTATCTCTTTCTGTCTCTCGCTCTCTCTCTCTCTCTCTCTCTCTCTCTAAGTCGTTCTCTCTCTCGCTCTCTCTTTCTTCTTCTCTCTCAATCCATTTCACTCTCTTTGTTTTAACCAAGATAATACGAGCACCCTTTAAGTTACCATGTAACCTTATCTAGCAGGACCTGTTGTTTTATTCTGGTCTCAATAGAATATATGAAATAGATATATTTTACTTTTTGTCTACAATTCTATCCCAGGCATTATTTATTTGTGTTTTCAATATCAGATATTTCTTTACCAATAGATGCAGATACATTCTTTCTTTGCTATGTTGGAGCGAACATGAAGTCTGACGTCACATGCAAATAACTTAATAAAAAAGTTCTCAATCAAAACAGAAGAATGTTTTCAGGGCCGTTCTTTGGGGTCGGGCAATCTATATAACTGCTGAGGGCCTTTCACTGTTAACGAACCTATCTTTAACAAGAAGAAATCTCATCAAATAAAATGCTATAGACCAGTGCTTCTCAAAGTGGTGGTTCCGGCCCCCTAGGGGGGCCGTGGACTGTCCGGAGGGGGGGGGGCGTGGAATTTCGGAAAATTATAAATTTAAGCAATCTAAACCAAAAAGAAAAAAAAAATAGGGGGACCGCGACATATTGATTGGCGTTCCAAGGGGGCCGTGACTTCAAAAAGTTTGAGAAGCACTGCAATAGACAGCCCGAAAGATACGTTTGCCTAGAACCACATGCCTCTGCCTAAGATTAACTTTATCTCAAAGCCTCAGGCTAGCACTACATATATCTTAAAGCATCTAACAAGACCACACATATCTCAAACAGCCCCGTAGCGTGAAAATTCTACAGCAGGGGCCAGGCATTCTACAGCAGGGGCCAGGCAATAGCAGGGGGGCGAGGTAATATATTTTACTAAGTAGAACAATTAAGCAGAGGGGGCCAGACAAAACGCAGGGGGCCCGGCCCCCTGCCCCCCCCCCGCACGCTACGGGCCTGATCTCAATGCCTCTACCTAGCGTCACACATATCTCAAAGCCTCTACCTAGGACCACATATATCACATTTTGAAATCTATGTATGGAACTGTGCGTTTCTCAGCTCCAGCGAAGCTGTAATTAGGCTTATGTGTGTACGCTCAGCAGCACGCAAGGCTGGAAGGGGAAGAGCACTGTCGCTCACGCAGTTCCGACCCATTTTTAAATAAATAGATTTAGACTGAACTGTAGCAATTTAGTTTTTAGTAACTAAAGAATGTTTGATTTGTTGTTTTAGTATTTTATAAAGAATATGAATACATTTTATTTTTATAAATGTTTGTTTCCTGTTACACATTCTTGAAACAAAAAGCGAAATATTGTCTGGAGCAGCACCGCAAATAGTTTTAGCCGTGAGGCGCCACTGACAGACAGACAGATAGAGCCAGATAGATCGATAGATTTATATAGATAGATAGATAGATAGAGACAGATATATAGATATATTTATATAGATAGATAGATAGACAGACAGACAGACAGACAGACAGACAGACAGACAGATAGATAGACAGACAGACAGACAGACAGACAGACAGACAGACAGACAGAGACAGACAGACAGATAGATAGATAGATAGATAGATAGATAGATAGATAGATAGATAGATAGATAGATAGATAGATAGATAGATAGATAGATAGATAGATAGATATAGATAGATAGATAGATAGATAGATAGATAGATAGATAGATAGATAGATAGATAGATAGATAGATAGATAGATAGATAGATAGATAACTAAAAATTATCCAATCAAGTAGAATGGCACAGGCTTACCAAGTAACTTGTCCGCTCCCGTCCACACACACACACACACACACACATACACACACACATCCACCCACCTACACACCTACCTCTGATTTCAATTGATATCTCCCCACATGTTTACATCACGTGTCATCCCAAGCTGTCTCTCCCATCAGCGCTGCATGCGATACTTATAACCACCCCCACCCCCCACCCCTCCCCCGGGCTCCACTCAGATCACCGCCACGAAAACAGGGACGGGTAATCGTTAAACAGCACTGCAATAATCTTATGTCAACTCTCACCCTAACCGTCGGTAGAATAGTGAAATCAGTCTGTTGATGTTTATTTAGACACCGTTCTGAGAGGTAGAGATAGATAGATAGATAGATAGATAGATAGATAGATAGATAGATAGATAGATAGATAGATAGATAGATAGATAGATAGATAGATAGATAGATAGATAGATAGATAGATAGATAGATAGATAGATAGAGAGAGAGAGAGAGAGAGAGAGAGAGAGAGAGAGAGAGATTAAAACATAAAAACTGTACGGTGAAGTCAAATAAACAGCGACATTTGATTATGTACCAGACTGACACGTTGCTGAGAAGTGAAATCAATCCAGCGGGTCTCAAATTTCGCCATCACGTGAGATCATCATCATCATCTAGACGTTTTAAGGATAAAATATACCTTTGTAGCGAGGTAGGATGGTTGGGGAGGGCCGGGGCTTAGTTGCTTCGTTTGCCTTTTTTAAAAATCTGCGTGGACTTGCACCTGAGGAAAAATCCCTTGGTTTTCACATAGGATTGATTCTGGGACACTCAGGTCGACAGTCAAGAGCTCCACACCTACAGGCATGGGCGTATTCATGGGGGGGGGGGGGCAAGGGGGCATTTGCCCCCCCTTCCTACATTTTGAAAAAATGTCATATAAGAGGGGGGCATTTGCTCCCCCCCTTTACATTTAAAAAAATTGTCAAAAAGTTGTTATTTGCCCCCCCCCCTGGAAAAATTCCTAGCCCATGCCTACAGGCATCCGTCATCAACCCAACGACAATTGTACAACTTATAAACCACGTAGGTATAATGCAATAAGAAGAGGCCTTCGTTTACTACTTTAGTTTAATTTCGAATGAATTGACCAAGAATTGGTCATGATATTTTCCATTCGGGAAATTCCTTTTGTGTGTAATTGGCTCTTTATAGAAGGGAACGACTAGAATGCTGACCTATATGAAACATTATATTTAAATGGGAATTTCAGTTGGTCAATTATATTAAGGTCATGGGAAGAAAGGAAATGGTAACCTTTCACTTGATGTATCACACATTGTTATTTGGAGAAACAGTTTATGTGTATCTATGTGCCAAATAAAATCAATTTCAGGCAAATTGTCAAATTTGTCAAAAACTATACCTCTTTTAAAGGCAATTTTTGTTGTGAAAGTGTCTAATAAAATAATAGCGATGTGGGTTCTGCGTTAAATCGAAAGTTAAGAATTAATACAACAGTATTCCAGTTTAAAATACAATCATGAAAAAATCTGATCCGCCCGAAACCAAAGAATAACCTAGTCTCCAACTATCAAGCCTAAGGGGAAGTAATTCTATGCAAAGGTTTAGCAGGGTACAACTAGTTAATAAATAACGATAAATATGCATATTTTTCTATTCATAAATTAGTGTATTTTAATGAATTAAGTGAAAACTAAAAATCAAAAATATGATCCTTAGACTAGAGGACCTAATTCCCCCCCTCCTCTCCCCTCTTTAATTGGATACCTGACTTTAAGTTGGAGACGTAAAGGCGGCCGGTCGTTAAGCGAAACACACAGTCACTTAATATGCCGTGGTTACAGAAATAGATGACCTATAAGGCAAAGGGAACTTTTCTTTACAATACCCATTTTAAATTGAGATAAAATCCTAAAGAATGCTTTAGTTTGCTGGTTTGATTTCAGTTGTTGTTTTTTGTTGATTTTTAATGCTCCAATTTGTTTATTTTTAGTGCGCCAATTTGTTTATTTTTAGTGCGCCAATTTGTTTATTTTTAGTGCGCTAACTTGTTTATTTTTAGTGCGCCAACTTGTTTATTTTTAGTGCGCCAATTGTTTATTTTTAGTGCGCCAACTTGTTTATTTTTAGTGCGCCAACTTGTTTATTTTTAGTGCGCCAATTTGTTTATTTTTAGTGCGCCAATTTGTTTATTTTTAGTGCTCCAACTTGTTTGTTTTTTTTTTTGCTTTATGGTGTATGCGTCTGATTGAACAACTAAATTAAGCTTTTGGAGTAGGCTCTGAGATATTTTGGATTATGTTGGATTAATACAATAAATATGATAATCTAATCTCTTGCGCCTACCTTCCATTATCTCAAACACTTTTGTGTGGTGAGAAATTTAGTTCAGCTGAAAAAAAAAATAAAACTGAAAACGTTTTTAATTATAAATCATAATGGACCTAATTCTAAAAAATCAACCAAACGTATGGGTTTGGATTAAACATTAATGTGTACATAATGTTTTGCATTATGCATCAATATATATATTTCCTTGTTTACATTTTAAGGTGCTCACAGTTTATTTCTGTCTGTTAATTAATTTTTTATTTCTGTCTGCAACGGATTGAAAAATAACTCAAAAATAAATCAAATCGTATGTTGGTGACCTTCTGCAATAAGTTGGGTTGTCTACCCTGACAGCAGGGTCGAAGGTTACCAGCTT